>CANJKZ010001103.1:872500-1170000 GCA_947471745.1 Closterium sp. Naga37s-1 | reverse complement strand
ATATGCGGCAATGGAATGACCTGCGGTGCCCCCCTGCGGTGCCCCCCTGCGGTGCCCACCTGAGGTGGAGCAGGTTCGGCTTACCCGTGATGACGCGTGCGTTGTTGACATGGGCGTCGAACGCATACATGGTGAAGGTGGGCGGACAGTCCACTATCGCCTCCCCCGGCTCCAACACACACCTGCTCGCTCGCCATCCAGTCACAGCACAAGCGAGCATACACCAGCACAACACACGCGAAGGAAGGAAAGCGGCACAGGGGAAGGCGGCACAGGGGAAGGCGGCACAGGGGAAGGCGGCACAGGGGAAGGCGGCACAGGGGAAGGCGGCACAGGGGAAGGCGGCACAGGGGAAGGCGGCACAGGGGAAGGCGGCACAGGGGAAGGCGGCACAGGGGAAGGCGGCACAGGGGAAGGCGGGCCAGGGGAAGGCGGCACAGGGGAAGGCGGGCCAGGGGTGCACATGCCAGGGGTGCACATGCCAGGGGTGCACATGCCAGGGGTGCACATGCCAGGGGTGCACATGCCAGGGGTGCACATGGTACCCGATTTTAGCCCGAAATGCGTGACCAGTCACAATGCACTCGTGGGAAGGGGGAGGGAGGGAGCGGGAGAGAAGGGCAGGGGCGGGAGGGAGAAGGGGCGAGGGGGAGGTGGAAGGACAGGGGCGGGGGGAGAGGGGGTGAGGGGCGAGGCGCAGGGTTACCGCATGATGAGGTCGATGAGCTCGTCCGCCCCACAGCCCACGAGCAGATGCTCCATGGGCACGCCACACTCCTGCGCCAATGCTGCCCTCAGCTGGCGGCTCTCCGGGTCCGGATACACGTGCGGGAATGATAGAGACCCCAGCGCCTCCCTCACCTGCTCTCCCATGCACGCATGCAGGCACGCACGCACACACGCACGCACACACACACACACACACACACACACACACACACACACACACACACACACACACACAAACACACACACACACGCGCGCGCGCGCGCGCGCACACACACACATGCATGCATACGCGCGAGCGCGCGCACACACACACATGCGTTTATACCAAGTGGGAGAGTTGCCCTACTGCAAGCAGGAAGGGCAAGCACGGCAGTGAGGAGGCACGGGTGGTCGAAGAGCACCCACGCACATGCACTGCCCTCGCCACAACCCCATCACCACCCTCACTGCTTACCGCACCCTGCATTCCCCACTGGCCCCACCACTCCCTCCTGCCCCCTGCATTCCCCCCCTCCCCTGCACTCTCTCCCCCCCCAGGGCAGCAGCGCACCTCAGGAGGCGGGCCGTAGGGGTTCTCGTTGGCGTCCAGCTTCACGATGTCCTCCGGCGCGCGCCCCAGCTGCGCCGACAGCACCTGCTCCGCCACCCCCCCCTCCCCCCAATCCAAGCGCGCGCAGTCCCCCGCCCGCCCAGGCGCACCAGTGCAGTGAGAGGGGCGGGGAAGGAAGGGAGGGAGAGGGGTGAGCGATGCGGAGACTGTGGGGGGAGGAGAGGCGCGATGGGATTGAGGGTATGGAGTGGGGTAGGCACGGCGGGCAATGCAATGCAGTGCAGGGCGCAGGCGGAAGATGGGGCTGATCCGTGGCGATGCCGCGCCACGCCACGCCTTTTCGAACACGGGGGAATTTCTGGTGACGGCACGCCATGACCAGAGCCGCGGCGTGGCGGCGCGGCGCACCTGGAAGGGCGGATGGGCGCACCTGGTAGGGCGGATGGGCGCACCTGGAAGGGCGGATGGGCGCACCTCGAACGGCACGATGGGGGTGTAGGCCTTCAGCCGGAGCAGATGCGCGCGCACAAATTCCGTGCCGTCCGCCATCGTGGCCTGCGCAGGCGCGGGCGCATCGGCGCGCGGAGTGTCGGAAGGGCCTGATTGCTGGGCGCGAGGCGAGATGCGGCGGGGAGCGGCGGAAACGCGGGTGAGCAGGGGATGGGTGAGCGGGGAAAAGGCGGAAGGGCGGGGGGAATGGGGGAGGAGAGCGCGGGGCTGCATGGCGGAGGCCGTTGCGGGACAGTTTTGAAAGGGACTGGCGAGACGATCTGCGGGAGGTTCTAGGTACTGTGCTCCGATATCAGCGCCCCGCCTTCGGGAATCACAAAATTGTTCTTGTAGGTAACATAACATGGTGAAACAGGGTACATTTAGCAAATTTATGGACAGCTGAAAAGAATCTATCATACATCTGATCATCTGATCACTTCAGTTGATATAGCATAATGCTAACTCGAATTGCACAGCATGGTAGAAAATGATCAGCTTACTGTAAGGTGCTTACTTGGCTACAGACTGGGATCATGGAGCACAAATCAGAATAGAACAGCTTGGGCCCCATGTTGAGGGTTTGTGTAAGATGAAGAGGCCATCCCATGCAGGCGGCCAGCGGCAGCAGTACGGCAGTCAGTGGCAGCACAGGGCAAGTGAGGTGGCACTGGTGTAGGAACACTACCAGGACTGGCATATCAGGTCATGCTTAACCACATACCGTAACCGCACCACGTGCAGCTTACATGAAGAGAAACCAAGGCTGCAGTAAGAAAAACTGCAAGCTTGACTACTTGAGGTCAGTAACACAGCAGATGCGCTACACTCTCATAGATTGTGATGAAGTCTGCATACACGGCCGAACGGTGATGTTGGCAACGCTTTTATTCGAGCGGAGTACATTAGGATGAATGTGGATCACAATGACATGCAAGCTGGCCATGCTGCCATGACTGCTGCCCCCTTGGCTTGCTGCCTGCCTCTGTTAGGCGGTGGAGCAGCAGTGTGTGGAGGATGAGTGTGTTGTGGAGGCATGAGGGGGCCAGCACCCATGAAGCAAGCAACGTCAGCCAGCCCACTGTTTGTGCTCCTGCGTGGACCTCACCATCTGCCTCTCACAGCTGCTCTGCTTTCCCACCCCCTCGCACAATGCGTCTTGTCGTCACCCCTCACTCCCACCCCTTCGCCCTCTCGTCATCCCCGCCTTCCCCCTTCCTTCGCAGCCTCCTCGCCCTTTCCCCCGTCCGCTCCCAGCACTGCGCGCCAGTCACTCGCCCTTGCCGCGCTGCTCCCAAGCCAGCGTCGCCAGCACCGTCGCATGCAGCTGCGCGTCGCCCGTCGCCACCACGTCGCCCACCCAGTCCTCCGCGCGCAGCGACGCCAGCCGCAGCTCGCGCCCGCGCCAGTCGGTCATGCGCCCGCCCGCGCCCGCCACAATGGGGACGAGAGCGAGGTAGTCCCAGGGCTTGACGCCGAACTCCAGCGCCACGTCCACGAACCCGCTCGACAGCAGCCCGAACGCGTAGCAGTCGCACCCGTAGTTCGCCTTGCGCGCACCGCTCTTCACCGCGCGGAACGCCTCGCCGCTGGCGCCGGGGAAGAGGTCCGGCGACGTGGTGTACACGTACGCGTCGCGCAGATCGGCGCAGCGGCGCGTGGCGACCGGGACGCCGTTGAAGGTGGTGGGGCGGCCAGCAACGCCGACCCATCGCTCGCGCAGCACGGGCTGCTCGAGCACGCCCAGCACGGGGCGGCCGCGGTGCAGCAGCGCGACGAGCGTGCCGAAGAGCGGCTTGCCCGTGATGAAGCTCGCCGTGCCGTCGATCGGATCGATCACCCACACCCACTCGCACTCGCTCTCCCACCCGCCCTCGCCCTCTCCCCCCGCTGCGCCCTCCCCAGCGTCTCCCGCCCGCACGGGCCCCTGCAGCCCCTGCTCCTCGCCCAGGATGCCGTGCGCGGGGTACTCCGCGCGGATCAGCGCCGTTATCGCCGCCTCCGCCGCGCGATCCGCCGCCGTCACAGGGCTCTCGTCCGCCTTCAGCTCGATGCCGATTGGCTGGCGGAAGAACGGCGGAACGACCTCGCGCGCGGCGTCCGCCAGGCGGTGCGCGAACTGCACGAGGTGCTCGGGAACCGGGGCGGGTGGCGCAGGCATGGCGGAAGCGGAAGGGACGGCCGGGGATTGGCGCGCGGTGCGAGTGCTGAAGATAGGGCGGGCGTGTAATCTGAGCGGCAAATGGCAGAATGCGGGGCGCGAGGAGAGCGTGGGGGCGAGTACAGGCGTTAAATGGAGAGTCGCGGGCGGGGTGACGCTTTGGTGCGTGGGTGGCGCGGGACGAATGAGGGGGTGCGGGCGAAGGGAAGCCATGGAGGTGCCTGGGATGGGGTGGTGGCGAAATGCGAATATTCGAGATTCCTAGTATTCCCTTGGGTTGGCTGGCGCAGGGCCTCGGTGTTCCCTTTGATGCTCCACGCTTCAACTCCTGCCTCTCGTGCTGTGTGTCCTCCATTTCGGATAAAGAATCTATCTGATGTTTCGATGTAGGAAAGTGCCTGAATTGATTTATATAATGTCAAAACAACTTTACAACGTGGATTTTTGACCATGCAGATCGGGCGCAAATTCCCCACATCGGCAAAATCCCCCCCACCTGCCAAATTCCCCCGCCAGCCAAATTCCAATTTCCAAACCCCCCAATGCGCCAACTCGCAAACTCACCATCGCTATCTCGCTGTCGCGCCGCCCTAAGACCGCCCCGCACACTTTTCCTCCCGCGCCGCCATGGCGATACCTCTGCGCGTTTCGCGGCCCCCCCTTCCCTGCCACCGCTCGTCGCCCGAGCACTCCTCACCTCTCCAACCGCGCTCTCCGCGGCCTCCTCTGCGCCTAACCGCTGCGCTCACCACAGCGCCTGCTGCCCTCCGCACAGCGCTCCCCCCAGCCACATCACCGGCCGCCCCGCCTCGCGCCGTCCGCCGACCCACGGCGTGCCGCTCTGCGGCGGAAGCGGCTGGGCTGGCGTCGTTTCCATGGGAGAACGCGGTGCCGGGGGGAGGGGCGCGGGGCGGAGAGGAGGAGTGGGGGCGGGGGAACGCGGAGGCAGTGACGGGGGATGTGGAGGCTGACGTGGTCATTGTGGGTGCTGGCGTGGTGGGGCTCTGCCTCGCTGACGCACTGCTGATGTCATCACCCGACACCAGAGTTGCGGTGATTGATAGTGCTTGGCCCTGTGCCGGGGCCACAGGCGCAGGTGAGCGGCGCGGGTGAGACGCGCAGGTGAGAGGCGCAGGCGAGGGGGCAACAGGGGCAGATGGTTCCACAACACAGCTGGTAGTGATGAGATGGGATGAGGGAGCGATGCGAGACGAGGAGAGGATGACAGAAAGGGGAAGGCGTGAGAGTGGCGGAAAGCAAGGGGCAGTGCGAGTGAGGGGTGAGGAAGTGGGAATGCAGTATCCCGCTGAAAGGGAGCATGCTGCATGCCGCCCTTGCATGGCGCACGGTATATCAAGTTGAGACTTTGACGCTGCATTGTTCTTCTGGCATGCTGGCAGGGCAGGGCTACATCTGGATGGCGCATCGCTCCCCGGGCGACGTGACATGGCAGCTAGCGGAGCACAGCAAGCGGCGGTGGGAGGAGATGGCGGGCGGGCTGGAGGCGGACCACCGGCGCCTCACAGGCTGCACGCAGGGGCTAGGGCGCATCAACACAGGCAAGGGCTCAGCGGCTGGGGCGCATCAATACAGGCATGGGCCGTGGACGTGCGGTGGCTGAGTGCTTGCTCACTGCACTGCACCCTCCCACGCTTGCTCCTCCTCTCACCCTTTCGCCTTTTCATGGCTGGCTGGCGAGTTAGAGAACAATCCATGGGTTGGTTGGGCATGCAGGACCGTTGTGAGGTAGGTGAGCTGACATGCCAAGCTTCTCCACTCCACCTCCCCGCCTCTCGCTGCCTCTCCCTGCCTTGCCGCACCGCCAGGCAGCATGTTGGTGCCATCACAGCCGTCCCACACAGCCCCACTGGAGCAGCACCACCGGGCGCTGCAGCACGCGGGGCTGTCCGCGCACCTGCTGTCCCCCGCCGCCCTGAGGGACGTGGAGCCGGCGCTGCAGGTGCCGGCTGGGTGCTCGTCCGCGCTGCTGCTGCCCTCCGACTGGCAGCTCGATGCCCGCCTCGCCATGCACGCCCTGCTCGCTGTACGTGCTGCAGTGTATAGCATTGAATGACATTATTCCATGCCATGGCATGGCACGCACTCGCCTGCAGCCACTCAGAATACCATCCACCGCAGCACGATAATGCTCTTCTTCCCCCCTCAGCACTCCCATGCTCTTCGTTCTATCCTCCTGTTTTCCATCCATCCGCTCCCTTTCCTCCTGTGCTGTGCTCTGCGTGTCTGCCACGCCCAGCGCTGTCGCCAGCATGCCGCATCGGGGCGCTACGTGGAGCTGTTTGAGGAGAGCGTCGCCTCCTTCCTCCGGTCAGCACCCACTGCCCCCTGCTGCCCCCTGCTGCTCAACCCCCAACCCCTCTGCTGCTGAAGCTCCACTCCTAGGCATGCTTGGCGCGCGCAGCGAGCTTTGCAAGCATGTGTTTGCATGTGGTGTATGTGCGTGTGTGGCTTGGTGTGTGCGCCTGTGTGGTGAGTGTGTGTGCATGCATGTGTCCAAATGCATGTGTACGTGTGCCAATGCATGTGCTTGGGTGCAATCACCCCCCGTGGGAGTGTGCAGGGCGGCAGGAGGCGGCAGGGTGGTGGGAGTGGCGACAGGGCAGCGGAGGGTGGTGGCAGCACAGGCGGTGGTGGTGGCGACAGGCACGTGGTCGTCGGGCTTCATTGCCCACGCCCTGCTCCACACCGCCCCTGCCTCCGCCACCACCGAGCAAGCCTCTCAGCCTGAGGATAGTCCCAAGGAGGGCACTTCGGGTAGTTTGGGTAGCAGCGCAGCAAGCAGCACGGGTGGCGGCAGGGAGCAGGATCCGGTGGTGCCTCATGTGCGCCCTCGCAAGGTGATGGGTGCTCTGGTCACACACGGAATGCTGCATGGGAGGCACGAGGCTGCACTGCCAGATCTACCACTCTCAGCCCATATGCACACCGTGTAAATACCTGAACACCCGCACGTGCTGCACTTCTTAAACCTCCTCCCTCCCACCCTCGTCCCTTTTGCTGCCTCCACATCCCGCCACACCTACAGGGCTTCCTGTTGCAGCTCAAGGACGTGCCCCCCGTGCTCTCTCTGCGCCATGCCCTCATGGAGTTTGACTACACCGCCAACTATGCCGCCCCCTCAGCTCCCACTGCCTCGCCTGCCACCCCACGGCCCTCTCCCAGCCCCACCACCACAGCCACCATGCAGCCGCCCTCCTCGTCGCCGTCCCCGCCCACTGCCATCTCCATGACTGCCACGTGCGACCACCTCAGCCACCTGCTCATCGGTGCGCCATTCTCTCCTCCCACTCCTCCAACCCCTGCCCTCTTGTTGCCCCGCTCACACACATCACTTGCCCACCCCCCTCCCACCTTGCACATGCCAGCAACCTCTCTTCTGCATTTCGCCTCATACTTGTTCCATGGCTGCTGCCCTCCATGCACACTACCCCCACCAGGCAGCAGCAGGGAGCTGGCGGGCTTCAGTGTGGAGCCCCATGCGCCCACCATCGCTGCCATTCTGCGCCGCACGGCCGTCTTCCTGCCCTCCCTTGCACATCTGCTGCAGCAAGTGGAGGACGAGGCAATAGCTGCTCGGGTGAATGTTGTTCGCACGGGGCTGCGCCCATATGGTGAGTCCTGCTCACTGCTTGCAAGCTCGTTTCACAGTCCTTCATTGTCCTGTGCATCCTTGATTGCACGCAGCCACCTCACTATCCCATCCACCTGTCTGTCTGCAGCACCGGATGGGAGGCCTCTGATTGGCCCCGTGGACTCGCTTCCAGGTGTTCTCTTTGCATTGGGCCATGAGGGCTCGGGCCTGTTGATGGTGAGCGCTGCTTGACTTGACACACCACACCACCATGTCACCGTGATTCTGCCAGGGAGGTGCTCTTTGCTTGCTTGCTCGTATCCCAGGTGTTTTGACCCCCCGCCTCACCTCCCTACCTGCTCAACATGTCGAATAACCCTGTGCATGGTGCAGGCCCCAGGCACAGCTGACATGATAATGGCATATCTGGGGCGAGGCACCATGCCTGTGGACGCCCATCCCTTCCTCCCTCAGGGGCGTCTCCTCACACTGCAGCAGTTGCAGCACATGCATCCTTGATGCTGCTCTCTGGCCATTGAGATGTCATTCATGTGCATGTAGGCCGGCTCTTTTGGAATTTCATCTGTAAAGTGTAGCAGCCACAGTATGTTTGTCGCTGTATAAATCAAATGAAGCCGCTTGAACTTCTACCTGGACGAGTGTCAACGCTGTCTACTGAAGTCTGCAGATTACGGTATGAACAAGTTAGCTGCCTATTTCCGCTGAAGCTACTACGTTCTACTTATCCTCAATATACTCAAATGTCCTCAGTTCCGGGGAGAGGAACTGCCAGTTACTGCCATGCCGGGTTACTGCCATGCCGGAGGGAACCATGGAAGCCCATGGAGTTGCGGTCAGCGGAATGCAGAGGCCGGAGCAGCGCAGCTTCTTGTGCGTCGCTCGGCCGCGTGGGGGGCTCGCTCAGCAGCGCGCGACGGGGCTGAGCTGCCTCGCCGCCTCTGCGTGCCGAGAGGGGTAGCCACAGACGAGGACGACGCTCTCGACTCTTGCTTCTTTTTATGTTGGCCTTTCTCAGAGCTCGTCTTGCGAGCTGGCTGAACCTGCAAGTGACGAAAGGGGAAATCGTTTAATTAGTTATTCACGTGTTAAAATGGCGTCTTTCCTTCGCAAAGAGCGGTTTCCAAGGCTTACCTGATCGTCGTCGTCACTGTGGAGCGACGAGATGTCGTTCAGGGGTGATCGCCGAACGACAGAGACTGGCGAATCAGCGTCGCTCGCGTGGCTCGTTTCGCGAGCGTGGGTGTCGCCGTGCGAGAGGCTGAGGCGCTGCGCGAGGGCGATGATGTCGTCGATGGCTCGCGGCACCTCGGCGTCGAGGGTTCCGCTGCAAAAGGCGTCCACCAGCCGTTCCTCGAAACTGCCGAGCTCCAAGTTCTCCTTGTTCTCGTGGATGCACGATATGCTGCGACCAGGGAAACAATACCGTCTCAGACGAATTTTCCAGGATGAGGAGAGCTTGATTAGGATATGATTAATGGGCTTACCTGTCAATTATGGGCGAGAGAATATCGCAATCCTCGACGGGAGTCAGGCAGTAAATGTGGCGAAGACTGGTCAGTCGGTGGGAACAGTAACGGAAAAGTAGTACCAGCAACAGGGAACTTAGTAGCAGCAAGTGGGAGACTGAGAAGGTGACTAAGCGCAGACGGCTGCGGCTGAGTAGTCGCACCCCCAGGACCTCCAGCTCCAGTAGTAACAGCACCCTCAGAACCAGTACCTCCAGCTCCACCACCGGGACTACCCCAACGGACAGCCCACTCGCGAAGCTGCTGCGGCGAGAGCGACTACTGCCGGCAAGGAGGGGTGGCCAAGACGGTGGTGCCAGAGGAGAGTTTGGTGCGTGAGTAGACGACACGAACAAGACGCAGCGACCTCAACCGACGCAGCTACCTGACCTGACTCAGCCACTTGTGTCAACGAGACAGTGTGGAGTGGAGGCTTGAACTGCCAAGATAGCCATGTTGTCGATGTCAGCGAGCCCCAAAGGCACGAATTGCTAGCGTTGAGCAAGAGCTAACAGGAGGAAGCAAGATCTCTATCTGCCGCGAGGGAACAAGCGAGGTAATCTCAAGAAACTTAAGCACAGAGAAACAACAAGTGGGAGGGATGACGGCCTGCTGCGGAGGCAGTTATGTTTGGCATGGATGGTGTTGGGGGAGCATAGAGCAGCGAGCAGTGAGTGGTGAAGGTGATGGCGGGCCGACATCTCAGCACCGCTGGCCGTCAACTTCGACTTGTCCCCCTCAACGGCCGATGGAGGGCCTGCCGTTTCAACTTTCGGGCGAAGCGCGACGCCCTGGGACCCACGCGAAGCGGGATGGCGCCAGTGCAGTCGAGGCGGCTGGCGAATTTGGATGGCGAGTTCTGACAGACCAACACGCCAGGCCAATGGGGGCATTTCTCAGTCAGGCAAGATTGCGACAGCATGAATTCAATTAAATACCTTAATAAAATACACTTTTGATGACAGCTGGTGCACATAACAACAAACCAGACACCGAATTTACAAGGCCTTAAGCACTTCTTCGCAGATGGCTAGTACTCCGCCTGCATAACTTCAGCCTCCAGCAATAGCACTTCCATCTGCAACCATAACAGAAAGAGTGGAATTTAAGCACTCATTTCAACTGCAGGCATAACAACGGCACCAAGAAATGGCAAGCCATTTACAACCAACAATCTTACCCGAGTGAGAATCTTCTTCTGCTCGGTGACGGCTTGCTTGTTCTCCTGCAGTGTGGCCTGCAGGTCCAACATCTGGCTGTTGAGCCCCGCCAGAGCAGCGTTGAGCCCCTCTGCCCCCGCCCGCCGCGCCTCCCTCTTCCGCCGCAGCTCCTCCAGCTGCTCCCTCACCTGCGCCTCTGTCATGCCGCCCTGCACCCTCTGGCCCCCGCCCCACAGTGACACCCCTGTGAGGGCGCGAATGGCGCTGGCAAAGGGAGAGAGGCCCACTGACAACTGCTCCTGCAGCCCTTGCAGCACACCACCATCGCTGCTGCTGCTGCTGCTGTTACTGTTGCTGCCCCCTTGTTGGCCCAGATTCTCCCCCACCGTGGCATCCACTGTGAGCACGGTTGTGCTCTCCAAGCCCGCTCCCTCTCCTGCACCCAGTCTCACCACCAGTGTTCCCTCCGCTGTTTCTCTCCACTCCACTCCTATCTGTCTTGCCTTCTCGTCTGAGACTGATGGCTCAGCCACAGCCGGCACATCAACAGCAGACAACAGATGCTTCTGCCTCTCTTCCTCCCCACTCGCCTCCTCCTCCCCACTACCACCAACAACCAAGGCTGCATTCTCTGTGGGTAACAGAGCAGGTGCTGAAGCAGAGGGTGCAGGTGGGGAAGCAGCGGGCAGAGAGGTGGAGGGGGGTGCAGGGGGGGAGGTGGGGGTTGCAGGTGTGGAGGCGGAGGGCAGCTTGCTTCTGATTGCAGCCAGCTGAGCCGCTGCCTCTGCCAATGCCTCCCTGGCTGGCTCACGCCCTCCCAGCCACCCCCACAGCGGCAGCACAACTTGTCCAGGGGCAGTGTCAGTGGAGGCTGGGATGGCAAGGGGCTGTGGCGCGGTAGGAGACAGCGAGGACCCTCCCACGCCACCTGCTGCCACTGCACTCGCCTCTGCGCCCTCTGCCGCCACTGCAGCTGCAGCTGCTGAGGGTGCCTGGCCCGCGGTGGCTCCTTCCCCCACGGCCATGACGAGCGCCCCAGTGCTGTCGGCTTGCAGCAGCACAGTGCTCTCCACGCCTCCCACGCACGCACTCACTCGCACACTCCCATCTTCCCCCACCCGCACCTCCGCCTGCTGCACACCCACCGCCCCCTCGCCACCGCCCACACCGCCATCTGCCAGCAGCGCTGCCGCCAGTGGGTGCGCGTCGGGGTCGAGAGTGGACGAGGTGGAAGGCAGGGCGCGTGCAGACGTGAGGCCCACTTGCATCGAAGAGGCGTCTGATGGGGCAGAGGCAGCTGGCTCTACTCCAGCCTCACTGCTGCTGCTGCTGCTGCTGCTGTTGTAAAGCATCTGCCTCCCTACTCCGGCAGATCTCCTCTCACTCCCCTCCTCGCTTCCACTCTCTCCCCCACTCTCCCTCTCCTCCTCGTCACCCTGACTGCACAGCGCCAGCAGCAGGCTGACGTCGGCAATGGCCTGGGGATCCAGAGTGATGTCAGTGATGATGCCGTTGTCCGTCACAGGGTCTGCCACATCAGCAGTGGCACTGGGCTTGAGTCTCACCCCGCCCATCCTGCCATTCACCCCCACGCCTCCCACGCCCGCCCTACCTGCCCCTCTGGCGCGCTCCATGCCTCTCTCCACGCCCTTGGATGCCAGCCCCAGCAGCCCCCACCTCACTCGCACTCCCGAGATCCCACCACCCCCACTCTCCCCCCCATTCCCTCGCTTCCCTGCTCTCCTCAGACTGCCCTCCTCTCCTCGACCACCCCTGGGCTTGACACTTCCCCGCCCCCCATCGCCCTGTGCTGCTGCTCCCTTGCTCCCCCCGCCTGCATCACTTCCCCCGCCTGCCCTTCCCCTTACCCACTGCAGCAGTGCCTGCGCCAGTGCGCCTCCCCCCCCACCCGTTTCGCCTTCCCCCATCCCCTTCACCTGCCGTGCTTCGCCTGCACTCTTCTGCTCGCCTGCCTGCCCCCCCACCTGCCCCCGCTGCTGCTGCGCCGCACCTCCATCTGCCACTGCTGCAGCAGCTGCCGGCACTGCTGCATCTGCTGCCGCAGCTGCTGCTCTCTTATTCGAAGCAGCAACTGATGCTGCTGCTGCTGCTCTCTTACTAGACGCTGCCGCTGCTGCTAGCGCTGCTGGCACTGCTGCTGGCACTGATGCTGGGGCTGATGCTGGGGTTACAGCAGCAGGCGGTGGTGCAGGGCGGGCGCTGGCAGCGGTGGTGGCGGGGGAGGGTTGGAGGGGCACGAAGAGGCGGGCGAGGGAGGCAGCAGCGGACCCCAGCACATAGGCCGCCGCCACCTTGGAGCGCTGCAGGTCGAATGGTAGCTCCACTGCACTGCCACCACTGCCACCACTGCCACTGCTGCCGCCGCTGCTGCCCATTGCTGCGGCCACCAGCTCTCTCTTGCGCGCCCCCTTGCCCTCCTCCTTCTTCCTCCTCGCCTTCCCACCTGCCTCCTTCGCCTCCCCCCTGCCACTGCCCTTGCTCCCACCCCCCTCGCCTCCATCCCCCTTCCCTGACCCCCCTTTGCTCTTACCCGATGCTACCTTCTCCCTGCTCCCCGCACTCCCATCCTTGCCCGATCCATTCTCCCTGCCTGACCCACCCTCTTTACCAGACCCTTTGTCCTTGCCCGAACCCGAGTCCTTCCCCCCCGCCCTGCCCTCCGCCCCCCCACTGTACGCCTCCGCATGCGCCACCACAGCGCCAGTAAACGCCTCCCTCACTACCCGCCGCCCCTCGCTCACCATGCCCTGCACGCCCCCCTCCCCCCACCGCACTGCCGGCCCCTCCACTGCGCCCTGCTCCCCCTTCCCCCCCTCCGCCCCCACCCCCTCCCCCAGCACCCGCCTCAGCGCCTCCAGCACCACCTCCGCCCCCTGCCCTCCCCCCCCTGCGCCCAGCGCGCCCAATGCCCCCAGTGCGCCCGCCTGCCCCTGCGCCTCCCCCTTGCCTGCTGCCGCCCCTTGCCTTGACCCCTTCACCCCCTCCTCACCCTTCCCTGCCTTCCTCGCCCGCCTCTCCCCCTTCCCACTGCCATCCGACCCCACACCCTCCTCGCGCCCCTTCCCCCTGCTCTCACTGCCACTCCCCCCTCCCCCATTGCTAGCCGCCCACATCTGCTGCAGCGCAAACACCACCCCCTCCTCCACCCTCCCCTCCCCTGACCCCTCCGCCTCCTTCCCCGCTTGCTTCTTCCCACCAACCCTCTTCCTCTCACTCCCTAAATCCTCTCTCTCCCCCCTCCCTCTGCCCCCCCAAGCCATCACTAGCCCTTCAACGCCCATCCCCTCCCCTCCCCTTTTCCCAGCACTCCCCCCCTTCTCCCCAGCCTCTTTCCGCGCCTTGCCCTTCTCCCCCTTCTCCTCCCCCGCCCTGCCCTTGCGCCCCTCCACCCGCCCCGCCACCCGCGCCTTCTCCTGGGCAGCGCGCGCCTTGGCCTGCGCCATGGCGCCCCCTCCGCGCCCCAGCGTGGCGTACGCCGTGCCTGACAGCGCTGCCTGTGTGGCCGCCGCCAGGCGTGACGCGCGGAAGGGCTCTGGCGCGCGCATGGAGAAGAACGCGTGGCGCAGCGCCTGGGCTGCGGAGGGCCGCCCGCCCATGGCTGTGAGGAGGGTAAGGGGAAATGGGGGAAGAGAGGAAGGGAGGGGGGATGATGTGGGGGGTGAGAGTGGGGGGAGAGAGAGAAAAGAGGGATGGTTGCACGCAAACGAGGATGAACGGAAATGCAAGGTGGAAGTTGCATGTGGAGTGATGGACAATAGCCCAGGGGACAGTGAGAAGGAAGGTGTGCACGCGCATGAGTGCGTGCATGCATGGGCTAGGCCCCCCAGCACCCAGCACCCACCGCTGGGCCACACGGCTTCCTCGTGGTTGGGTCGCTTCCTCAGCAGCTGCTGCGCCAACTGCCATGCCGCTCCGCCTGTTATGCCAGGGGGTAGGGGCGAGGGGGAAGAGATGGTGGAGAAGAGGAGGCAGGAGGGGCAAGACATGGGAGGGCAAGGGGAGGGAAGGCAAGCGGTGAGAGGAGAGGGGAAGCGGGGCATGCGGTGCACGGGCAGACAGGAGCATGCGAGGCGTCTGTGTAATGGTATCAGCTTCCGTCTATCCTCCCAGTCATGGGGTGAGCGGCATTCATGGTGGCATGCAGCGGCAGCAAGGGGGCACGGGAGGCATGGGAGGCATGGGGGGCGCACCATTGGCATCGAGCACGGCCATGTCATCATCGCTGGGGTTGAACGTGGCCCTCCACTTGGCCAGGTCGTGGTCGCACCGCCTCAACTCCTCGTTGAACTCCTTCTGTGCTCCCAGGGAGAGAGGAGGCGAGCAGGGGCAGAGGCAGCAGAACGGCAGAGCAACGTGAGAGGGCGAGGTGATGGGGTTCGGGTAATAAGAGATGACGAGTGCACGGCGGGGCGGGCAGAGAGGCACGCAAAAGAGGTAGCAGGAGCAGGCAGTGGGCCGTGCAGCATGAGCGTTTGGCGCCCAGGCATGCGAGGGGGACGCATGCGAGGCACAAGGGACGCACCAGAGCAGACGCATTGCGCAGTCGCTTCATGCACAGCTGCATCAGCACTATGCCCTGCGCGGGACAGCACGGGGGAAAGGGGGCATAAGGGGGAAGGGACGGGAGAGAAGCGTGAGGAGATCAATAGGCCGAGATGGGTGGGGAACGGGAGGACGGGTGGGGAAGGGGAGGACAGGCGGGAAAGGCGGCAATGGGGAGAGAGTGATGGAGCGTTGAGGGAGTGAGGGAGCAATGCACGGCGAGTGAGAGGGTGAGTGAGAGGGGGCGCTCACCGCGGAGTAGACGTCAAAGCGGTCGGGTGTGTTGAGCGCCCACAGGAAGGGCGACAGCAGCGACGCCAGCGGGTCGGGCGGCAGGGGCGGCGTAGTGCCGGGCGGCATGACGAAGCGCTCCGGTGCACAGTACTTGGGATCCATCACCGTCTCGTTGGGTACCTGTTGTGGGGGGGGGAGGGGGTGCGGGGTGAGGGGGGGAATGGGGGGAAGGGGGAAGAGGGGGGGTGAGGGGGGTGGTGGCACATCATGAGGCAAGAGAGACGCCACAAGGGGATGGGGATTGAGTGCATCACATGGTGGAGCGCAGTGGGCACGCATGCCATGGCATGGCTTGGGGCGCCGTGCAAGTAAAGGCATGGCAAGGCAGGGGCGGGGGCCGGGTGGGGGTGGACGCACGTAGTTGTGGCCGGAGCGCAGGTCGACACAGGCGCCCAGGTCGATGAGGCACAGACTGCCCGCGAGCTCGTCCAGTATCAGGTTCGACGGCTTCACGTCCCTGTGCACCACTCCTGGTAAGAAGGGAGAGTGACGAGGGGCGGGGAGGGGAGAGAGGGACCATGAGATGTGGCACGGTGGTGGCTCTGACAGCAATGGTGCCCTCAGGAACGGTGGTGGTGAGAGCGAATGCTGTGGGGCAGGTGAGACGGTGAATGGCAGTGTGGCAGGCGGTGGTGTGAGTGACTGACCACAGGAGTGCAGGTGCTTGAGGTCGGAGAGAATCTGCCTCATGACCTCCTGCGCCACCTCCCACTCCATCCACACCTGCTGCTCCCTCTCCTCCTCGCTGCTGCCCTTGCTGCCCCGCAACAACTGCTCTCACACAGGTGCACGCACGTAGGCAGACAGGGAAGCAGGGAGGCCAGCGTGAAGGGAGCAGCACATGTGCAAGAAGGACACAGGGTGGACCTAGCCAGGCAGGCAGCACACATTGCCACCCCCTGCTAAATACATCCCTCCACCCCACCCCTGCCTTGCTGCCCTCATGCACCTCACCATCCCCCCCTTGCCCATACTCCCCCACGTGACACATCGCCCCCACGCCACCCCAGCGAGTGACTCACAGCGTCGTCGACGCCCAGCACGTGTTTGGCGAGGTTGAGCGGGTAGGAGCGGTGGCGCAGGAACTGGTCCAGCGTGCGATCGCCCTGGTACTCCCACACCAGCCACACGCCCTGTTGGGGCACCGGCAAGGGGGGGAGGGGGAACGGGCAGGGGGAGAGTGGGGAGGGTGGGAGGGAAGGGGGAGGGGTAGGGTGAATGGCAGGGGGAGGTGACTTATGGGTTACTCATATTGGTGCAGCGAAGTGCGCGTACACACCCAAGGTGGTGGAAGGAGTGGGTGGGAGGCATGGTGAGGGGCCAGCGAGTGAGAGCGTGTGTGGGAACAGGGCAGGGTGCGAGGCACAGAGCGTTGGGGCATTGAGACGACACCTGCTCCCACCACACCCACAAGCCGCCTCCCACGTGCACCCACCCCGTGAATCGCCACTCCCACGTGCAAACGTCCCTATACCTCCCTGGGCCCGCCCCACCCCGCCTCCAGCCCCAGCCCAGCCCCAGCCCACCCCCAGCCCAGCCCCAGCTCTTACGCAGCCGTGCGCTCACCTCGTCGAGCTTGCCGCTGGCCTGCTCTGCCGCCACCTGCATGGTGCCTATGAACCGCGCACACACGCCCGGCGCCGTGCGCTGCGGGGGGAAGGAACGGGAAGAAGCGGAAGGCTGGGAGGGGCGGAATGAAGAAGAGTCAGGCGCGGGTAGCATGAGCGGGCGGTGAGAAGGGAGCAGTAAGCGCACAACCGCCGGGAGCTGGGGCACTACAAGGGGGGATGCTTGTGCGCACCTGCAGGCGGTGGTTCATGTAGAGTTCGACGTCCCTCATCTCATCGGAGTGCTTCACCCGCGACTTCACTCGCTTCAACACCACCCTCCGCTCCCACCGCCCCTCCTTGCCCGCCTTGCCTGCGCGCACATGCACACACACACGGCGCAGCGGAGCACAGGACAGCGGGACGGGGACGGCGGTGAGGGGGTGGACATGGGCATGGCTTGACGTGCGAGAGGGGAGACAGAGACTCACATGCACACAAGGAGAGAGGGATATAGAGGGAGGGAGATAAAGGAAGAAAACAGCGGCGAGCGTACCGTTGGAGATGAAATCCTCGACACCACGTACCGTTGGAGATGAAATCCTCGACACCACGTACCGTTGGAGATGAAACCCTCGTACACCACGCCGAAGCTGCCCTCGCCTATCTGCCGCCCCACCTTCACCCGCGCCGGGTCCAGCTCCCTGCCGCGAGGAGCAAGGGGCAGGGCGCAGGGACAGGGGGATAGAAGGGGGAGCGGGATAGAGGGGCCGAAGCGGAGCAAGGGTGAAGGCTACGGGCAGCAGCAGGGCCGGCGCGCACGGGCCTAGAAGGCACACTGGTGGAACACGGGCAGCAATGCGATCTGATGGCAGCAGAGCGGAGTGTGGACGGGAGTGCGGACGGGAGTGCGCACGGGAGTGCGGACGGGAGTGAGGGCGCGAGGCGGGCGCATTACTTGTCGGTGCGCGCGTGCAGGGGCGCGACGAGGAAGTCGAGCAGCCCCATGAGCGGCGCGGGGGGCGCGGCGGCGTACAGCACGAGCAGCACCAGCGCCACCGTCCACTGGCGTAGCGACGCCTGCTCGGGTGACGCGCGGGGAGAGGCGGAGGGAAGGGGGAGCGGGAAGGAACAAGAAGGCCAGGGGTTGGCCGGGAGGGGAAGGAGGGGACAGTGGGGAGGAAACAGGGGGAGGAGACGGCAGGGGGAGGAATGCGAGGAATGGATGCGCGGAGCCAACGGGGAAAAGAAGGACCGGCAGAGGCGGTGGAGCCGGAGAAAGCAGGCACGAGTCGGGTGCGCGGCGGCATGGCTGGTGGGCGGAGCGGCGGGCGCGACTGACCGGGTCGTCGAGCGGAATGGAGAGGCCCGCGTCCGCCGCGAGTTGCGCGATCTCGCGGTGCACCGCCACCACCGCCTGCTCCACCTCGGGGGGTAGCCTGCCATGGCGCCGCAGGGATGAAAGACCAAGTCAATCTACCAGAGCATCTGAGCCTGCTCGCCTTCCCCCGTGATCGCTCTTCGGTTTGCGATTCCAGCCTCCATGCGACAATACCCGCTCACACTCGCCTTATCCGTACGCCTCGCAACACGCTTAGCGCTCTGCGACGCTTCCGCTTAACCCTGCTGTCTTTCCTCCGATCCCAACTCCCTTCTAGCACCCACTATAACTCGTTTCTCCACGATCATCCACGCCGCACACTTCAGTCGCACAGTCTAGTCGCACACTAGGGCTCGCGAGCAACCTATCAGCCGTATGCGCCGCTCACCCATTAAGCAGCGCCTCAGCCATCTGCCCGTACGCCTCGCCCGCCATCCCCAACGCATCCGCGCCTCCGCTCTCCGCGCTCCCAACCGCCGACACCACTGCCAACCGCCGCCGATCGCGGCCTACCGCCGGCCGTGGTATGCATGGCGCGACGAGCTTCCTACCGGAGAAGGAGGAGGAGAATGACGACGCGGCGGAAGCGTGCGGGGAACGGAAGGGAGAGGACTTGCTGCTTGGTGAGAGACGTGACGACGCTAAGCGAATTAAGGACGCGGAGAGGGAGACGACTGGTCCGTACGACGGCGACGCGTGAATTAAAGCGTTGGAAGACGATATGCACGCGTCAATGGCAGCGGCACGTACGCTCGATGCGACTAACGCCATTCTCGCATCCCCCCGGATAGGTGCCTATAGAGCCTCCTACTAATGTTGTAATGTGTTAGCTGCTAATGAGCAGAAAAAGGAGGTGATGTGGTGTTGAGGTTGGCTGTTGAAAAAGGAATGGCGACGGCGAGATTCAGTGCGACGTCTTGCGAAACTAATTGGCCTTCCCACACGAGAGTCTAGGACCACATGGCGAAGGCTAGGGTTGGTCGCTTCCACAAGCGACTTATCGTCAACATCATTGCGAGGACGTGCCGTGAGCTGTGATTGGCTGGAGATGCGGAAAAGCAACATCTAGGCTCGAAATTCGCCCAGATACACCCGTTTGACTGCTCGGGTGATTCATTGGGCTTCCCGCTGCTGAGCTGGTGTGGGTAAGCCGCCCTTCGTCCGTGGAGATTCGAGTCGGTCGCTCACATTAGCCACACCCCCGGAAAGAGGGATGGTGTTCTCCCCCTGCCCCGCTTTGCGGCCTGGTTCAGCAAAATTTGCACGTTACTTGAATTCATGATATGTTGTTCATATAAATTTTCCACATGCAACAAGCGTTCTAAGAGTTGAGAGCAACTGAGATTCACACATGGGTGTCGCCAGGAGACCGTCTACACGGCAATCGCTCAACCTGGTGATTCAAATGGGGGAAGGCACATATATTTTTAAGGCAATAGTGTCAGAGAATATGTCCTACTATGCGGGTAATACAGACCAGAACAAGGCAGTGCAAAAGGCTGAAAAGAGTATGAAGGAAAGAATGCTGCATTGCATACCGTGGTGGCATGTCGTTGGAGAGGAAATCTGTAACCATTCCCAGCACGGGCACTGGAATCTGACAAGCACTGCTGCCGCATGCCTCCTCTGCACCACCACCACCCACTCCAGCACTGCCGCCACTGGCACTTCTAGTCATCTCCGCATCCTCTCTTGAACCTCCCCTGTATTCCCCACTTCCCGCTACTGCCTCACCAGCTGCAGCAGCTTCCATCTCTCGCAGGCGCTGGACAAAGAGTGCTCTGGTGTTGCCAGGACCATCAGTCCCATGGCACACAAACATGGAATAAAAGCACATAAGTGAACAGCATCTTACCAAACAAAAGAATGCGAGCAACTGTGTGCCAGCTGCTGAAAATTCTGCACTACACAAGTAGGACGGAACAGAACGGCAAGTAAGGCACAGAAAAGCAGGGAGGTGCAGGGGGGTCATGGAACGTACGGGGGGAAATGAGGGAGGGAGAGGGAGAGCAGCACGAGGTGGAAGTGGTGGGGCGGGGAGAGGCGTGCGAGGGCCTCTGCTGGTGAGGCCACGGCACAGGCTGCATCGGCGAACTGGGAGACGGCCACTGCTGCTGCCTTGCGCGTGGTGAAGCAGGGGTCCACCACCTGGCACGGGGGGGTGGGGGAGAAGGGGAGGGAATGGTGGGCGGAAAGCTTGGCTTACTAAAGGCTTTTGGCACATGGAAGTGTTGTGTGTGCTGCACTGTTTGTGGGCCATGGGAACGATTTGCCCTGCAGCCCCATGTTGAACCCTCATTCCTGTCCGCTAACCACCCACACACCAGCACCACTCTGCACCCACCAGCACCACTTTGCCTCGCAGCAGTCGTCTGAGGTGCAACTGCTGCTGCTGTGCTGCTGCCTGCTGCACCTCCCTCGCACTCACGCCCAGGGCCTGCCGGGGGGGATGGGGGAGGTGGGGATGGGCAGGAGGCGAGGACTGGAGGAGTGGACAGGCAAGGAGGGGAAGGCAAGCAGCGTTCAAAAGAAGGGAATGATGTAGCAGCACAGACATATCCAAGCGAATCACACAGCACACACCTGCAGCATGGCTGTAGCGAGCACTGGCGTGCGGAGGGGCTTGAGGGCAATGCAGGAAAATCCATGTGATGCTGCTGCCAACGCCATGTCCTCACTCGTTGCCTGCACGCGGTTCACACACATGCACACACATGCACACGCACGTGCACGCGCACGCACACACACACATACCCATGCACACGCACGCACAGCACAACGATGCATGTATGTGAGCACGAGCGAGTAATGTCATGGCACTGCACTGCTCCCACCACCGCCACCCCTGTGCCTCAACCTTCATGCATCGGGACCCCTGCGTGTGCCTCTCTGCCCCATGTGAGTGCCACTGACCTGAGCCACCAGCACGAGCTTGCATGAGATGGCAGGCAACACTAGCGACTCTGCACTCTCCGCCCACCGCTGCTGCTCTCCCTCTGCCTCTGCCTCTGCCCGCTGTTGCTGCTGCTGCTGCTGTGGTTGTGCCTGTGCGTGCTCCTGTGACTGCTCCCTCTCACCCGGCTCCTTCCTCCCCACACGCCCTTCCACCACCCCCTCCCCACGCTCGCCCTCTCTGCACTCACCCCATGCCCTCTGCTCTGCCTGCCCTGCGCCCATGTCCGGCCCCCCACCACACCCCTCTTTCGCCCCACTATCCCCCTCGTCCTCCCCACCCACGCCATCATCTGCCAATGGCGTGAACCCTCCTCTGCCCACCGTCTCTGCCCCTGCCCCTGCCGCCGCTGCTGCTGCCCCTGCTGCCTGCCCACTGTCCATGTCCCCTGCAGAAAAGACCGTAGCAGGAGCAGCGGGGGCAACAGCAGAGTCGCTTCCGGGAGCATGTGCAACGTGGTCAGCAGTGTGGGAGTAGGCATTATGGGTGGCATGGGCGGCGGCATGGGTGGCGTTGATGCGGGCCACATGGGAGCCGAGGAGAAGGCCAGAGCCCGGGGTGCCATCGCAGTCTGCATCCACCAGCACCACGTCCCACCGGCTCCCACCGCTCCCCACCCCTTCCTGCCATGCCGCTGCTGCTGAATACACGGAGGGGAGGAGGCATGCATGGAAGAGACAGAAGGGTGCTCTGAGAATGAGAGTGGAAGGAAAGAGCACGGGAGTCGGAAAGAAGGGGCAAGTGCCAGTCCTCAGCATGCTGAGCGCCTAGAGAGCGACGGTGGGAAGGGACAGGAGAGAAGTGGGGCAGGTGAGAGGGGCGCGGGAGGCAGCTGACCGGGGTGCAGGGCGGGAGGGGCGCACTGCAGGGCAGCGACGGCGTCAGCCACACTGTCTGCGAGATCCACGTCCATGCCCAGGCGGGACAGCAGTGCCGCTGCTACCTGGCAGGGGGGGAGGGACGGAGGGAGAGCAGGGATTGGGGGGAAGGGGGCGGAAGAGAGTGGGTAAGATGTGGTGTGTGAGCAGGAGAATCAGTGACACCACGCAGCAGGCAGCAGAGGGCAGTATGAGCAGTACAGAGGGCGGGCTTGCCTGCTGTCGGATGGGGTTGCTGTCCACCACAAGGCACCGCACGCCCTGCACCTGCTCCACCAGCGGCGCCACCACCTCCCACTGCTCGCCCCCCACCCCCCCCACCACCCCCATCTCCCTCACCGCCCTCCTCTCCGCCGCCCCCACCTCCCTCACCCCCACCTCCCCCATCCACCCGCCCCTACCCCCACCCTCGCCACCTCCTCCCCCATTCCCCTCATGTGCACCCCCCCTTGCGCCCCCCCTTGCGCCCCCCTCCCCTGCGCCTTCCCCTGCTGCAGCAGCACCGGGATCCCTTGCCCCCCCGCCCTGCCCCGCGCCTCCCCCCAGCCCCATGGCCTCCCACAGCCCGCCGTCCGCCCCCACGCTCTCCCACAGCCCCACCAGCGCCGCCAACCCCCCCTCGCTGCCGCTGCTTCCCCCTGCACGGGGGAAGGAGGGCGCAGAGGCGGGGCGGAAGGCAGGGGGAAGAGGCGCATGGGGAGGGGGAGGTGATGAGGCCGAGGGGAGAAGGGCGGGGGAGGAGGAGGGCGTGGGGGCGAGAGGGGGGAGGGCCATGGGGATGGTGAGGGCGACGGTGGTGCCGATCGTGGGTGCTGTGGTGAGCGAGAGAGATCCGCCCAGAGAGCTCGCCAGGCTGCCAGGGGGGACAAGGAGGCATGGATGGGGACGGGGAACGTGGGGACAGGTGGGTGGGCGTGAGGCGAAGGCAGGGCAGGGGCGCAAGAGGCAGGGGCGACGGAAGGACAAGTGCCCGCTACCCAACCGGCCAACTTCAAGCCTGGAACTCACAGGTGTGCGTGGGCGAGCAGCAGGGGCGTGGTGGCATGGAGAGGCAGCAACGCCTCTGGTAGAGCAGCACAGGCGCGGGCAGCAGCGTTAGCGCCATCCATGGCGTTGAGTGCGTCCACCACGGGTTGCGGCACGCCCGTGCCCGTGTCCTCCACTACCACCTCCACCCACACCTGCCCCATCCCACTGCTGCTGCCACCACCAGCAGCCGCAGCAGTAGCAGCACCAGCGCTACCAGTGGCAACAGCGTGTGAGACGGCAGCAGCGAATCGGCTCTCCTGGTCGTCCAGCAGCCGCCTCAACGCGCCCCAGCTGCACCGCCCGTCCACCACCCGCCTCCCACTCAAACTGTCCTTTCCCCCCTCCCTCTGCACCTGTTCCTGCTCATTCTGCTGTTGCTGCTGCTGGAAGCGCTGCTGCTCCTGCCTTTGCTGGCGATTCTGCTGTTGATGCGTCTGCCGCTGCTGCTGGCGGTGCTCATAGGCATCGCTGTGCGCCATTCCCCCCTGCTGCAGCCACGCGTCAGCGGAGAGCGATGCAAACACACCCGCCCCGCTGTCAGCCTGTTCCTGCCCCCCCTGCTCGCTCCACGGAGCAGCATAGGCTGCTAGACGCCGAGCGATGCCGCCCAGCCCGAGGAGGTCCGGGCTGGAGAAGAGGGAGGAGGGGGAGGAGGGCGCGGAGAAAACGGAGGGGAAAGGGGCCGCGGAGGCAGAAGCGGATGCTGTGGTGGGGGGCGGGGAGAGGGGGTGGTGGTGGGTGGGCGGTGGGAGGGGCATGCGTGAGAGCGGCAGGAGCAGGCTGTTGTCCTCGCCGTGCCTCGGTTGCACGCCCGCATTCTCAATCGCTGCCACCACTCGGTGCTTCTCATGCGCACGCTGCTGCTGCTGGCGGTGGAGGGCCTCTTGGGGGTGCAGCAGGCGCACGCAGAGCAGCACGTGGCCCTGCTCCGTGCGCTGCACTGCTGCCGCCGCCACGCACAGCAGCAGCTGAGGGGGAGAAAGGGAGGGTGAGAGAGAGGCAGGAAGGCCGTGAAGGAGGGACAGACGGGGCAGGAAAGAAGCAGCGGTGATGGTCTTTGCAGGAATGGGCATGGCAGGAGAGAGGAGCAGGGGGGATGGGCAGGGCAGGATCAGGGGGCAAGGAGCGGGGAGCAGGGGGCAGGGAGCGGGGAGCAGGAGGCAGGGAGCGGGGAGTGGAGAGCAGGGGAGGGGGAGCAGCGGGGACCTGTTTGAGGAGGAGGGGGTCGGAGAGCAGCAGCGGGGGCACGTCGTCCATGACCAGGCACGCCAGCTCCACCCCCTTCTCGCGCGCCTCCCCGCCCACCGCCGCCACCACCTCGTCCGCCACCCCCCGCACGTCCACCGCTGACGTCACCACGGGCAGCGGGCCGGCCTGCGCGCGCCACGTGGTGCTGGCGGCGGCGGCGAGGCGGGTGAGGTGCGCGGCGAAGGCGTGGAGCGAGTGGATGAGGTCGAGGTGCATGGGGTCGCGCACGGTCGCCGCCAGCAGGCGCAGCATGCCCAGCGCGCCTGTGGGGGGAGCGCGGAGGCGCGTGGAGGGTCACGCGCACACGCAAGGCGGGCGAATGAGCTTGAAAGTGTGTAACGAGGGGGGTAAGCACACGAGAAGCGGAACTGACAGGGATGGGGAGCGGGAGGGGGAGCGCAGCGCACCTCTCATGGGCGCGGCTATCCCGTGGACCAGCAGGTCGACAGCAGCTCGCGTAGCCATGTCCCCATCGCGTGAGACCAATGCGCCAACCGCCGTGCCTGCATCCGCACCTCTCGCTCTCGCACTCTCCTCCTCCCCTCCGTCAATCTCTTTTCCTATCCACCCTTTCTTCTCCACCATATTCTCCTCCTCTTCCCCCTTGCTCACCCGCTCCTGTTCAACCGCCTGTTCCCCCTTCGCCCCTCGCAAACGCATCTCCAGAGCGCGCACTCGCGCCGCCTGCCCAGAAAGCGCGCGGAGCAAGAGCAGCGCGAACCCCAGCACGGCCAGCGCCGCCACGGGAGGGCTCCACGGGCGGTGCAGCAGCTGGTGGGTCGCGTGGGTCGCCCAGTCGCACGTGTCACCACGCGAGGCGTCGCACGCTGCGACGGGATGCGACGAGGGCAACGCAGGCCCCAATCGCATGACGTTGAATGCGAGGAGGAGTGCGACGCCATAGCCGCAGAATACGACGATGCTCGTCAACGGATGGAGGTCGTGACTGCGATGGCTGTGCGAAGAGCGCTGCGAAGAGCGGTGCGACGATGAATCTGCGCTCGTGTGGTCGCTGGACCTGACTGCGCGAGGCACGAGGGGGCGTCGCTCTGACGCCTCCATCTACCATGCGTGGACGAGCTGGCGAGTCCCTCAACCAGGAAGCGCTCCGTCGTGCATCTAATGCCTGCCAGATAGACTGCGACAGCTATTATGGGCTCTATGAAAGCGAGATATTTGTGCTAACAAGCTCGCGCTCGATGATAGATTGTCTAAGAGAGATGGCGAGAAAGAGTATAATTAGCACTGGCAAAAAAAACTGTCTAACAGTTAGAATGGACATCGATGCATTGCAAGAGCAATCCACTCACCAAGAAAGAGCAGCCATTACTGTGCTGCAAGGAACTATTTGGAGATTCTGAGGTGACTGGCAGCTGGGATGAGCTGGGCGCAGCAGTTCCCGATGTTGCTTGTCAGTTGAAAAGTGAGCAAGGCTCGAGGTCAGACCACGAGCGGGAAAGCTGCTGATTGGCGGTTGCTGGTTCTGGCTTTGTTGGGTTCGCCTGTTACCAACGGCCTGGCGAAGTTCGCACGCTTAATAATTGTTCGCAACAAAAGGAGCTGGCTCTCGGGATTATGTAAGGGCGTGGAACATTTCGACGACCACGTCAAATGGTCGAATTTGTGGTTGCTTCTGGCGATTGCGAGGCATTTAGGGAAACCCCACCGTTTGACATGCCCAGTATTCACCCTCACTCGACCGAAAGTCAATGGTATTTCCCGTAGGATTGCTGTCGCGTACACCTACACTATCCAGAGAAGTGGGACAACGTTTAACTTCGAGTCTACCCCCAAAAGTGTTTTCCAGCCCCACTCTACTTGCAAAACACACAACTCTCCGCTCCCCCCGAAGTCCCACACCCCTTTCGAATGCTTAAACTGGGAACAGAAGTTTTTTCTTAGTGGGGGTGGTATTTAGTGGGTGCCCCACGTGCTGGCGAACAAAATAGCTTAAAAATCTCGCATCCTTCGCATATCTGTTACACTCTTCGCATTCGCCAGATCCAACCATACGGGCAACCATTTGGCATGGTCGTAAAAATGTTCCACGCCCTAATGGGATAACCAAGATCAGGACGGACAAATCAAGCTGTTGTAGCGAAGATCGCGTCGTACCATTGAGTTTTCCCGCTTCCCCTCAGCTCGTATCATATTTAGGTTGACATGCGGCGGTTATAGCGAAGATCGCGTTGAATCGTTGCGCAAATAGAATCGACGCGGCAGTCGTCGAGTCAGATCAAATCATGGCTACCGCTGTCATCGCCGCCGATCCGCACTGCGCTGAAAGCGCCGACGCGGGCGGCGGGGTTGACGACGCGACGAAGGGCGGCGCGGGCGAGGGCGCGATCTCGTACGACGCGTACCGATCGGAGGAGGCGGATCTGGCGGCGGTGATGCGGCTGGTGCAGTGCGAGCTGTCGGAGCCCTACTCCGTCTTCACCTACCGCTACTTCCTCCACCACTGGCCGCACCTCACCTTCCTCGCGCGCGCCCCGCGCTCCGCCAGCCAGGACGGGGCTGAGGCGGCGGAGGGCGAGGCGGAGGGGCGGTGCGTGGGCGCGGTGGTGTGCAAGATGGAGGCGGAGCGCGCCGTGCCGCGCGGGTACATCGCGATGCTCGTCGTCGCCAAGGAGTTCCGCGGGCGACGAATCGCGACGAGCCTCGTGTCGCGGTGCATCGAGGCGATGCGCGACGCAGGGTGCGCGGAGGTGGTGCTTGAAGCGGAGGTGACCAATGAGGGCGCGCTGGCGCTGTACGGGAATCTAGGGTTCATACGCGCTAAGCTGCTGCACCGGTACTATTTGAACGGCTCAAATGCGTTCAGGCTGAAGCTGTTGCTGCCGTCGGCTGGCGATGCGGTGGAGGAGGAGGAAGAGGCGGCTGTGGCGGCTGCGATGGGTGCTGGGGCGGGCGGGCTGGCTGCTGGCATGCAGCGGGGATGCTGTGGGCATGACCATGGGCACGGGCACGGGCATGGGCATGGGCATAGTCATTCGCATGGGCATGGTCATTCCCATGGTCACTCGCATGGGCATGGTCACTCTCATGGGCATGGTCATAGTCATGGGCATTCGCATGGACACAAGCACAGTCATGGGGACGCACATGCACATAGTCATAAAGATGATGGTTGTTGCAGTGGCCACTCCCACTCCCATGACCATGACCATGGCCATGCACACACCCACACTGATGACCATGCACATGCCCATGACCACACGAATGCACATGACCACGCGCACACAGAGCAGCAGCCCAAGGCACCAGCAACGCCAGAGCCCCATGCGCATGCGCCCACCCCCTCCTCTGCCTCTGAACCCACCAGTGCTGCCGCCAGTGCTGGCAGCAGCGGCAGCACAGAGGGGCGCAAGGCGGGGGCCAAGGGGCCGGCAGGGCGACGCAAGGGAAAGGGGGGCAAGGGAGGCAAGGGGAGATGATGCTGGGGGGAGGCCGTGTGGTTGAAGGCGGGTATTGGGCTTGTGCTGTTGTGGCTTGTGGTTTGGATTGTGTTTCACTAGTGCCTAAGTTGGATGTTTCATTTGAAGGTGTTTCTAGAGCACAAGCAGCTGTGCTGCTTTAAAATATCAGTAAAATGAGAAAGGGGGGGAAAATGTGAACGAGAAGTTAGCTTTCTCGAATCAAACAAAGCTTTCTCAGATCAAACAAATACAGCAGGGTGCCATAATACGCATGTCTTGATAGTACTGTTGCAGCTGGGTGGGGGTGGGGGGTGAACGCAGCTGTGGGGAGGGGGGGGAATGCAGCCAGGTGGGGGGGGGACGCAGCCAGGTGGGGGGGGAACGCAGCAGGGTGGGGGGGGAACGCAGCCGGCTGGGGGGGGAACGCAGCCGGGTGGGGGGGAAACGCAGCCGGGTGGGGGGGAAACGCGGCTGGGTGGGGGGAGAACGCAGCTGGGTGGGGCACAGCGAAAATGGAGTGGTTGAATTGTGGTGGGAGGGGGGAACGGGGAAAGCGCATGGCCCACGGCACCAGATCAGCGAGCTGAGCCAGCGAGGGGGGCCTGGGGTAGAGAGGGACGCGCGCATGGCATGAATGCACTCCCTCTCCAACGAATCTCTCCCACCATTCCCAATGTACTGCACTCTACACGAACTCTGCTGCCATAGCACCATGGACCACCACCACCATGCGCCAAGAAACGAATGCACGTGAAACAGACAGATGGGGATAGCAAAGGAAAAAGGAAGGACGGGTTGCGGAGGGGAGACTTCCTACAGGAGAAGCGTGGACGCAGAGAGTGAGTCGCAATCCTTCAGGGCGGCAGCAGCAAGTAGCAGCGTCCCACGCAGATCGTCGCCATCAGATGAACGTGGCGTGCGATTGATTGGATGCTGTCTTGTGCACGCGAGGGAGAGGGAGAGGCGCCACTGCTCTGGGGGACTGTGAGGGAGAGGCGTCACTGCTCTGGGGGACTGTGAGGGAGAGGCGCCGCTCCTCTGGAGGACTGTGAGGGAGAGGCGCCGCTGCCCTGGGGGACTGTGAGGGAGAGGCGCCGCTGCTCTGGGGGGTAGTGAGGGAGAGGCGCCGCTGCTCTGGGGGGTTGTGAGGGAGAGGCGCCACTGCTCTGGGGGACTGTGAGGGAGAGGCGCCGCTCCTCTGGGGGACTGTGAGGGAGAGGCGCCGCTGCCCTGGGGGACTGAGGGAGAGGCGCCGCTGCTCTGGGGGGTTGTGAGGGAGAGGCGCCACTTCTCTGGGGGGTTGTGAGGGAGAGGCGCCGCTGCTCTGGGGGGCTGTGAGGGAGAGGCGCCGCTGCTCGGGGGGTTGTGAGGGAGAGGCGCCACTGCTCTGGGGGGTTGTGAGGGAGAGGCGCCGCTGCTCTGGGGGACTGTGGGGGAGAGGCGACGCTTCTCTGGGGGGCTGTGAGGAGGAGGCGCCGCTGCTCTGGGGGGTTGTGAGGGCGAGGCGCCGCTGCTCTGGGGGGTAGTGAGGGAGAGGCGCCGCTGCTCTGGGGGGTAGTGAGGGAGAGGCGCCGCTGCTCTGGGGGTTTGTGAGGGAGAGGCGACGCTGCTCTGGGGGGCTGTGAGGGAGAGGCGCCGCTGCTCGGGGGGTTGTGAGGGAGAGGCGCCACTGCTCTGGGGGGTTGTGAGGGAGAGGCGCCGCTGCTCTGGGGGACTGTGGGGGAGAGGCGACGCTTCTCTGGGGGGCTGTGAGGAGGAGGCGCCGCTGCTCTGGGGGGTTGTGAGGGCGAGGCGCCGCTGCTCTGGGGGGTAGTGAGGGAGAGGCGCCGCTGCTCTGGGGGTTTGTGAGGGAGAGGCGACGCTGCTCTGGGGGGCTGTGAGGGAGAGGCGCCGCTGCTCTGGGGGGCTGTGAGGGAGAGGCGCCGCTGCTCTGGGGGGTTAGGAGAGAGAGGCGCCGCTGCTCTGGGGGGTTGTGAGGGCGGTTGTGAGGGTGCAGGGCGGAGAGGGGAGGGTGGAGGGTGGAGGGTGGAGGGTGGTTTGGAGGGTGGAGGGAGAAGAATGGAGGGTGGAGGGAGGAGGGTGGAGGGTGGAGGGTGGAGAAAGGAGGGAGGAGGGTGGAGGGAGGAGGTTGGAGGGAGTACAGTGGAGGGTGGAGGGTGGAGGTTGAGGGAGGAGGGTGGAGGGAGGAGGGTGGAGTGTGGAGGGTGGAGGGATGAGGGAGGAGAGTGGTGGGAGGAGGGTGGAGGATGGAGGGTGGAGGCTGGAGGGTGGAGGGTGGATGGATGAGGGTGGAGGGAGGCGGGTGGAGGGTGGAGTGTGGAGGGTGGAGGGTGGAGGGTGGAGGGAGGAGAGTGGAGGGTGGAGGGAGGAGGATGGAGGGAAGAGGGTGGAGGGAGGAGGGTGGAGGGAGGACAGTGGAGCGTGGAGGGTGGAGGTTCAGGGAGGAGGGTGGAGGGAGGAGCGTGGAGGATGGAGGGTGGAGGGTGGAGGTGGAGGGTGGAGGGAGGAGTATGGAGGGAGGAGTATGGAGGGAGGAAGGTGGATTGTGGAGGGTGGAGGGAGGAGGTTGAGGGTGGAGGGTGGAGGGTGGAGGGAGGAGAGGGGAGGATGGAGGGTGGAGGGTGGAGGGTGTAGTGGAGGGTGGAGGGTGGAGTGGAGGGTGGAGGGAGGAGAGTGGAGGGTGGAGAAAGGAGGGAGGGGGGTGGAGGGAGGAGGGAGGAGGGATGACAGTCAGGGTGGAGGGTGGAGGTTGAGAGTGGAGGGTGGAGGGAGGAGGGATGATGGAGGGTGGAGGGTGGAGGAGGAGGGTGGAGGGAGGAGGGTGGAGGGTGGAGTGTGGAGGGTGGAGGGTGGAGGGAAGAGGGTGGAGTTTGGAGGGTGGAGGGTGGAGGGAGGAGGGTGGAGGGAGGACAGTGGAGGGTGGAGGGTGGAGGTTGAGGGTGGAGGGTGGAGGGAGGAGGGTGGAGGATGGAGGGTGGAGGGTGGAGGAGGAGGGTGGAGGGAGGAGGGTGGAGGGTGGAGGGTGGAGTGTGGAGGGTGGAGGGTGGAGGGAGGAGGGTGGAGGGTGGAGGCTGGAGGATGGAGGGAGGAGGGTGGAGGGTGGAGGGTGGAGGGTGGAGGGTGGAGTTTGGAGGGTGGAGGGTGGAGGGAGGAGGGTGGAGGGAGGACAGTGGAGGGTGGAGGGTGGAGGTTGAGGGTGGAGGGTGGAGGGAGGAGGGATGAGGGAGGAAGGTGGAGGGAGGAGGGTAGAGGATGGAGGGTGGAGGGAGGAGGGTGGAGGGAGGAGGGTGGAGGGTGGAGGGTGGAGGGTGGATGGTTGAGTTTGGAGGGAGAAAGGTTGAGGGAGGACAGTGGAGGGTGGAGGGTGGAGGTTGAGGGTGGAGGGTGGAGGGAGGAGGGATGAGGGAGGAGGGTGGAGGGAGGAGGGTAGAGGATGGAGGGTGGAGGGAGGAGGGTGGAGGGTGGAGGGTGGAGGGTGGATGGTTGAGTTTGGAGGGAGGAGGGTGGAGGGAGGACAGTGGAGGGTGGAGGGTGGAGGTTGAGGGAGGAGGGTGGAGGGAGGAGGGATGAGGGAGGAGGGTGGAGGGAGGAGGGTGGAGGGTGGAGGGTGGAGGGAGGAGGGTGGAGGAAGGAGGGTGGAGGGTGGAGGGTGGAGGGTGGAGTTTGGAGGGTGGAGGGAGGAGGGTGGAGGGTGGAAGGTGGAGGGTAGAGTTTGGAGGGTGGAGGGTGGAGGGAGGAGAGTGGAGGGAGGACAGTGGAGGGTGGAGGGTGGAGAGTGGAGGGTGGAGGGAGGAGGGTGGACGGAGGAGGGTGGAGGGTGGAGTGTGGAGGGTGGAGGGTGGAGTGTGGAGGGAGGAGAGTGGAGGGTGGAGGGTGGAGGGAGGAGGGTGGAGGGAGGAGGGTGGACGGTGGAGGGTGGAGGGTGGAGGGTGAAGTTTGGAAGGTGGAGGGTGTTGGGTGGCGTTTGGAGGGAGGAGGGTGGAGGGTGGAGGGTGGAGTTTGGAGGGTGGAGGGTGGAGTTTGGAGGGTGGAGGGTGGAGGGTGGAGGGTGGAGGTTGGAGGGTGGAGGTTGGAGGGTGAAGGATGGCAGGGCAGCAGAAATCCTCCCGGGGGGCAGCAGCAAGCAGCAGCGTCCCGTGCGGCTCGTCTCCATCATCCACACACCGTCAGTTGCAGTGGTGTGCGATTGGTTGGCTGCTGGCTTGTGCATACCACCGCACATGGAACGCCCCACTCTGTAAGTCGCCACAAACTGGTGGTGGTGCTCCTTGAGTGCTTCCCTGCAAGCAGAATATAAGAGTGAGAGAATAACCCAGAGTGAAGGTACAATGTTGGGTGAGGCCTTGCAGAGGCGTGCAGAAATTGACAGCAGGCCAGCCAGAGGCAACAGCACGGGGGCGATGGTAAAAAAAAAGGGGGAGGAGGAAAGACATTGGTGGGGCTCAACAGACGTTTCCTCGAAGCAAAGAGAAGGAGAAAATAAAGCAAATTTAAAATGAGGTGCCGCTGATATTTACAGCCATGCCGCTGTACCGCTCTGCCGTGCTGCCTCTCTGCCTGCACCCATTTGCCCTGAGGATGGATAGGGGAGAAGGAATGGCGAGGAGGGTGGAGGGTGGAGGGGTGAGGGTGGAGGGTGGAGGGAGGAGTATGGAGGGAGGAGGGTGGATTGTGGAGGTTGGAGGGAGGAGGGTGGATTGTGGAGGTTGGAGGGAGGAGGGTTGAGGGTGGAGGTTGGAGGATGGAGGGTGGAGTGTGGAGGGAGGAGAGGGGAGGGTGGAGGGTGGAGGGTGGAGTGGAGGGTGGAGGGAGGAGAGTGGAGGGTGGAGGGGAAGGGCGGAGGGTGGAGGGTGGAGGGCGGAGGGAGGAGTATGGAGGGAAAAGGGTGGATTGTGGAGGGTGGAGGGAGGAGGGTTGAGGGTGGAGGGTGGAAGGTGGAGGGAGGAGAGGGGAGGGTGGAGGGTGGAGTGGAGGGTGGAGGGAGGAGAGTGGAGGGTGGAGGGAGGAGGGTGGAGGGTGGAGGGTGGAGGGAGGAGTACGGAGGGAGGAGGGTGGATTGTGGAGGGTGGAGGGAGGAGGGTTGAGGGTGGAGGGTGGAGGGTGGAGGGTGGAGGGAGGAGAGGGGAGGGTGGAGGGTGGAGTGTGGAGTGGAGGGCAGAGGGAGGAGAGTGGAGGGTGGAGGGAGGAGGGTGGAGGGTGGAGGGTGGAGGGTGGAGGGAGGAGTATGGAGGGAGGAGGATGGATTGTGGAGGGTGGAGGGAGGAGGGTTGAGGGTGGAGGGTGGAGGGTGGAGGGTGGAGGGAGGAGTATGGAGGGAGGAGGATGGATTGTGGAGGGTGGAGGGAGGAGGGTGGAGGGTGGAGGGTGGAGGGAGGAGAGGGGAGGGTGGAGGGTGGAGGGTGGAGTAGAGGTTGGAGGGAGGAGAGTGGAGGGTGGAGGGTGGAGGGTGGAGAAGGGAGGGAGGACGGTGGAAGGAGGAGGGTGGAGGGAGGACAGTGGAGGTTGGAGGGTGGAGGGTGGAGGTTGAGGGTGGAGGGTGGAGGGAGGAGGAATGAGGGAGGAGGGCGGAGAGAGGAGGGTGGAGGATGGAGGGTGGAGGGTGGAGGGAGGAGGGTGGAGGGAGGAGGGTGGAGGGTGGAGTGTGGAGGGTGGAGGGTGGAGGGTGGAGGGAGGAGAGTGGAGGGTGGAGTGTGGAGGTTGGAGGATGGAGGGTGGAGGGTGGAGGGTGGAGGGAGGAGGGTGGAGGGAGGAGGGTGGAGGGAGGAGGGTGGAGGGTGCACGGTGGAGGGTGGAGGGTGGAGTTTGGAGGGTGGAGGATGGAGGGAGGAGGGTGGAGGGGGGACAGTGGAGGATGGAGGGTGGAGGTTGAGGGTGACGGGTGGAGGGAGGAGGGATGAGGGAGGAGGGTGGAGGGAGGAGGGTGGAGGATGGAGGGTGGAGGGTGGAGGGAGGAGGGTGGAGGGAGGAGGGTGGAGGGTGGAGTGTGGAGGGTGGAGGATGGAGTGTGGAGGGAGGAGAGTGGAGGGTGGAGGGTGGAGGGTGGAGGGAGGAGGGTGGAGGGAGGAGGGTGGACGGTGGAGGGTGGAGGGTGGAGGGTGAAGTTTGGAGGGTGGAGGGTGGAGGGTGGAGTTTGGAGGGTGGAGGGAGGAGTATGGAGGGAGGAGGGTGGATTGTGGAGGGTGGAGGGAGGACAGTGGAGGGTGGAGGGTGGAGGGTGGAAGGAGGAGGGTGGAGGGAGGACAGTGGAGGGTGGAGGGTGGAGGGTGGAGGTTGAGGGTGGAGGGAGGACAGTGGAGGGTGGAGGGTGGAGGGTGGAGGTTGAGGTTGGAGGGAGGACAGTGGAGGGAGGAGGGATGAGGGAGGAGGGCGGAGGGAGGAGGGTGGCGGATGGAGGGTGGAGGGAGGAGGGCGGAGGGAGGGAGGAGGGTGGAGGGTGGAGTGTGGTGGGTGGAGGGTGGAGTTTGGAGGGTGGAGGGGGGAGGGTGGAGGGAGGACAGTGGAGGGTGGAGGGTGGAGGTTGAGGGTGGAGGGAGCAGGGATGAGGGAGGAGGGTGGAGGGAGGAGGGTGGAGGATGGAGGGTGGAGGGTGGAGGGTGGAGGGAGGAGGGTGGAGGGTGGAGGGAGGAGGGTGGAGGGTGGAGAAGGGAGGAGGAGGGTGGAGGGAAGACAGTGGAGGGTGGAGGGTGGAGGTTGAGGGTAGAGGGTGGAGGGAGGAGGGATGAGGGAGGAGGGTGGAGAGAGGAGGGTGGAGGATGGAGGGTGGAGGGTGGAGGGAGGAGGGTGGAGGGAGGAGGGTGGAGGGTGGAGTGTGGAGGGTGGAGGGTGGAGTGTGGAGGGAGGAGAGTGGAGGGTGGAGGGTGGAGGGTGGAGGTAGGAGGGTGGAGGGAGGAGGGTGGAGTGGAGGATGGAGGGAGGAGAGTGGAGGGTGGAGGGAGGAGGGCGGAGGGTGGAGGGTGGAGGGTGGAGGGTGGAGGGTGGAGGGTGGAGGGTGGAGAAGGGAGGGAGGAGGGTGGAAGGAGGAGGGTGGAGGGAGGACAGTGGAGGGTGGAGGGAGGACAGTGGAGGTTGGAGGGTGGAGAGTGGAGGGTGGAGGTTGACGGTGGAGGGTGGGGGGAGGAGGGATGAGGGAGGAGGGTGGAGGGAGGAGGGTGGAGGATGGAGGGTGGAGGGTGAAGGGTGGAGGGAGGAGGGTGGAGGGAGGAGGGTGGAGGGTGGAGTGTGGAGGGTGGAGGGTGGAGTGTGGAGGGAGGAGAGTGGAGGGTGGAGGGTGGAGGGTGGAGGGAGGAGGGTGGAGGGAGGAGGGTGGAGGATGGAGGGTGGAGGGTGGAGGGTGAAGTTTGGAGGGTGGAGGGTGGAGTTTGGAGGGTGGAGGGTGGAGGGTGGAGTTTGGAGGGTGGAGGGTGGAGGGTGGAGTTTGGAGGGTGGAGGGTGGAGGGTGGAGTTTGGAGGGTGGAGGGTCGAGGGTGAAGGATGGCAGGGCAGCAGAAATCCTCCCGGGCGACAGCAGCAAGCAGCAGCGTCCCGTGCGGCTCGTCTCCATCATCCACACACCGTCAGTTGCATGTGGTATGCGATTGGTTGGCTGCTGGCTTGTGCATACCGCCGCACACGGAGCGCCCCGCTCAGTAAGTCGCCACACACTGGTGGTGCTCCTTGAGTGCTTCCCTGCAAGCAGAATATAAGAGTGAGAGAATAACCCAGAGTGAAGGTACGATGTTGAGTGAGGCCATGCAGAGGCATGGAGAAATTGAGAGCAAGCCAGAATGCAAAGACAGAAGGTCAGGCAGAGGCAACAGCACGGGGGCGATGGTGGGAGGAGAGGGGAGGGTGGAGGGTGGAGGGTGGAGTGGAGGGTGGAGGGAGGAGAGTGGAGGGTGGAGGGGAAGGGCGGAGGGTGGAGCGTGGAGGGCGGAGGGAGGAGTATGGAGGGAAAAGGGTGGATTGTGGAGGGTGGAGGGAGGAGGGTTGAGGGTGGAGGGTGGAAGGTGGAGGGAGGAGAGGGGAGGGTGGAGGGTGGAGTGGAGGGTGGAGGGAGGAGAGTGGAGGGTGGAGGGAGGAGGGTGGAGGGTGGAGGGTGGAGGGAGGAGTACGGAGGGAGGAGGGTGGATTGTGGAGGGTGGAGGGAGGAGGGTTGAGGGTGGAGGGTGGAGGGTGGAGGGTGGAGGGTGGAGGGAGGAGAGGGGAGGGTGGAGGGTGGAGTGTGGTGTGGAGGGCAGAGGGAGGAGAGTGGAGGGTGGAGGGAGGAGGGTGGAGGGTGGACGGTGGAGGGTGGAGGGAGGAGTATGGAGGGAGGAGGATGGATTGTGGAGGGTGGAGGGAGGAGGGTTGAGGGTGGAGGGTGGAGGGTGGAGGGTGGAGGGTGGAGGGAGGAGAGGGGAGGGTGGAGGGTGGAGGGTGGAGTGGAGGTTGGAGGGAGGAGAGTGGAGGGTGGAGGGTGGAGGGTGGAGAAGGGAGGGAGGACGGTGGAAGGAGGAGGGTGGAGGGAGGACAGTGGAGGTTGGAGGGTGGAGGGTGGAGGTTGAGGGTGGAGGGTGGAGGGAGGAGGAATGAGGGAGGAGGGCGGAGAGAGGAGGGTGGAGGATGGAGGGTGGAGGGTGGAGGGTGGAGGTTGAGGTTGGAGGGAGGACAGTGGAGGGAGGAGGGATGAGGGAGGAGGGCGGAGGGAGGAGGGTGGCGGATGGAGGGTGGAGGGAGGAGGGCGGAGGGAGGGAGGAGGGTGGAGGGTGGAGTTTGGTGGGTGGAGGGTGGAGTTTGGAGGGTGGAGGGGGGAGGATGGAGGGAGGACAGTGGAGGGTGGAGGGTGGAGGTTGAGGGTGGAGGGAGCAGGGATGAGGGAGGAGGGTGGAGGGAGGAGGGTGGAGGATGGAGGGTGGAGGGTGGAGGGTGGAGGGAGGAGGGTGGAGGGTGGAGGGAGGAGGGTGGAGGGTGGAGAAGGGAGGAGGAGGGTGGAGGGAAGACAGTGGAGGGTGGAGGGTGGAGGTTGAGGGTAGAGGGTGGAGGGAGGAGGGATGAGGGAGGAGGGTGGAGGGAGGAGGGTGGAGGATGGAGGGTGGAGGGTGGAGGGAGGAGGGTGGAGGGAGGAGGGTGGAGGGTGGAGTGTGGAGGGTGGAGGATGGAGTGTGGAGGGAGGAGAGTGGAGGGTGGAGGGTGGAGGGTGGAGGGAGGAGGGTGGAGGGAGGAGGGTGGACGGTGGAGGGTGGAGGGTGGAGGGTGAAGTTTGGAGGGTGGAGGGTGGAGGGTGGAGTTTGGAGGGTGGAGGGAGGAGTATGGAGGGAGGAGGGTGGATTGTGGAGGGTGGAGGGAGGACAGTGGAGGGTGGAGGGTGGAGGGTGGAAGGAGGAGGGTGGAGGGAGGACAGTGGAGGGTGGAGGGTGGAGGGTGGAGGTTGAGGGTGGAGGGAGGACAGTGGAGGGTGGAGGGTGGAGGGTGGAGGTTGAGGTTGGCGGGAGGACAGTGGAGGGAGGAGGGATGAGGGAGGAGGGCGGAGGGAGGAGGGTGGCGGATGGAGGGTGGAGGGAGGAGGGCGGAGGGAGGGAGGAGGGTGGAGGGTGGAGTGTGGTGGGTGGAGGGTGGAGTTTGGAGGGTGGAGGGGGGAGGGTGGAGGGAGGACAGTGGAGGGTGGAGGGTGGAGGTTGAGGGTGGAGGGAGCAGGGATGAGGGAGGAGGGTGGAGGGAGGAGGGTGGAGGATGGAGGGTGGAGGGTGGAGGGTGGAGGGAGGAGGGTGGAGGGTGGAGGGAGGAGGGTGGAGGGTGGAGAAGGGAGGAGGAGGGTGGAGGGAAGACAGTGGAGGGTGGAGGGTGGAGGTTGAGGGTAGAGGGTGGAGGGAGGAGGGATGAGGGAGGAGGGTGGAGGGAGGAGGGTGGAGGATGGAGGGTGGAGGGTGGAGGGAGGAGGGTGGAGGGAGGAGGGTGGAGGGTGGAGTGTGGAGGGTGGAGGGTGGAGTGTGGAGGGAGGAGAGTGGAGGGTGGAGGGTGGAGGGTGGAGGTAGGAGGGTGGAGGGAGGAGGGTGGAGTGGAGGATGGAGGGAGGAGAGTGGAGGGTGGAGGGAGGAGGGCGGAGGGTGGAGGGTGGAGGGTGGAGGGTGGAGGGTGGAGGGTGGAGAAGGGAGGGAGGAGGGTGGAAGGAGGAGGGTGGAGGGAGGACAGTGGAGGGTGGAGGGAGGACAGTGGAGGTTGGAGGGTGGAGAGTGGAGGGTGGAGGTTGACGGTGGAGGGTGGGGGGAGGAGGGATGAGGGAGGAGGGTGGAGGGAGGAGGGTGGAGGATGGAGGGTGGAGGGTGAAGGGTGGAGGGAGGAGGGTGGAGGGAGGAGGGTGGAGGGTGGAGTGTGGAGGGTGGAGGGTGGAGTGTGGAGGGAGGAGAGTGGAGGGTGGAGGGTGGAGGGTGGAGGGAGGAGGGTGGAGGGAGGAGGGTGGAGGATGGAGGGTGGAGGGTGGAGGGTGAAGTTTGGAGGGTGGAGGGTGGAGTTTGGAGGGTGGAGGGTGGAGGGTGGAGTTTGGAGGGTGGAGGGTGGAGGGTGGAGTTTGGAGGGTGGAGGGTGGAGGGTGGAGTTTGGAGGGTGGAGGGTGGAGTGTGGAGGGAGGAGAGTGGAGGGTGGAGGGTGGAGGGTGGAGGTAGGAGGGTGGAGGGAGGAGGGTGGAGTGGAGGATGGAGGGAGGAGAGTGGAGGGTGGAGGGAGGAGGGCGGAGGGTGGAGGGTGGAGGGTGGAGGGTGGAGGGTGGAGGGTGGAGGGTGGAGAAGGGAGGGAGGAGGGTGGAAGGAGGAGGGTGGAGGGAGGACAGTGGAGGGTGGAGGGAGGACAGTGGAGGTTGGAGGGTGGAGAGTGGAGGGTGGAGGTTGACGGTGGAGGGTGGGGGGAGGAGGGATGAGGGAGGAGGGTGGAGGGAGGAGGGTGGAGGATGGAGGGTGGAGGGTGAAGGGTGGAGGGAGGAGGGTGGAGGGAGGAGGGTGGAGGGTGGAGTGTGGAGGGTGGAGGGTGGAGTGTGGAGGGAGGAGAGTGGAGGGTGGAGGGTGGAGGGTGGAGGGAGGAGGGTGGAGGGAGGAGGGTGGAGGATGGAGGGTGGAGGGTGGAGGGTGAAGTTTGGAGGGTGGAGGGTGGAGTTTGGAGGGTGGAGGGTGGAGGGTGGAGTTTGGAGGGTGGAGGGTGGAGGGTGGAGTTTGGAGGGTGGAGGGTGGAGGGTGGAGTTTGGAGGGTGGAGGGTCGAGGGTGAAGGATGGCAGGGCAGCAGAAATCCTCCCGGGCGACAGCAGCAAGCAGCAGCGTCCCGTGCGGCTCGTCTCCATCATCCACACACCGTCAGTTGCATGTGGTGTGCGATTGGTTGGCTGCTGGCTTGTGCATACCGCCGCACACGGAGCGCCCCGCTCAGTAAGTCGCCACACACTGGTGGTGCTCCTTGAGTGCTTCCCTGCAAGCAGAATATAAGAGTGAGAGAATAACCCAGAGTGAAGGTACGATGTTGAGTGAGGCCATGCAGAGGCATGGAGAAATTGAGAGCAAGCCAGAATGCAAAGACAGAAGGTCAGGCAGAGGCAACAGCACGGGGGCGATGGTGGGAGGAGAGGGGAGGGTGGAGGGTGGAGGGTGGAGTGGAGGGTGGAGGGAGGAGAGTGGAGGGTGGAGGGGAAGGGCGGAGGGTGGAGCGTGGAGGGCGGAGGGAGGAGTGTGGAGGGAAAAGGGTGGATTGTGGAGGGTGGAGGGAGGAGGGTTGAGGGTGGAGGGTGGAAGGTGGAGGGAGGAGAGGGGAGGGTGGAGGGTGGAGTGGAGGGTGGAGGGAGGAGAGTGGAGGGTGGAGGGAGGAGGGTGGAGGGTGGAGGGTGGAGGGAGGAGTACGGAGGGAGGAGGGTGGATTGTGGAGGGTGGAGGGAGGAGGGTTGAGGGTGGAGGGTGGAGGGTGGAGGGTGGAGGGTGGAGGGTGGAGGGAGGAGAGGGGAGGGTGGAGGGTGGAGTGTGGTGTGGAGGGCAGAGGGAGGAGAGTGGAGGGTGGAGGGTGGAGGGTGGAGGGAGGAGGGTGGAGGGTGGAGGGTGGAGGGAGGAGTACGGAGGGAGGAGGGTGGATTGTGGAGGGTGGAGGGAGGAGGGTTGAGGGTGGAGGGTGGAGGGTGGAGGGTGGAGGGTGGAGGGAGGAGAGGGGAGGGTGGAGGGTGGAGTGTGGTGTGGAGGGCAGAGGGAGGAGAGTGGAGGGTGGAGGGAGGAGGGTGGAGGGTGGACGGTGGAGGGTGGAGGGAGGAGTATGGAGGGAGGAGGATGGATTGTGGAGGGTGGAGGGAGGAGGGTTGAGGGTGGAGGGTGGAGGGTGGAGGGTGGAGGGTGGAGGGAGGAGAGGGGAGGGTGGAGGGTGGAGGGTGGAGTGGAGGTTGGAGGGAGGAGAGTGGAGGGTGGAGGGTGGAGGGTGGAGAAGGGAGGGAGGACGGTGGAAGGAGGAGGGTGGAGGGAGGACAGTGGAGGTTGGAGGGTGGAGGGTGGAGGTTGAGGGTGGAGGGTGGAGGGAGGAGGAATGAGGGAGGAGGGCGGAGAGAGGAGGGTGGAGGATGGAGGGTGGAGGGTGGAGGGTGGAGGGAGGAGGGTGGAGGGAGGAGGGTGGAGGGTGGAGTGTGGAGGGTGGAGGGTGGAGGGTGGAGGGAGGAGGGTGGAGGGTGGAGGGTGGAGGGTGGAGAAGGGAGGGAGGAGGGTGGAAGGAGGAGGGTGGAGGGAGGACAGTGGAGGGTGGAGGGTGGAGGGTGGAGGTTGACGGTGGAGGGTGGGGGGAGGAGGGATGAGGGAGGAGGGTGGAGGGAGGAGGGTGGAGGATGGAGGGTGGAGTGTGAAGGGTGGAGGGAGGAGGGTGGAGGGAGGAGGGTGGAGGGTGGAGTGTGGAGGGTGGAGGGTGGAGTGTGGAGGGAGGAGAGTGGAGGGTGGAGGGTGGAGGGTGGAGGGAGGAGGGTGGAGGGAGGAGGGTGGAGGATGGAGGGTGGAGGGTGTTGGGTGGAGTTTGGAGGGTGGAGGGTGGAGGGTGGAGTTTGGAGGGTGGATGGTGGAGGGTGGAGTTTGGAGGGTGGAGGGTGGAGGGTGGAGGGTGGAGTTTGGAGGGTGGAGGGTCGAGGGTGAAGGATGGCAGGGCAGCAGAAATCCTCCCAGGCGACAGCAGCAAGCAGCAGCGTCCCATGCGGCTCGTCTCCATCATCCACACACCGTCAGTTGCATGTGGTGTGCGATTGGTTGGCTGCTGGCGTGTGCATACCGCCGCACACGGAGCGCCCCGCTCAGTAAGTCGCCACACACTGGTGGTGCTCCTTGAGTGCTTCCCTGCAAGCAGAATATAAGAGTGAGAGAAGAACCCAGAGTGAAGGTACGATGTTGAGTGAGGCCTTGCAGAGGCGTGGAGAAATTGAGAGCAAGCCAGAATGCAAAGACAGAAGGTCAGGCAGAGGCAACAGCACGGGGGCGATGGTGAAAAGAGAAAAGGAAGGAGGAAAGACGTCTTGTTAGAAAGTAACATGCTGCCTCGATCGTCACCTTCGAAACCTTCAGTCTCGTCGGTCAGTACCATACTAAGACGGTGCCTCGATATCAGTTTCCGAAACTTTAGGCAAGGATTGTGAGCTTGCGTTTTTTGTGATGTCGATCGTCAACATGGGGTCGTCAAACTAAGAGGATTCCGCCTTAAACGCTGACGTCAGAACCCCCCGTTCCAGTAGGCAACGTGATTTTTCGCCGGCAATCGCCACCTCGTCAATCGCCACCTCGTCAATCGCCGTTAGAAGATCGTCACGGGGTCAGCGGGCGCCAATCGTCGCCGACTCCCAGTCTTATCATCACCATCAAAATATGCAAACGTCGCCGTACGAACACCTCGTCGCGATCGTCATTGTCGGCGCGATTGTAAGAACTCCGTTAACTTTCTCCGCTTCTCTGCTCGAACGCTCGCCCTCGCCTTCGCCTTCACCGCCTCGATCGTCGACGGAGAGCTTCATCAGAAAACGCCGTCTCAATCGTGACCGTCCGTCAAAGACGCATTTTCGATACGTAAGATCTCGCTGTCTCAATCTCGATTATTGATGGGCCATCCCCGCAACTTGCCGTCCCAACCAATCCTCTCCGTCAGAAGATCATCACCGCGAGAACTCAGTGTTGATCATCAACTCCAAAAATTTCCTGGGAGACGACACCATCGGAAGGCGTCAATCATCACGGTCAGAAAATCGTCACCACTCCCAGAAAAACACCGGCAAAGATCGTCACCGTGAGAAGTTGTCACAGCCAGAAGATGGTCACCGGCAGAAGACTGTCCGCAACAGAAGATCGTCAGCAGAACTCCCGAAGGTCCCACCTGTCACCATCAGAACTATCAGAAGACGCCAAGCGTCGCCGTAAAGTACTCCCCATCACAATCCTCACCGTCAGAAATCGCCGTCTCGATCGTCGCCGTCAGCACCTCGTTTTGACCTTCACCGTCAGACATCGCCGTCTCAATTGTTATCGTCAGCACTCCTCGTTCGATCTTCACCGTCAAAAATCGCCGTCTTCCGTCAGCACTACTCGTTTCAAATTTCACCGTCAAAATTCGCCGATTGCCATCGCCAGCACTCCTGGTCTCGATAATCATAACCAGGAATCGCCGTCTCGATCACCTCCTCCAAGGAAACCGTCCCGAACATCGTCTTCATAAAACATAAATTCTGCTCCGAAAAGGCAGAAATCGTTAACGCTGTAGACGTTGAATTTAGACGGCGTTATCGTCGCAGCCTGAAACACGACGTGCACTTGAACGGCGATACGACGTCGCCAAGCCTTACGAACAGTCTCCGACTAACGTCAGCGGTAGATTCTCAATGGTATTCACACAAAAAAGGCCGAATGCTACGGTCAACGATCACCATGGAGCATTGTAATACGAGCTGCTCAGGATTGAACGAGGAGAGTCTGCTAGTGCTCTTCTGAATGTCTAGTAGCATAGCCGTGGATAGTAACAGATACGACTATAATTGCGCTTGGGAAACAATTATCGTAAATGGAAGTCGACAGCCATGGATTGCTGACGAAACGAGCTGAGGCTTGAAGAGTCCCGGCATCAGAGGCCATGAAACTCCGAACAGAGGTGCTCCGAATATGGCTAGAGGACACATTGAAATAAGAAGTGAACCACGACTAAGATATAGTCCTGATTAATGATTGGTAAGTATGGAAATTCAGGCGACAGCCATGGATTCCAGGGAACCGAACGAGCCTTATGTATAGGAGGAGTCAGCGCGAGTTGCGGTCATGATGGTGGGGAAGAAGGCGTTCAGGACAGCTCGAAATAGGATAATCACCAAGCGGTGGTGTAAGAGGGGTTCAGTGGAGCAATACCGGTTTCCCAGAGCGATCCAGAGTGGTGCAGGGAGATTTACATGGAAGTGGGAGAGGTGCGACGAAAGTGGGGGACCATCTTTTCGAAGGCAGCCATTCCCCTTCCTCTACTGTACTCTGGTGCAGGCCGCCGCAGCGTCAGCGGATGCCCTCAGTTTCGTGAACCAAAACAATTGACCTTTCGCTTGCAGGAGGTTTGGTTCGCGAGAAGTGTGACCGGGTTTTGCAAACAAGTTACGGCATACTCGCATCGCGGTACTCTCGCCGTTTGCGCGAGAAACAGCATGTCCCTGACAGACGCTTTTGTGATAACTCGCACACATCCCCCAGAGATGGAATGGAGACTTCCAGGGGTTATAATGTGGATAAAATGGCCGATGGGATGCTGTAGTTGCCTCACACCCAATATGATAGCGTATTGTTTTTTCAGCAAATATTCAAATCACCAATATTTCTTATGGTTGACACACCCAGGATACTTGACACCTTTATACATTGTCAAAGCAGCCATGGAGGGAGGAACCAACTCTTTCTAATTTCCCTTCTTCCACTTCCATCTTTCTTTCCAATCTCCTTCCTTGTCCATATTAATTTCTCTAATCTCCGTGCATTCTTTTTTTTTGTATTCATTCCAGGAACAAATAACACTCACGCGGTAGTAGAAGTCCATGGATCTCAAAGGCTAAACAACTCACCTCCTGCAAGAAATATGGACTATCTATACACAGCAAGCCTGACACCTATGCACACGACTATTCACACCGCTATACATAAGCCACAAACGCACACAACAATCAAATCAACGCAACACGCAGTGAAGCCCATTATCTACACGGATGCACAACGAAAGCCCTCCATTTCTAGCGGCCAGGACACACTCCAAGCCACCTGCAATCTATACAAGACTCACCAGCCTTTAATGGCCTCACCTCCTCCCCTTAGCCTCTCCGCTCCACAGCCCCTCCGCCTGGGCCCCTCCATCAGGCGTGGCGGTCGAGCTGTCACTCAGCAGTGAGCACACTGCTGTCGCGCTGCAGCTCCGCTCCTTAACCACACCCCCCCCCCCGCACCACCCATCTATACAAGCCCCACCGCCCTTAAGGCCCTGCAGCCCGTCATGTCTGGGTCCCATCAGGCATGGCGGTCGAGCTGCCTCTCAGCAGTAAGCACACAGCTGTCGCGCTGCAGCTCTGCGCCATACACCTCCTCCTCCACCACCACCGCCCGCCCTCCCCCCACCCCTCCCCCCGGCAGCGCCGCCTCCTGCTGACCCGCACCCAGGGGGCCAGAGAGCACTCCTGGAGCAACGACAGCAGCAGCAGAGGCAGAGGCAGAAGCGGAAGCAGAGGCGGAGGTGGGGAGCGGCTGCAGAGTGGGGAGAGCGCAGGCGAGGTCAGGAGCAACGCCGACCTGGTCAATGGCGTGCATGGCGGGCGATAGGTACTTGGCCACAGTCACAAACAGCGCCGACCCGTCCGTGAGCTCAAACACCGTCTGAATGCGCCCCTTGCCGTACGTCGTATCCCCCACCAGCGTCGCCCGCCCGTTGTCATGCAGCGCGCCCGCGACAATCTCACTCGCGCTCGCACTCCCGTGATTCACCAGCACAGCCAGCGGCCGGTCCGTGAGCGCACGGGAGTTGCGCAGCGCAATGGCCTCCACGGCGCCGGTGCGGTCGACGGTGTTGACGAGCGTGGCACCCGAGCCGAGCCACATGCGCGCGACGTCGAGCCCGGCGTGCACGAGGCCGCCGGGGTTGTTGCGCAGGTCCAGGATGTAGTTGGCCACGCCCTCGCCCTCCAGCCGCTCTATCGCCCTCGCCATGTCCTCCGCCGCGTTCTGCCAGACGTGAGGCAGGGGGAATGTGACATGGTGTGGGGTGAGATCACATGGGATGGGTTGGGATGGGATGGAACGGGATGCGATGGGATAGATTGGGCGAGGGCAGGCTAAGGGTGCGCACCTGGGAGAAGGAGGCGAGGCGAATGTAGCCGGTGGAGGTGGGAGCGCCCTGCTCCGTGTGGTGGGGCAGCGCCGTCGCGTACACTGGTGACAGCGCTATTGGCTCGCGCCTCAACAGGATGTCCGTTGTTCCCTCCGGCAAATCAGAGCCGTCCACGTCAGCTCTCTGCAGCACAAGGGCCGGATCAGCGCGTGAGGGCATGTGGGCGGGCAGATTGCAGTAAACATCACCAGAGACGTAATATAACAGGGATGGGGGGAGGCCTTACAGCGGGGCGCACGGTGAGTGTGACTGCTGTGCCCGCCTTGCCTCGCAGCAGGTTCGCCGCCTCCTGCCCGCTCATGCCGCTCAACGGGGAATCTGCACCGCCCGGAGAGAGGGGAGGGGACAGATGTAGATAAGCAGGCCGTGTGTGGGTTCGTTGAAAGCCACAAGAAGGAGAACAGGGAGAGCGATGAGGGGGAATCCAAGGAAAGAAGAGCAGGCGGGAGTAGCAGCAGGGAGGGAAGACGAGCGGGGAGGTGGTGCAGGAGGGGCAACGTACGGTCAACCGCAACGACCTCGTCGCCCGTGTGGATGCCAGCTCGATCCGCGGGGCCGCCCTCGATGGGCGAGAGCACCAGCTGCGCGCGGAGTCAAGGAAGGGGGAACAAGGGGGAGGGGGACGGAAAGAGGGAAGGGGTGAATGGAGGGATGAGATGGGGAAGCGCGGAGAGGAAGTCGAGCACGTGGCGGGTGTGAGCGGTGTGCAAGAGGAGAGGGAACAGCGGAGAACGCGCAAGCGAGAGGAACGGCGCATGTGTGCGCAAGTTGGGAAGTCAGCGCGCGGAGGCCAGCGCGCGTGGGAAGGGGGGGGAGGAGCGCACCAGGCGGCCGTCAGTGGTGTCGGAGGCGAGCAACAGCCCCACTCCCTCGAGACCGCCGTCGCTGCTCACGCGGAAGCTGTCGTAGTCGCCCGGCGACACCAGGCGAGTGAACGGGTCGCCCAGCGTCGCCAGCATGTCGTGCACGAGCGCGTACGCGTCGTCCGCGCTGCCCGCCGAGACGCTGCCGCGAATGGCGGCGGCGAGGCGGCGGTCCCAGTCCTGGTGGTTGAAGGTGGGATCCACGAACGCCTCGCGCACGATCCCCCACGCCTCCACCATCGTCCGCTGCGCCGCCTCCACCTGCGCCACCGCGGGGGGGGGGGGGGGGCGGGGTAAGGGAGGGGGGTAGAGAAGGGATGGGGCGTGGGAAGAAGCGTGTGGGTCGACGTGGTGTGCTATCGCCGACGGGGAGAGCGCGGAAACGGAGAACGAAGCGTCGGCGAGTTTGAACGCCTAGCTCAACGCGTCAGCATGTGTGGAGCGCACCATGTTGTAGCGACGCGACGAGCGCATGAAGCCAGTCCGCCTACAACGCGAGCTCATGGTGATTTCACTTGGCTGGTCTCGGTTCACCGAGATCCAACTCGTCATCTCACAATCATTCATATCGTTCAAACCGTGTGATATAATCCCCGTGACACAAGGGCACGTACCCCAGTGATGTGCGGTCGGGGCACGATGAGAGTGAGCACGCCGTTCTCCTCCTCCACGCCCATCGCCGCGTCGCTCATCAGCACATCCGTCGTTTCGCCGCTTAGCAAGCTCTCCGCAACTGACGGGGCGGGAATCCCGACTAGAAGCACCGCCGCCGCCGCCGCTCCGACGACGGCTCCACTCGCAGCCTTCCGCAGCCATTCCGCAGCTCGAGCGAGCTTGTCGTGGCTCGAGACATGTGATGGCAGATCCGCTGCCGCCGACGGCTGAGGAGTTGTTTGACGTGGTGGTGACTGCGCCGCTGCTGACGGGCCGGCAGCTGACGGGCCATGCGAGGCTAGGACGACTCTTTGCTGACGGGAGGCTCGTGACTGGACGCGAGGAGCGACGGCAGCGGAACTCTGCTTGGATTCTAAATGGACGAATGCGGGAGAGGGAGGGGACGAGCTGCGAAGATTGTGTGCTGGTCGACTCGCTGGTGGGAAGGTAGTTGGGTGGATGGAGGAGTGCAGTGCTCTGACCGCCATCGGTGAGATTTGCGTGATAACAACGATTCGCAGAGACGATGGTGGAGGCGGAGGAATGAACGGAGTCTCGGCACTGAACTCGAAAAATGCTGGTGCTTTGAAAGGGGATGGAGAGACATTGGTGGTGGGTGGTGTTGAATAGAGACGAGCCGCGATGTTGAAGACACAATGCGGGGAAAGGGCGGAGGCCTGACGGGTGGGGGGAGTGAATCGTGGAGAGGGAGCGGAGAACGGGGAAGCGCAGATGCATAGACGCATGCTGTGATTGGACAACGGGTCTAGACACCGACACATGTGTTCGCGACAACAGTCAGTGATCATCGCGTGCGGGGAAGAGGGGCAAGGTAGGTTTCTGGAAACTGGGGGGAACGAAGCTGACTGGAGGTTGAAGGCCTGGCGCGCGTGCGATCGAGGTGGCAACAGAACACCCAGGGCAAGTACCACGCCTCGTTCTCCGCCCAGCATCGGCCACGTCACTGCCAGACGTCGCTCATTGAGCATTCCGTGTAAAGTGAAAGTGAGGGAGTCAACCCCATTCGAGCTGTCGCAACAACACCAATAAAGGGCGAGAAAACAAAAGGTCTCAACCAATAATCGAATCTCATATCCGCTAATTGGTTTAAAATTTCACGTGCCCCATAATATCGCAGACCGGTGGTTCCCTGCGGTATACTGTATGATCCGAAACAAGCAACGAGCTTATGACATGGAATGGTTTTATGCGTACATAGAAGCTGGAATACGTAGTAAAGGAACCCTATATTTTGCAGTTCTCAACCAGAACTCTCCCAGATCGTCTTATACCGTGAAGGAACATGTACATAATGCATAGCAAATACATCAATCATACACTGTCTAACTCATTAGAAGCGGCATACAATCACCAGCTTTCCATTGCTTTCTCAAAGCTGGCTGAGGACGAAAATGTGAGAATAGGGGTGCTTCTTTCTGTTCCGGGGTGTCTGTCATGCCTCATAACGTGTGAGGGACCAAAAGAATGGCAAATCACATTACTGTGGCATAACAATGGAATTACAGCATGCCAAGGCCAGTTCTTTAGTGTGCTGAAGCCTCGCAGTGCTTGTTGTAAGCGTCATCATCAAGCAAGTCGTTCAGCTCTGCGGGGTTGGCAATCTTCACCTTCATGATCCACCCATCAGCAAAGGGAGAGGTATTCACCTGACGTAATAAGGGACGGGAAGTCAGCACAATGTCACACGGGACGGGAAGAACGGGAGGCTGGGAAAGCAGTGTAATCGTCCTGTTGTTCCGCAATCTGCTTTTTTATTTGTTTGCGGAAGACAGATGCGTGAGACTCACCAGGGCAGGGTTGCTGCCGAGCTCCTCGTTCGTCTCAACAACCTCTCCAGTGACGGGCGAGTACACGTCACTGGCGGCCTTCACGCTCTCCACCACGCCGAACGTTTGTCCCTTGCTGACCTGCGTGCCGGCCTTTGGCATGTCCACGAACACGAGCTCTCCCAACTCATTCTGCCAGGCGGAAAATCGTCTCAGTCTAGGCCGTTGGGAGTCAAATTTAAACACGGAAGCGAAACGCCACATTACTACTCACTTGGGCGAAATCTGAGATGCCGACTGTTCCGACCTCGCCGTTCACTTCGACCCATTCATGTGATTTCAAATACTTCCGGTTCTCTGCAGCTGCAGCACGGAATGAGATTTTATTGTTTCAGATGCTGGACTTTCATGATTATATTATGCTGTTAATAAAGAAAATGTTAACTCACCAGAAGCGAATGATCGCCAGAAGGGAGCAATGAGGCTGTCTGTCGCTGGAAGGCAACGAACCCTCAGGGATGTGGCGGCCTGCGACGCGAACACTCTGCGCAATACAAACCATCGCTATCAAAACGCTGAATCAACATAAATTGCACGAGAATTCAGGCTAACACTAACCTGAGAGCCATGGCGGCGATGTGTTCTCGTCTGGTCGTCACTAAACTGATGCACTGTCGAAATTGCTCTGCGGACAAGTCAGCTGGTTTGAACTGGGAAAGCCAAACAAACCAGATGAAGGTGAGGAGAAGTGGTTCAAAAAGGCTCACAGCGCCACGTCAGATTCGCTCCCCTATCTGTCCGCAACAGTGACGACTCCGTGGAATAGATCCGCTTTTCTGGCCTGGCGGGTGCATCTTCAGCCCGCACGTCGGGTGAAGTGTGCTGTGTGGCTGGGAGTTGAGTTGACCCAACTAGCTAGGCTATCCCCACGAGGCTGTGATTATATAGATTATATAGACCGCCAAAAGAAATGTATAAAATATAACAGCGCCCCTACAACGAATCTGATTAGCTAAACTATCATATTCAAAAAAGACTCTTTTCGTGTTTTCCCTTCTGAGTTCAGCTCTCTTATACTGCCATAGCCGAAAGCATGAAATATATAATAAAGAAACAAGCAGATGTAATTAAATGGTTCACAATATGCAAGCAAAAGTCTAAAATTGGCATCACCAGATAGCATGGGCCTCCACAACACTTGAAGGAACTCCAACATCACATAGCCACCATTAGTGGTGTGTGGCTATACGGGATGCCCTTCAAGCGAAGGCCAACCCCTTGGAAGATAATAGAGGGGCCTTGTAGCCGAGGTGCATGATATCGGGTGAGGCCTGTCGAGCAGCAAACAAAACACACGAAAAACAAGAGAAAGACAAAAGAAAAGAAACTCCAACACTTCATGCACTGCAGACTGAAGCCTGATGATCATGACCTTAAAACCAAAGCTCCAGCAGTTTCAGCAGCAGCCGACACACGAGATTCACACGACCCATGAGCGCAAGAGCAGGGAGCCAAGAGCAGAGCGTGCTACAGCTCCCACAGCTGCTGCTGCCACATGTGGAACTGCTCTGCTGTGGCTGACACTGCCCGGTCCATGCCCCCTCCCTGCCCGTGATGCTCACTCGCCTCCACTGCAGCCGCTGCCGCAGCAGCCATGGCCGCATGCACACTCCTCTCCTCCCCTTCCTCTCCCCCCTCTCCCTGCCCGTACTCCAGTGCAGTTACGCCTTCCCCAGCTGCAGCCTCCCCTCTCTGCCCCTCCCCCCCCTCCCCCTCGTCGCCTGCCAGCAGCAGCAGCGGCTCGAAGTCGAAGGCGCTGCTGTATGGGCTGGGGGACGCCGGGGGCGCAGTGCAGGGGGGCTGGGGGGGCGCAGGGGGCGGAGAGCAGGGGGGCTGGGGGGACGCAGGGGGTACAACCAAGGGAGGCTGGGGAGGGGGAGGTGAGGCTGACAGCAGGGAAGCAGCAGCAGGCATGTTGTGGGGAGGGGGAGAAGGATGGGACGTGCGGAGCAGGCCAGCAGGAACGGAGCCCTGGAGTGGTGGTGGGGGAGATGTGGGCCGTGCGGAAGCAGGCGGAGGCACCTGCGTGTTCCCAACAACCACGTCACTCGCAGCTATGTTGCTGGCAGCAGCACTGGGAGGCAGGAACTGGAATGGCGGTTCATGCATCTGTTGCTGCTGTTGCCGCTGCTGCTCCGCATGTCCCTCATGCCCCCCCTGCCCGCCAGCAGCAAGCGTGCGGTGTGACTGTAACAGGGGTGACTGCAGGATGCGCATCAGCTGCTCCCGCGCTGCTGCTGCGCCCAGAAGGCTGCTGTTGTTTTCGGGGCCCTGAACGCTGCTTCCTGGCACCTGAACATTGTCCCCTCCTGCATGGATGCTGCTGCCTGGCGCCTGACCGTCGTGCCCAAGCACATGGGCAGTGCTGCTGTTGTTTGGCGCGAGGGCAGGCGGCGGCAGGGAGAGCGCGGAGCCGAGGGCAGCGAGGGAGGAGAGCAGCTGCGCCAGCGCGTGCACTGCGGCCGTGGGGGCACGCGCACTAGGGGACGCGCTCGCAGGCACACCCACTGCTGCGGCCACACTCGCTGCAGCAGCAAGCACACCCGGTGTAGGCGCAGCAGCAGCAGTGTGAGGGCCAGGTGTGACGGTAGTGGCGGTAGGGTTGGCCGCGGAAGTGGAGGGAAGAGGTGAAGGGCGGGGCGCAGGAGGAGCGGCGGGGGGGTCATCCGTGGAGCCACCGCTGCTGCTCACGTGTACGCTGTGCGGGCGAGCGGTGCAGGCCGCGGGGGTCATGCGCGATCCGCGCGTTGCAGCGTCGCCATCAGCTCGATCCTCAACCTCCGCCGTCTCTGCTGCTGGCGAGTCGGGGAGCACGATCACGTCTGGAGGCGCCTTTTGCGGCGGGATTTCCACCATGGGGGGAAAGCGAGGAGCGGAGAACGGCCGTGCGCTGGGCGGGGGAAAGCTTGTTGGGGACACATTCGCAGCGGAAACGCGAAACACGGCGGAGGGGGCGGGACGGGTGGCGGAGGCGAGAGAGTGCGGCGACACGTGGCTGGAGATCTCGGCGGTGGGGACGGAGCGCGCGCAAAACACGCTACCCGCGCCGCAGCTGCTTGCTGCCTGCACGGCCGTCGGATTACTGTCCGACTCCTCCTCTGGCGACGAATCGGACGATAGAGCTTCCGCACGGAGGGACCTTTGCTCTGCGTTCCCTCCCATTCCTCCGCCTCCTTCAACGCGAGCCGCGTCCTCCGCAACCTCCTGACACACGCGGACGAGCGACTCGGCGATGGCGGGCGGCAGCGGCACGTCCTGGTGGCTGTCGGGGAAGTTGAGACTCCCCGCCGCGTCGCCTCGCAGCATCCGCGCCGCCATGTCGTACACGCGCGCCGCCTCTTCCGCGCTCGAGTATGAACCAAGCCAGATGCGTGATCGGCGCCGTGGTTCGCGGATCTCCGACACCCACCGCCCCCACTTGCGCTGCCGGACGCCCTTGTAACGGGGGGTGCGCGCCGCGAGCTCCTGAAAGCTCGGCGGAGGGCAGCGGTGGGGGGAGGCGGCGGCGGAAACAGGCGCAGGGGGGGCGCACGGCGGAACAGGGGCGGAGGATGCGGTGGGCGCGGGGAGCGGTGCTTCGTGCGGTGGCGGAGGGAACGGGCTGAACGGCGACTGGGGCACGGCGGCGGACCAACCAGGAACTGACACGTCAATGGCGGCAGCATCCGGCCCGGATATCACCTCCCCCACAAGAGCCTTCCCGCCAGGCACGTCAACGCTGACGATGCGCGCCGGTTCAATCTTGATTTGCTTCATGGGCGGCAGAATCACCACGCGAGGCGCGCTGTTCCCCCGCATTCGGCGCTTGCCGATCATCTGATGTCGGGGCGCCTCGACCCCGATCATTTGCGCGCCGGAGGGGAGCGGCTCGGATTCGGGACGCGCTTGATGAGGCCAGGCTACTGATAAGGTATCGTAAAAACCGGTAGACGACTCGAGCATTGGGGAGGATTGAGACGAATCCAGCAAGAGAGGCGCGACGGGCGAAGCGGCGGGGGAGGCGACATGAGAACGACGATGGACGTGCGACAAAGGCGACGAATCAGAATGCGGCAGCGATTGCCCTGGCGACTGCGACGAACGGGCGTAATGCGAGGAAGCCGGGTCGCCGTAGTGTGCGGCACGGTGGTGATGGGGGGACATGCGAGGCAGGCAAAGAGCGGATTCCGTCATCCATGCACTAGCGACGATAAACTCAAACGCGAATTCCAACGACCAAAGCCCTAAACTCGTGAATACTGCGTGTGGGTGGCAGGGCCACGATGCTGCACCTAACCTGCAGTGGAGTGGTGTGGCTGGACCAAATGAGGAACAGAGGAGTGGGACGGTGGCGAGGTGATGGCGTTGCCTGGAGTGACGCAAGGTCTGGGCCGTTCAAGCGTGACGCGAGGTGCAGAAGAAAATGGTGGAAGTGAGGGCGTCAGATTTCTCAAGAGCACTGGCGAACATATGACACCTTCGTAGGATGGCGAATTACTAGCGAAAACGTTTCGTCAGACATCTTCATGAAAATTGCAGTTACAATCGACTTCTGCGAACAACTTCGCCGAGTTGGTGTGTGAGCGACATCGCAGGGACTGTGGAAGCTGTAAGCGGAAACTGCATGGAAGGAAGGCACAGTACGTCACGTTTTCGGAGGAATTCGGTGCTGGTGTGCTGCCGGGTCGCCTTTGGTCTCACATCACACGGTTTGGCTTGCCTGCCAAAGCAAATTGGTGGTTTTTTACTACAAGGGGGACAGACAAAAAATTATCCACCAATCAGGTCTTTCTTCGGTGCTGTACTGCTGTACAGTTGGAACAGACATGTGTCGCTGTCTTGACGGAAGCGGTCTTTAAAAAAAACTGAACTGTGGGGCCACCGCTGGAGATCTGGCGTGTGTCGGAAAAGATCTTGCAGCGAAGTGATGGCCTGGATTTATCGCATTCGTTTTCGCTAACCGAAGCTCCCTTCGCCATCTCGGTAGCGGCGCCACCACCGCTCCCTAGAATGGGTGAGGCAAATCGTTCATTAGAAAATTAATTTGAAGTGTACATGCCAGGTTAGTCACTAAAGCAAACACAGTAGTCCACAAGGACATGACTAGGCTCATAATCTGGCGTCTGACCATCAGCCAAAGGCAGAAAGCCATGGCACACAGGGCAAGTAGGACGGCCATCTTCATCAGCCTCTTCTTGCCCTGTGCTCTCCCGGTCAACATCCGGCCTAGCCGTTGCACGTCTCTGCCTCCTCTTCCTATCCCGTCGTATTCTCACCCACTCCGACTCTTCCTCCTCCGCATCCGCCAGCACATACTCTGACTGCATCACCTCAGGCGCTGAAAACGCCTGCACGTCAAACCCATCCAGAGGTGGAAACTCAGGTGATGCCGCACCCACGCCTGACGGGCCTTCCCCTTCCCCATCACCTGCCCCTGCCTCTGCCAGCCCAGCAGCTGCACTGGAGGCAGCGGCAGCAGCAATGCCCCCAGCAGGCATGACAATGCCGTAGTCGGGGCTGCCAGGAAACTCATCCTCCTCCGGCCACCCTGCCATGCTCCCCTCCCTGCCACTGCCCTCTGACCCCCTCGCCCTCACTGCTGCTGACCCAACCACTGATCCAATACCCACCCCCACCCCACCCACCCCATCCCCACTGCTTCTCTCTGTAGCCCCCTGTGCTCTTGTCCCCTGCACGCCCCACGTCACTGTCCGCCCCCTCCCTCCCCCTGCCACCTGGCCCTGTCCGTCACCCTGTCTGTCCCTTCCGCCAGCGCGCACACCTCTGTCCACCCGCCCATCTGCCTGTGCAGGCCGAGCAGCAACCCTGACGTCCTCTGAAAACGAACGCGGCCGCACCATGACCCTCCGCTGCTCTTGCTGCTGCTGCTGCTGCTGCTGATGCTGCCGCTGCTGCCCCACCCTCTGCTGCTCCACGTCAGCAACCATGAACCCGCCAGGTGGCAGCGCACCAGAGGCCGCAGCGTGGCGACACGCCATGTCAGCCTTGCAGAGCTGCACGGCATCAAAGATCCGCACAAAGAACCACTGCCGCCCAATCAGGTCTGGGATCCCCGCCCGTGTGAGTCTCTGCATGACTGCATCACTGGGGTTGGCAAGGGCCAGGCGCACCCCCCTCGCCTGGTACTCCAGGCAGATCTCTCTCAACGCATGGCACGCTGCTGAGTCCACTGCATGTACTGACGTCATGTCTATAATCACGTACTCTATAGGCACGTTCGTCGCACCCAATGCTCTTCCTTTTGCCGCAGCTCCTCTCCCCCCCTGCTGTTCCCTTGCCGACGATTCTACAAGTGACACCAGTGCCTCGCCTGCCCCCGCTCCCTCCTCCACGTCACAATCTCCGCTTCCCCCACTGCTCCCGCTCCCCCCTCCCCCACCCCTGCTGCTCCCACCGCTCCTGAAGCTGCTGGTGCGGCCGTCTAAGCTCCCGTCGCTGGCTCGCCGAGCCAGGCTGCTAGGACTGGTGGAGGATCGGGCAGAGCTGGGGGTGCTGTTGCGGGTGCTGGCGGCAGGTGTGGCGACGGCGGTGGCAGTGGGGGAGGAGCGTGTGGGGGTGGTGGCGGGGGTGGGGGCGGGAAGGGGCGTTCTGCTGGTGAGCCCCTCGTAGCGCCTTAGCACGTCCCGCAGGTTGCTCACATTCGCAAAGTACCTGGGGGAGATGGGGGGGAGGGGTGGAAGGGAGAGCACCCAGAGCAAGTTAGCCAGCAGATGGACGGATAGAGACACCAGGCTACGTTGCAAACGAATCAGGAAACCAGAGTGGGTGGTGTAAGCCTGTGAAAGCAGGGCGTGGGTGAGGGTGCGAGGGTGCGATGGTGTTCTCACAGGGGCGAGGCAAGGGGTGGCTCACAGGTGGGAGTGGCATTTGATGACGGCAATCCCAGGGGTGACCTTGGCATCAGGGTACTGCTGCACTGTGCGGTACACTGTGGTGCCAGGCAGCCGCCCCAGCTCCTCACACTGCGCGTTTGCCGACTCATTTATGACGAAGCCGAGGGATATCACCACCGCCACCATCACCCCTGTCTGTATGACAATGTATGGGGCAGGGAAGACGAGGGGAGGAAGGAAGGGCGAAAGGGATGGGTTGGTAAGAGCAACGCAGCCGTCCCAGCTCCTCACACTGCGCGTTGGGCGACTCGTTGATCATGAAGCCCAAGGATATCACCACCACCATCACCCCCGTCTGTTTGGCAAAGGGGTTGGGGGGAAAACAAAGTGGAGGGAGGAAGGGCGAGAGTGGGGGTTGATAAGAGCAACGCTCCTCACAATGCCCGATGGCCGACTCGTTCATCTCAAAGCCGAGTGATATCACCACCGCCACCGTCAACCATGTCTGTGTGCCATGGAGTGGGGAGGGGAAGAAGGGCGCAGGGAGGCGGGACGGGGATGCGTGGATTATGAAACAACAACTAGGTGACAATGGAAGGCAGGGAAATGACTCCCTCCAGCTGCATTCTCGTCTGATGGGTGGGATAGGGACTGTAGACGCCCGTGTGATTGACACAGAGGAACGCAGCAGATCCGAACCTGAAGGCAGGAGGTGAGCGCACCTGGATGCCGAAGAAGAGCGTGCCGCAGAAGGCGAGCATCCACACGACAAAGTCCTTGGGATCCACTCGCAGGAGAAACGCCGCCTCCTCGTAGTCCACCAGCCCACACACCGATGACACCAGGATGGCTGTTGGCGAGAGTTGGGGAGGGGGAAGAGGGAAGGTATGTTAGGTAGAGCATTGTAATGATGCTGATGGCGGTGGCGATGGTGGTTGCGATGTTGATGATGGTGATGGTCCACGCGCAGCAGAAAGGCTGCCTCCTCGTAGTCCACCAGCCCACATACGGATGGCTGTTGGCATGGGGAAGGGCGGCGTGGAATGTTATATGAGGCTTGTAATGATTCGTGGTTGTGGTGGTGGTGGTGGGGGAGGGGGACGAGGGTAGTGGGGGGTGGTTCGTGGGGGAGGGGGGTAGTTGGGGTGGGGGGGGGGGTCGTGGGGTAGTGACAAGAACCATGAGCATGGACTCACCACAGGCACACATCTATCGCCCCACCCTCCCTTTCCTTTTGCACCCCTCCCCACGTCTCACCTCCGAGCACGGGCAGGGCAGGAACTGGAAGAGGGGCGTGAGCAACATGAGGGCGAGCAGCACGAGCAGCACGGCATGCATGCACGCCTCATACCACCATACCTCCACTCCTCCGTCCCCATCCCCATCCCTCCTGACCCCCCCAGTCCCCCAAACCCCCCACCCCCCAATCCCCACATCCCCACGAATACCTCCGAGCACAGGCAGGGGCAGGAACTGGAAGAGGGGCGTGAGGAACATGAGGGTGAGCAGCACGAGCAGCACGGACACCACGCCCGCCATGCCGGTGGCGGCGCCACAGTCGTCACTCACTGCCGACCGCGAGAAGCTGCCGCCCGTGGGGAACGCCTGGAAGCACGAGCCCACTGTGTTCGCCAGGCCTAGAGCTGGGGTTAAGGGCAGGGGGGAAAAGGGGACGAGGGGAAGGTGGGCGAGTGGGGAAGTGGGAATGAACGAGCGAGAAGCTGCCGCCCGTTGGGAACGCCTGGAAGCATCAGCCCACTGTGTTCGCCAGGCCTAGAGCTGGGGTTAAGGGCAGGGGGGAAAAGGGGAGGAGGGGAAGGTGGGCGAGTGGGGAAGTGGGAATGAACGAGCGAGAAGCTGCCGCCCGTTGGGAACGCCTGGAAGCATCAGCCCACTGTGTTCGCCAGACCCAGGGCTGGGGTGGGGGGAGAGTGTGAAGGGAGTGTGTGGGCGAGGGGGAACGGAGCGAGTGAGAAGTGGAAGGGAAGGAAACCCTAACCGAGAGAGAAGCTGCTGCCTGTTGGGAACGCGTGAAGCACGAACCCACTGCATTCGCCAGGCCCAGGGCTGCAAGTGGGGGTGACGAGGGCTTGGGAACGTGGATGGGGGAGGAAGGGAGTGAGCGGGTGGGTAAGTGGAAGGGATGGGACGGAACGAGCGAGCGGCGGAGTGCACGAGGTGTGAACGCTGCTTGTCCTTGATGCACATCCTTCACCCTCACTGCCATCCCACCACCTGCTCCACATACACATCCCCTTCCCCTTTGGCGCCCTCCCAAGCAACACTCCCCTCGCCTCTCTTCCACATCCTCGTGCATGTACCCATTCCTCGCCTCTCTTCCACATCCTCGTGCATGTACCCATTCCTCGCCTCTCTTCCACATCCTCGTGCATGTACCCATTCCTCGCCTCTCTTCCACATCCTCGTGCATGTACCCATTCCTCGCCTCTCTTCCACATCCTCGTGCATGTACCCATTCCTCGCCTCTCTTCCACATCCTCGTGCATGTACCCATTCCTCGCCTCTCTTCCACATCCTCGTGCATGTACCCATTCCTCGCCTCTCTTCCACATCCTCGTGCATGTACCCATTCCTCGCCTCTCTTCCACATCCTCGTGCATGTACCCATTCCTCGCCTCTCTTCCACATCCTCGTGCATGTACCCATTCCTCGCCTCTCTTCCACATCCTCGTGCATGTACCCATTCCTCGCCTCTCTTCCACATCCTCGTGCATGTACCCATTCCTCGCCTCTCTTCCACATCCTCGTGCATGTACCCATTCCTCGCCTCTCTTCCACATCCTCGTGCATGTACCCATTCCTCGCCTCTCTTCCACATCCTCGTGCATGTACCCATTCCTCGCCTCTCTTCCACATCCTCGTGCATGTACCCATTCCTCGCCTCTCTTCCACATCCTCGTGCATGTACCCATTCCTCGCCTCTCTTCCACATCCTCGTGCATGTACCCATTCCTCGCCTCTCTTCCACATCCTCGTGCATGTACCCATTCCTCGCCTCTCTTCCACATCCTCGTGCATGTACCCATTCCTCGCCTCTCTTCCACATCCTCGTGCATGTACCCATTCCTCGCCTCTCTTCCACATCCTCGTGCATGTACCCATTCCTCGCCTCTCTTCCACATCCTCGTGCATGTACCCATTCCTCGCCTCTCTTCCACATCCTCGTGCATGTACCCATTCCTCGCCTCTCTTCCACATCCTCGTGCATGTACCCATTCCTCGCCTCTCTTCCACATCCTCGTGCATGTACCCATTCCTCGCCTCTCTTCCACATCCTCGTGCATGTACCCATTCCTCGCCTCTCTTCCACATCCTCGTGCATGTACCCATTCCTCGCCTCTCTTCCACATCCTCGTGCATGTACCCATTCCTCGCCTCTCTTCCACATCCTCGTGCATGTACCCATTCCTCGCCTCTCTTCCACATCCTCGTGCATGTACCCATTCCTCGCCTCTCTTCCACATCCTCGTGCATGTACCCATTCCTCGCCTCTCTTCCACATCCTCGTGCATGTACCCATTCCTCGCCTCTCTTCCACATCCTCGTGCATGTACCCATTCCTCGCCTCTCTTCCACATCCTCGTGCATGTACCCATTCCTCGCCTCTCTTCCACATCCTCGTGCATGTACCCATTCCTCGCCTCTCTTCCACATCCTCGTGCATGTACCCATTCCTCGCCTCTCTTCCACATCCTCGTGCATGTACCCATTCCTCGCCTCTCTTCCACATCCTCGTGCATGTACCCATTCCTCGCCTCTCTTCCACATCCTCGTGCATGTACCCATTCCTCGCCTCTCTTCCACATCCTCGTGCATGTACCCATTCCTCGCCTCTCTTCCACATCCTCGTGCATGTACCCATTCCTCGCCTCTCTTCCACATCCTCGTGCATGTACCCATTCCTCGCCTCTCTTCCACATCCTCGTGCATGTACCCATTCCTCGCCTCTCTTCCACATCCTCGTGCATGTACCCATTCCTCGCCTCTCTTCCACATCCTCGTGCATGTACCCATTCCTCGCCTCTCTTCCACATCCTCGTGCATGTACCCATTCCTCGCCTCTCTTCCACATCCTCGTGCATGTACCCATTCCTCGCCTCTCTTCCACATCCTCGTGCATGTACCCATTCCTCGCCTCTCTTCCACATCCTCGTGCATGTACCCATTCCTCGCCTCTCTTCCACATCCTCGTGCATGTACCCATTCCTCGCCTCTCTTCCACATCCTCGTGCATGTACCCATTCCTCGCCTCTCTTCCACATCCTCGTGCATGTACCCATTCCTCGCCTCTCTTCCACATCCTCGTGCATGTACCCATTCCTCGCCTCTCTTCCACATCCTCGTGCATGTACCCATTCCTCGCCTCTCTTCCACATCCTCGTGCATGTACCCATTCCTCGCCTCTCTTCCACATCCTCGTGCATGTACCCATTCCTCGCCTCTCTTCCACATCCTCGTGCATGTACCCATTCCTCGCCTCTCTTCCACATCCTCGTGCATGTACCCATTCCTCGCCTCTCTTCCACATCCTCGTGCATGTACCCATTCCTCGCCTCTCTTCCACATCCTCGTGCATGTACCCATTCCTCGCCTCTCTTCCACATCCTCGTGCATGTACCCATTCCTCGCCTCTCTTCCACATCCTCGTGCATGTACCCATTCCTCGCCTCTCTTCCACATCCTCGTGCATGTACCCATTCCTCGCCTCTCTTCCACATCCTCGTGCATGTACCCATTCCTCGCCTCTCTTCCACATCCTCGTGCATGTACCCATTCCTCGCCTCTCTTCCACATCCTCGTGCATGTACCCATTCCTCGCCTCTCTTCCACATCCTCGTGCATGTACCCATTCCTCGCCTCTCTTCCACATCTTGGCGACGGCAATCGTCTCCAGATACGCCGCACTCGCCATGCTCTTGCCCTTCATCCCCCCATCCCAACCCCTCCCCTCCCCTCCCCCAACCCACCACATCCACATGCGCGTACCACCAACAAGCCCTTTCACCCTCCCCTTCGCCCTTTTTTTCCTCTCTCTCCCCGCAACCCCCAGCCCCCAGGCCAAAGCCCCCACGCACCAACGAGCTCCTGGTTGGCGTCAACGGAGTAGCCATTCTTAGCAGCCAGCGTCTTGGCAATCGCAATGGTCTCCAGATACGCCGCACTCGCGATCACCAGCGCGGGCGACACGAGGTCGCGCCAGCGCGCCCAGGGGAACGCGGAGAAGGCTGCGGGGAGCCCCGAGGGCACGAGGCCCGTGACGCGGATGTGCCAGGGGTTGCGCAGCAGGTATATGGTCGCCGTGCCCATGGCTGCTGCCAGGATGGGACCCATCGTGCGGAGAATGCGCAGCCGCTTGTGCCGCTTGCCCAGGTGCTGGGGGGGGAGAGCGGAGGTGGGGGGGTGGAGAACGGGGAGAGCGAGGGGGGGTTGACGCGGGTGTGCCAGGGGTTGCGCAGCAGGTAGATGGCCGCCGTGCCCATGGCTGCTGCCAGGATGGGGCCGAGGGTTCGCAGGATGCGCAGGCGCTTGTGACGCTTGCCCAGGTGCTGGGGGGTGAGGGGGCGCGCGGGGGAGGGGGGGAAGGGGGACATGGGCGCCAGGATGGGGCCGAAAGTTTGGGAGATGCGCTGTGCTTGTTTCGCTTGCCTAGGTGCGGGGTGGGAGGGGGAGACGTGGGAAGAGCGGGAAAGGGGGATCGGGAGATGGGGATGGATGTGAAAGCGTTCGAGCGTGAAGGGGCTGAGGAAGGGCGGTGGTGGCACAGCGGCGAGGCGAGAGCGTCAGCAGCCAGGTAGGGTGAGAAACTGGAAGCAGGCGGCTGGGTGGTGGAAGAAACAAACATGTGAAACAACAGTGCCACCGAGCAGTGCGGGCAGGCACGAGAGAGCGCGGGAGCACACCTTCATGATGAGCAGGAAGGCGAGCGCCAGCACCCCCATGACAAGCGAGGGCACGTGCGTGGTCTTGAGATTGACGAAGATGTCGTAGAGTATCATGTGCATGGTCTCGTGGCGCGTGGTGTAACCTAAGAAGTAGCGCATCTGCATGAGCCCCAGCATTATGGCCGCGCCGCTGCTGAAGCCGGAGACCACCGCGTGTGAGAGGAAGCGCACGACCCAGCCCAGGCGGAGGAGGCCAGCCAGCAGCTGCAGCGCGCCGAGCATGAGCGAGAGAAGCAGCGTGAGGCCCAGGTAGAGGCGCTGCTCCGCGGGGTCGTGCGAGTCCGGGTCCGCCATCTGCCTGATGCGACAGCGGCGGGGGAGCATGAGTGGGAGGCGGGAAATGGGGAGGGGGTTTGCGGGAAAGGGTGGGTGGGGACAGGAAGTGGGTGAGGGTGAGTGGAGGAGAGGAGTCGAGAGGAGGACTTGAGGTGCATGGAGAAACGAGGGGGGGATGGCAGAGGAACGCGATGAGGTGCAAGGGAATGACTGCTGCGGCAGCGCGCGGTCAGGAGCAGCGCAGCAGCAGCGCGCGGTCAGGAGCAGCGCAGCAGCAGCGAGCACTCACTTGATGGCTTCGTTCACCAGCAGCGACACGAGCGACGTGGGACCCAGCGCCAGCTGCCGCGAGCTGCCGAATATGCTGCGCGCCATGGGGAGCATGCGGGGAGAGAACGGGGAGAGAGCGGAGAGGGCGCGGGGAGAGAATGGGGAGTGGGGTTGGTGCATGAGAAGGGGGTCATGATGAACAGAGCTCGCGGAAAAGGAAACAGGGCACGGCGCACCATAATACGACGCACGCCTTAACTTCTCATCCAGCCTCTCGTAATGCATAACAAAGATCGTTCAGCAATGAGCCACGTGGCCGGGTACCCGTCCTTCACAGACCAACAGACAAGGCACGGCACGGCCCGGCCTGCTAGGTTATTCCCTGCTGCTGTCTGGAAATGTATGGGGTCTACGGACGGACCTATAGACAAGGCACGGCACGAAGCCGGTGTAGAGACCGTATATGGACGGCAGGCCCGCGACGCGCGCGTACGCCATGCCTTGCGGGATGATCATGAACCCCACCGACAGCCCCGCCACCATGTCGCCTTTCAGGTCGCGCCGCACGTCGTACGACAGCAGCCAATCCAGGCACGGCACAGCGTCGCGCACCAGCCGCCACGTGCCGGCGAGCGACGCGGAAAAGCGGAGGGACGCGAAGGGGTTGAGCTGTGAAAGCCATGACTGCTCCCGGCTCTGGCCGAACCCGAAGCGGAGAATGCGGACGGTGGGGCCCACTGAGTTCTGGCGCCGCGGTGCAGTCTGCGAGCCGCTGTTAGGGTGGTCCTTAAGGAGAGGCGTCTCGAGCAATGTCACGTCACGGAACGAGCTCGACGGCCCTATGGCTTTAGCGGCGCGAGACATGATCAACGGCGTGGTGCGTAACTGGGGCTAGCCGAGTGGATATTACATTTCCTGCTAACGAAACTCGATGCCCTAGTAAATAAGGACGTGTTGCAATTGCCGGTGCACTGCATCGGCTCGGGACGAATGGACGTCTCCAAGCAAGCGGGACGACAACCCCGGGCAAAAAAAGTTTCGAGATAATGAATAATAGAGTTATTTGCCAAGTTTGTACTAGGGCATCAAATATTTTTGCGCGTTTTCTGTAAACTTTTTACGGCCTCGTCTTGCCCGAAGCCTTTCTGAACCCGTGCCCCGAGCCGAGCCGATGCAGTGCACCGCGAATAGCAACACGTCCTAACTTTCCTTAGTCCATCCCTCCCTACCTAATTCAGACTCTCTGCTGTCGCCTTCATGTAGGCTCGAAAGAAGTGGTGGAGCGTGTTACACCTCCCCTTTGAGCCAGGTTCCACTCCAGATTCCATGAACAATGAATTGAATGGGCATCACTGCATTGCAGTGCAGTGGTGGCCTGACCTGATCATCTCCTGACAGGCTGGGCGAAAGGTCAGGAACACCCGCCAGGAGGCTGGGCGGAGGCCCTTGGATTGGTGGCGGTGGAGGAAGCTTGGTCCGCTCCGCATTGTCAATCCGGGGAAGGCGGGGAAGAGGGGAAGGGGTGGTGGAGAGGAGAGGAGAGGAGAGGAGAGGAAGGAGGGGGGGGGACGTATGGGAACCAGGCGCAGGTGCGCGTGCGGAAATCTGCTAGGACCGCAATCTGCTCGCTCGCACGTCTTTCCATGGTCCGCGGGTTCAATCCCCTCGAACAAACAACTCTGGCAGTGTTGCAGGGTGGCCTGGCCGTTCGACGAATCCGGAAAGGCCATGACGACGGGATGCCTTTTGATTGGATAAGCCGCAAATTTCGTTTACAAAAGGGCATCCCACTACCCTATTCTCGATAATTTCACACCCCTTAAGCGCACACCCTGGGGTAAATACTCTCGGTTAAACGTTTAAGTAGGGTAGCTAGCAACGATTGTAGACTATCGGAGGAGGGGGTCTCGCAACCTTCTCGCGAATGGAAAAAAGAACCCGGAGTTCCAAGGGCAGCCATCCACCCTACTACTCACTCGGAAAATTAAGTGCTAGACTCGATAACTACCCTCGTCAATCCCTTTTTTTTTTATGAATGTTAATAGTGATAGTGCATACATCCTCAGTCGTAACTGATAAACTGGAGCGGATAGTCCCTGCCTTCTATCTGAAAACGGGGTCTCCTCTCCATGATGCACCTACGGTGGTTGTCTAATCGTCCTTGGGTTGCTCCAGATGGAGAGAAAACCTTCGCTCCACGTGGCCTTATCTCCTGACTCATTGAACCGCCTCACCGCCGCCCGTTCGTCGTCCTTCAAGTCCCTCCACGGGTCATTGCCCTGTTTCGTCACGCCTTTCTTACGTGCCAAACGTGTCTGCTCTGTCCGGTAAACCTGGGCATGCATCACAAAATCGCGGATCGCCCCCCGGGCCACCTTCTTGCGCTGGAACCTTTCCCCTTTCCACACCATGTTGCATCTCGCCAGCCAGATGTGCCGGAAAGTTGTAGCCACCAGTGTATTCTTCGGGAAGCCTGACCGTGTGACCCCCTCCTCGAAAAGCAAGTCGCCCAGCGAGCTCGGAGTACCCGTCCGATCTAGCAGCTGCAGCGAGCGGAGCAGCGCGCCGATTACAGGCTGCACCAGCGGGCAACTGAACATGCAGTGCTCTAGGGTTTCAGGCTCCCCACAGTGCGAGCACCGAGCCCCTTCTCCCAAGAACTTCAGCCTGCTTCCCACCTGCAGGTTCAAGCTGTGCATCCTCAACAGTACATCCCTTGCCCTGGTAGGCACCGCCAGTGACTCTCTTCTGTTTCCCACCTTCGCCCAGTCAATCTTCTTCCCCCACCTTTCCTCCCACTCGGTTCGCTTTCTTGACATTGCTGCCGGGCCTGTAAGCGCATGTCGGATCGCCTTCGCCTTCACCGGCTGCCCTTCTTCATCTAGTATACCAGACTGGCGCAACCTCGTCAGCGGTGCGCCCAGCACGCCTAGGACCCTGCCGCCCCTGACCGCCACAGGCTCCACTCTCTTTACATCGAAAACGGCTTTAACTGGCCTACGTCGCTCCCGCACCTTACGCTTGATAGTGTTACGTGTCCGCTGTCCTGCACCCCTGTCACCCTCCAGTACAGATGCTCTTGCGTCCGTGGGAGGAACGACCTTACTACCTCCGCCGCTGCCGCCACCGCTTCCGCCGTTCTGCTTGCTGCAATCATCTTCTTCCACCCCTCTGACATCGCCGCATATGCCATCAGTGCCCATCTGGCCGCAGCTACTCCTCCCAGCTCCGTTCTCAGAGTCTCTTTGCCCTTCGCCTTGTGTACTCCCCCCGGCCCTTCCTCCATCAAGGCGCCGAAGTCCACCGTTCTGATTCCCTCTGTGCCCTGTTGATTCCCATAGGGGCTCTTCCCCCTGAACATAACTTTGCGGTTGAAACACAACTTCGCTTGCTCCACCTCCCAGCCGGTCTTCGGCTCCGGCAGCTCCGCGTATGGGGACTCCCAGAAAGCCTCTACCGCCGCTTTCCACCTCTGGCTGCCACCCGGCCAGTGCTTCGCTGCAGATGGGTCGGCAAAGAGCGTCGCCGCACCTTGAGGTAACGCCGCTGCCTTTTCCGCCAGCCACCGCTTTGTGGCGTCGCTTTCCGCAATCAGCTTCCCGACCATCCGGATCGCCATACTGTCAATTCTCTTTTTGGGGTCTATCAGCCCCAAACCCCCTTCCTTCTTTGGCAGGCGCGCCAACTCTCCGCTCCACAATACGAATGTCTTATCCACCGTGGCCTCCCCGCTGGAGACGTAATTGTCGCACGTCTTCTGGATGTGCTTCCACAGCTCCTCCGGCGGCGGGTAAACTTGTGCCTAGAAAATGAAAATCGGCATGATGTAGGCGTTTATCAATGTCACCCTTGCCGCTGTCAACAGATGCTGACTTTCCCACTTGACCAGCTCCGTTTTCCCTCTTTCCCACGCTTTCCCCAGGACGGCTCCGCGTCCCCGTTTGGTGTGATCCATATCCCGAGCAGGCGTTCCGGTACTCCGTCCGCCGCCCATTTGAATTTCACCCCCTCTGCTCCGCTCTTCCCCTTGTTCCTGCCCAGCGGCATGACCACCGACTTCTCTTTGTTCGTGCGCAGGCCTGACAACACCCCGAACTGCTCCAGGACTGCCTCTGCCTCTTTCAGCTGCTCTTCTCCCTTCTCCGCGTACCCAACATATGCTAACTCCGCTGCTCCCTCCTCGCTCACCCCCAGCTTCCTTTCTTTAATCGTTTGACACAGCGGCTCGAGGGCACACAGGAAGAGGTACGGGGCCAGCGGGCACCCTTGTCGCACCCCCCTCTGCATCTCCACCCTCTCCCCCACCCAGCCGTTAATCGCCAGCCTCGTCCCGGAGCCCTGATGCAGCCCCTTGGTCCATCTTATGAAGTCCGCCGGTATGCCCAATTTGTCCATTGCCTTAAAAAGGTACGACCTTGACACAGTGTCGTACGCCTTCTGGAAATCGACCATGAGGAGGAACCAGTCTTCCCCCCCGTTGTCCGCAGCTTCTACCGCGTCCGCTACGACCGAGACCGCATCCGCCAAGCTCCTCCCAGGTATGAACCCGTGCTGCTCCTCTGATATCACCAGATGTAACTCCTTCAACCTGTTTGCCAGTAGCTTCGCCAGCACCTTGTACGCCGTGCTTAAGAGCGTGATAGGTCTGTAGTTCCCTAACAGCTCCGTCGGCCCTTTCTTGTGCAGCAGGACTGTGACTGCAGTGGTGATTGACTCGTCCAGGACCCCCGACCGCTCGAACCTCTTGGCGAAATCAACCAGAGGCCCGCCCAGAAGATCCCAGTGGGCCTTGAAGAGTTCCGGTGGTAAACCGTCCTGGCCCGGTGACTTGCCCCTCGGCAGGCCCGCCAGCGCCTCCTTAACCTCCGCCTCCGACCACGGGGCGCGCAACCTCGCCGCTGCCTCTTCCGGTAAGCACCTCGCTACCTCTATCGCCTCTCGGTCTAGCTGCTCCGTCTCCTCCTGCACCGCGAATGCTTCCTGGAAGTGCTCTGCAGCTGCCTTCAGTACTTCCTGCGAGCCATAAAACCTCTTCCCCCTGTGCTCCACCTCTTTAATCACCGTCTTCTCTTTCCTCATCCTGACCTTTGCCGACAGGTACGGCGACGGGATTTCACCGTGCAGCTCCAAGTCCAGCCCGGCTAACACCTGCAATCGCTCCGTCTCGCTCTCCTGGTAACCTTCCAGTCGGGCCTCCATGGTCAGCAGCTTCTCCTTTATACTCGCTTCTGTCGGGCCCGCCATAACCAAGTGGCTCAGCCTTGTAACCTCGGTCTCCAGGTGTCGTCTGGTCGCCATGACACGCTTCCGTTCTTCTCTCTCGTGCGACCGCAGGGCCGCACTCAGACGCGGAATGGCACGTTCCAGCGTCCGCTCGCCATGTCCCGTCGGCGTCCCCATGATCTTCTGCAGCACCGTCCTAACTCCCCTCCGGTTCACCCGTGTTGCGTGCAGCCTCCAGATACCAGGCCCGCTCTCGTGAGACGACTTGAACGCGAGGCTCACGTGGATCGCGAAACGGTGGTCCGACAATTTCTTCGGCACCCACGCGTGGCTCGCCTCCACCAGCTGCCCCAGCAACGACGTCGACACCAAAGCCCTGTCGATCCTGGACTTGGTACCTGACGGCCTCGCCTTGAATGTGTACTGCTTCTCGCCCGGGTTGAGCGCCCGGAAGGCGTCCCTGAGGTCGAATCCCGACCATGCCTCCAAAAAACGCTGATTCTCCCTGCCTGAGCCCGTGTTCGATGACCTGTCCAGGTCCGGATCCGCTATGATGTTGAGGTCCCCCACCAGCACCAAGTGAGACCCCGCCGGCTGCGCCCTTGCAAACGGAAGCAGGTGCTCTGTGTGGAATTTCGTCCGCTTCCCGGGCTGCGCTGGGAGGTACGCCGCGACGAGCCTGAACGGCGTCGCTCCACCTTCCACCGTCATCCCTAGCAGTCTCCCTGTCTCATGCGTCATCACCTCTGTGAACCGTAAGTGCTTCTTAAAAGCCACAATCGCCACCCCTCCTGCACCTTTCGCCGTGCTCGCCGTTGCCCATGCTGTTGGTTTTAAGTTCTTTCCAGAAGTTATGGTCCTCCTTGATCCTTGTATCTGACATCACCACTACATCCGCTGCCTTCTTAAGCCACATGCGGTGTTTGACTCTTTTGCCGTTAATCCTTGGGTGTCCGTCACATCGAGCCAGAAACAGCCCATTCAGAGTTCAACTGCTCTTGCAAGGACATTCAGACAGCATAACTGCATACTCATAAACTAACTAGCTTGTTTTCATGCTTAGTAGCATTATCACACTCGTGCATACAAGCATGAACCTACGCTTACTTCTGGCACCACATTTCTAGATTCACTAGCCAGCCTACGGTGCCTACGCTTACTACTCCTCAAGCACCTCCTACAGCTGACAATGCATGCGTCTCCATCTCGGATGTTCCAGCTTGGGTGGCACTTGCTTTGGGTGCTGATACTGACTCGTGAGCAGCATCTGCTTTCAATGGAACCACCAGCACTGGACCAGGAGCATGGTGCACACAGTGCGAGCTCACACTCCCGAGGGCCATGCTGTGAAGAGAGAGGGACGTGGCACAAGGATGTGGGTGGGAAGGAAAGTAAGACGGAGCTCCAACAATTCAACAACAAAACTCCAGCGCTTTTCGTTAAAACCACTCCACAGGAAGACTCACCGTTTGAGCAGGCTCATGCCACGCGTCCCCATGACCATGAGATCCGCGTCAACGCTCTGCACGTGACTGGCCAGCACATCCCGAGGGTCGCCCTTGAGATCCACGCCACTCACCGCCACACCCTCGTCCATTCCCCGCTTCCTGCCCTCTTCCTTCACCACCGCAGCACACTTCTGCAGCAGCTGCTGGGCCTTGGCGTGCCGCTCGTGCTCCATGCGCTGGTGGTACTCCTGCCATGAGAACAGTGAGTCCGTGCAGAACTCTGTTGGACGCTCGCGGGGTAGAGGCATGGAGGACAGGGGAGTGTAGCAATACCCCGGATCTGGCAGGATGATTAGTTACACAGGAACAGGTAGATTGCGGTATTGCGTAGCTGTAACATGCAGCAAACCATACAACATACCTCACGTTTCCATTCAGGCAAGAAACTGCACACAAGAGTGTCATAACAGTCATTATAGAGAGAAAAGGTAGTTTTTCTTCCCAGGAAAACTTTCTGCCTGCTTCGTGGGGGGTGGGATTACCATTAGGCGACTTGTGCGCGTGCATGATGTGGAACTCCTTAGCCGTGCGCGCGAAGAGCCGCACCGCCTCCCGAAGCACGTGCATGCTGTTGTCGCTGCCGTCCACCGCCACGGCTACCTTCACGTTCCTCTGCACCATCGCCGCACACGCGCACCCACCGCCATAGTAGTAAGGTACTTACAAGCGAAGGAAAAGCGGATGGAACTAAACCATAGGGGAAAAGAAGCGAAGAGAAGTACCTGAGTGCCCATGTTCGACTTATGGAACCAAGAAAGTTCATCCGATTCAGCAACCGCAGTGCGTGAATGCTATCCAAATACCGCATACGATTAACCTCAAGATTAGTGATGCAGCCTGTATATCTTGAATCGTCGAGTTCTTTCTACCCTGTGTTCTTGAGAACAGTGGAATAGCCAGCTGCAGGAAGCGGTACGCTTCATGAATCGTAATCGCAACGCCATGCTGCGCCCCGTCCCGACAGCACACGAACAGTGGTGCTCGACACGCGGCAAGCGAACGATGTTTGAGGTGACGAGGGTATGCGATGGAGGAGGTCAATGGGATTGCTGATGCTTGGTTGGCTTTGAAAATGTACTTGCTACGGTGCTGCCCTACAGTGTGTGGGTTCAGTGGTTCGAGAATAATGAACAAAACTTTCTAGACAGTGAATACATAAATCAAATTCAGGCATATTGGGCACTGAATGTAAACGGATTAGGTCCACTTAAATCTATGTTTTTGTCAGAAAGAAGCTTCAGTGATTCATTAATGGATGCCTCGGGAAGTTTAGGCGTCCTAGAAAGGAGCCGGACAGTGACCTGCAACACACACAAAAATAAAGAAAACAATATGAAGAAACAATTGATGTATGTTGCAACCAAGAGGTGATTATGCAGGTTATCAATCCTCACCTGACCATCTTGATCTGATGACAAGCCTGGCGTGGACTGGTAGCACGAGTACACAAGTGCATGTGAGTACCCCTTAGCAGAATTGCCCCACAGACCTATCACCCAGTGGTCTGTCTGCACGCCCTGATACTGCTGGATCATCTTCCCAGCCTTCCACATAACCCACAAAACACAGCAATGTATTAGCGCAGCAGCCAAAGAAAAGAGAAGAAAACAAACCACAGCCCAAACGAGTGCTGCCAACTGCATGCATTTCCCCGTCCAAATTCCATCAACCAACCTCGGAGGTGAGTTTGAGAGTGGCGGTGGCGGTGGTACGTGTGGTGTAGATCGCAGGGCTGGGGCTGCTGAAGAGGCTCGACACGAGGGGCGACAGAGAGCGCGTGGCGGAGGCCAGCGCCGCCACGCGCTGCGAGAAGGTGCTGCCGTTTTGACACTCCGTCATCACGTTCGCCATAGCCAGGGAGATCTGCCACGTGGACATGGGGAGATGGAGTCACGCGGATTGAGCCATGATAGCGCAAGCGAGGACAGGATGGAAGGCATCGTCGAGAATGGAGAGCGCAGCTTTGTATTTAGAGACGCAGACGCTTTTTTTTTTACATCAACCTGAGCCTGACTCGTGATAGTTCACGTACTGCTTCCTTCCCCTTGGCGCTGCCCTGCGCTGCAGTCACGCCGCCTACAATCACGCGATTCATGGCAGCGATAGAAAACATCTCGTTCCGCTTCGCATCGATCCCCTTCGCCGCCCCCTGAATCGCGCTTGACGCGCTCCGCAACGCGCTCTTCATCCGCGTCACCAGCGCGAAGGAGTCGCGCTGGTTCAACTGCGCGTTAGCGCGCTGTACGTCGTCCAGCTCCGCCCAGAGCGTCTCTGCGCGCCGCGACACGTCAGCCACCGCGCCCTCGATACTCCCGAGGCCGTACGACACGGACTGCTTCACGTCGACCGGGAGCTCTTCGGAACCGAGCGTGAGGTACGACGTGCTCAGCTGCTGCTTCGTGCGCACCGACGACACCGTGCCGCACACGGCGCGCAGCTGCTGCGCGAGAACGGTGGTGGCGGCGGAGATCGCGGCGACCTGGCTGCGGCGCATCGGCATCACCGCCACCACGCCCTGGCGCGTCAAGCTTCGGGCGGGAAGGGAAGCAGGCACAAATATTGACCATGGCTGAAGCACAGGATTGGGAGACTTCGGAAAAGTAAGAAATCAGAGTAGCGTGAGGGTGCAGTGTGAGTGAAGCTTGGTTAGTGGGCTTCATCGGTACCTGAGAGCGCCGCGGGACTTTCCCTTCTTAGCGGTGCTGTAGGTGTAGGTTATGGACGCGATACCCAGCTCGCCCTTGCTCTGGAACTTGCCCAGCGCCGTCGCACCAATCTCGTACCACTTTCCCTGCTCGGCAACGGGGGCAGCGGAATACCGAAAGGGAGGAAGAGGGGAGTTGAGAGATCCCGTGGTACGAGAGGATTGACGTGTGGCCGATGGTTGACGGGCGGTGCTTACCATGAATTTGCCCATGTTGAAGTTCGGCACGGTCTCGACGTTCGGGCACTTTGGGGATGAATCCTCGACGAATTTCTCGCAGAAGGGTACGTCGTCGGAGCCATCGCTGGGCGACACATCTTGAGCTAGCGAGCCTGGTGGCAGAAGTGTCACGAGCAGGATAGCGAGCGGTAGAACGAGCAGGCACACGCGGAAACACCTTGTTTCCATAAAAACAGTAGTGGCCGTAGCTCTAAAGTAGGATTCAGTCTACGTGCTTCTGGGGATTCAACAACACAGGTAAAAGGTCTAAAGATTGTTACTACTTCAGACGAAGGCGAGAACATCAGAAACATTTCGATTCGAAGTGTGGAATTTGTGTTGCTTCGTCAGTGCGAGATGAGGAGGGGGAGAGAAGGAACAAGGGTAGGAGCAGGGCGACTGCGTTGTGAAATGAATCCAGGGAGAACCGTCGTGTCAATCTCAAATGCGCGATTCGAAATGTCGGTGAAAATGTTGTTGAAATCTTGCTGGGCGCCCAAATTTAGCTCCGTTGCGACGCGTAAAGGAAAAGTGACCCGTAATAGCACAGCTGGCTTATAAGAAGTCATTTATCTGATGTCGCTGAACAAACATTGTATGCCCAATCAATCAAACTCCTACAGGATCCTCATTAAGATATATTATCCAGGGGCTACTTTAGTCGGCTCCAATAATTTTTGCACCAGCTGTGAGTGTGATCAGTGCGCTGTAGTGAATTAGCGCCTGTGAGCCGGAGGCCAGCAGTTGTGAGACGGCCCAAAGCAGCATCTATATCGGATTGCGCCACATTGGGGGTGCGAGACAGAAGCCAAACCGTTGTCTGCACTGGGAAACCAAGGGGGGTCAGAGAGTGACAAAAATGATGCGAATAGGCACTACAGTCAATGCAGACGTACCTTGCCCTGATAGCAGGTATAAACGGTGGCAAGGCTGTAGCCACTGGAAGCGTCTCCTTGCAAGTCAGTGATAATGTAGTTGGGCTCTTTTGACTTCTTACCATAGAATATCACAAACAGTTTGCCAGCCTGCGAGCAAGGGGGAACACATCGTTTATGAAAAACGGATAAACACCATAGAACCGCTTATATTTTCATGATGCAACAAAGAATAGGAAGCACTTTCAGTTGAGGAGATGGAAAGATGGCAGCAGTGCTCACATTGCTCTTGCTCTGGATGGCCTTGGCGCGAGGAAAGCCGCCCTGACCCACGCGGGAGAAGGGGGAGGGCACCATGGAGAGCACAACGGGAACCATGGCGGTGGCGAGCCTGCTTATGCTGCTGGATGCGAACAGCAGCCTTGTGTTTCGCACAAATGACTGCAGCTGCTCTCACCACAATGCACACAGGGACACAGCAATGGAGGCAGCACAACCAAGGCAAGTCAGAGACCGATGGAGAAGCATAAAGACAAGGTAAGTTATTCGCAGTTAAGTCAGAAAAGAACAATCAGGAGACTAGCACGTACCCCATTGGCAGCAGTCTTGGCATCCTGTCCGCCCAAGGACTGCAGCACTCCGCTGAGCTGCTTCGCTGCAGTCCTCCCAGTGAACCCCGCCTGAAAGATCCGCCCAGCAGCGCCCTGGATGTTGGAGATGGACTTGAGCATCTTGCCCTTGGCGCTGCTGTATTCCTTGGGATTCGGCCGCTCATTCATCACACTCATCGCCGTCTGGAAATCCCTCGCGGCGTTGTCAATAATTTCCGCGTCAGACGACACCGAGGCGAGAGATGCCGCAAGCTCATTGGCTGCCGCGAGCGGGCCTGAGGTTGTGCCGACACTGGTTGTGGCGGCGTCCGCAGAGGCGTTGGCGGCGAGGAGGGCCTGCGCCTGCGCGCTCGCCTTGGCTGCGTTGTATGCGACTCGGCAGACAATCCCGAGGTTGGTGGCTATGCGGCCGGCGTTCATCGAGGACAGTAGAACCTGTGCTTGCCGCGCGAAGGCAATGCTGCGCTTGCCACGATTGAGCACCCTGTGGAACGGGCGGAGGGCGGAGGGTTGAGACGGGGGGAAGCATGGGGAGACGGGGGGTGGGATGGAGACGGAAAGAGGTGGAGTAAGGACGGAGCGAGGGTATGGAGTTTCAGGCTTATACTGAATGGACGAGAAGGGGTATTGTGGGCGGAGAAGTGACGACAATCGCTGCAGTGATGCTACCACGAGCGCAACACAAAAGCTGTGACCAGTTCAAATCGTATCGGTGCGAGAGTGAGTGTGAACATGGTTTTTGGTGCGTCCTGTATGTTTTCCTGAGACATGCACCAGAGGTGAGTTTGGGCACAACCCACAACTTTAGCTCGCTCGCGGCTCACTTACTTGATTCGCTTCTGCCCGTTGACCTGCCCGTTGGGTGTGTAATCCGCCGTGGTGCACGTGAGCCCCACCTCCCTCTCGTAGTGGAACCGCGCCGTCAACGCCACCTCGTACCACCGACCCTGCCGCACCACAGCATGTCACGGCGAGCAGATAAAGTGATAGCGGATCAGGGCGAGAGGTCGCGGCGTCGTGGGAAGTCATGACGTTGATTGGAAGGCGAATAGCTATGATGAGGGGAGCAAAGTGCGTGACCGCTGTTAGTACGAGGAGGGCGCGATCGGGCGCTGCGAGGATTCCTCGCCAAGGCCCGGATGTCGGGCCATGACCATGATGAGCGGCGCGGAGCGACGCGTCGACATCGCGAGAAGGGAGAAGGCAAGAGGTGGGCCGTTCCTGGCAGGGCGAGTGGGGGTAGCCACGTACGTGGCCACAAACCAAACCAGCGACGTCAACGTCACTGTTGCGAGACGAAATGCCATTCGAGTAGTAAACTTTGCAACTTTTGATGACGCGAGACTGGATGCGCATATGAACGCCAGTGACATTATGTATAGAAAGCCGCAGTAAAAAACACTTTTGTCTCTGTCAAGTGCCACCGAAGCGATGAACCTTGCTTGAAAGCACCGGGCATTTTGAGTCATCGAAGTGACTTACAAATAACCTTCACGCACCGACATCGCTAAAATCGAAATGCGAAAGTTATCAGGCGACTGCTTCCTGTACGTCTTGTCCACATCAGTCGACCGCGGTGGCCTGATGGTCTGGCCAGCGCCAAACCGTCGCGGAGGCCCAACTCAGATGCTCCGCGTGCCGCTTATACGAGCAAATGTCGGTTGATCCACGCGAAAAAGCGAACAATATTTGTAGTACGAGGTTACACATACCGTGTAAGCCGAGATGTCAACGGTGTCGAAGGACGCGAGCTTGGGGCATTTGAAGGCATCAAGATAGTCGGCGCAGAACGACGCGGAGGCGGGTGCTAGCGCAGAAAGCGCGAGGAGCAGCGTAACAGCCGCCGTAACTTGCGCCAACCTGCGAGCAGCCATCGCTCGACAGCCTTACGGTCAGCTCAGAAGTTGCAGGTGTGACCGACGCGTCTTGTAGTCTAGTCGGAAAGTCAGCACCCAGCGTCGATGGGAATGGCTGGATAACTGTCAATCACAAATCACTGGTAAGGAGGTGCTTTGGTCTGGTGTGTTATGCGGCGAATGGACTTGTAAAGCGACGAGTGTTTATGTTTCACCTTTGCTCACACTATCCGCGCTACATTTCGTGTGATATTCAGTACACCGATCCGCACCGCATGTCTGAATTTCGCCCAGCATTCACTATTGTGTGAGTTCGGTTAGGAGGGACTTGTCATTGGCTAATTGCGTGCTGATATGGAGTTGCCCCCTTTTTGTTGGCGTCTGGCGTGTGATGACGACCACGAACCAATTCCACCGCTCCTACGCGCGCTTCGCCTTCTTCGGGGCCCGCCGTAAGGCGATGCGGAATTGGTGGCTGGTGATACTGTAGTGAATGATCGAATCAAAGTCCAAGCAGAGTGCGCTGGGCTGGAGTCTGCTCTGGCTGGAGTCTGCACTGGCAGGCACACAAGCACGCTACGCCACGAATTTCCAGGCGGTAATGTTCCGCAGTGACGAAACATGTCTTCATTCGAAGCTCCGAAGCGCGTCAAACTTCTAACTCGAGCGACCACAATCTAGATCGCTTCGGGCACCGTCGGGGAATCGATGACCGCAAATGTACTTTCTGAAGTGCTGACGGGGATTGTTGTGGATTGCACGACGTGTGAGTGGGAAGGCCTCAACTACAATCTGTGGCTCATTACGACACATTAGGCTCCCAGGATACATAAGAGCAAACAAGTGTACCGATAAAACATCATCTCAATGTGCTCCAATATTTGGTGCACCAACTTGTAGTCTGGTCAGTGAGCAAGAATGCGTTGGCTCCTGTTAGCCGTACTCCAGCATCAGTAACACGCGCCAACGCAGCATCTATCTCAGATTGCGGAATCGTTGGTGTGCGAGCCAGAAGCCAGATAGTGGCCTGCAGTGGTCAAGCATTACCAAGAAAGATTAGTATCTCCACAATGATTGTAAAGCATCAACACGGAAAAAGGAAAAACAGGTTTACCTCGCCTCCACTTGTGTCAATCACAGTTGCTTGTGTGTATCCCCAAGCATCTCCTTGCACGTTAAACACAGAGTAGTTGGGCTTTGTTGGCGCTGGGCCAAAGAATGTCACAGAGAGCCGGCCCGGCTGCACCCAGACGATAAAAAAACACGAGTGTGAGTCCAAAGGGGAGATACGAAAGGGAGCCAGCACCTCTTCAAGAACAAGGCAGGCCTGGAAAGCTTACATTCTTCTTGCTTTGCAAAGCCTTGCCGCGAATGAAGCCTTGTGAAAGGCTTCTGAGAGGCGATGGCACCATGGCAACTGTGGGTGCAACCATGACTGTGGCGAGCCGCACAATGCTGGTAGCCGCGAACATTATCCTTGTGATTCCCACCAGCGACCCCAGCTGCATATGTGTCACACATGGGTAAACGCACACAGAACACTGGAGCACGTGAGCAAACCAAACTTCTGGCCGGCGGCACCAGGTACAGCAAGGCAGCAACTGCACCCAAGCTGATCCCAAGGAGAGCAGCATGCTGGATTCAGCTCCCACGTACCCCGTTCGCAGCGGTCTCTGCTCCTTGCCCACCCATGGCTCTTAGGGCTCCAGACAGCCCCTGGGCCGCGGTCTTCCCGGTGAAAGTCGCTTGGAGAATTCGCCCGGCGGCGCCCTGGATGTTGGAGATGGACTTGAGCATCTTGCTTTTGGAAGCACTAAATCCCTTGGGCTGCCCGCGTTTGTTCAGCTTGTCGGCCTCCGTCTGAAAATCTCTCAAGGCATTGTCGATAATCTCGGCATCTGAGGACACCGACGTGGCGAATGCAGCGAGTTTATCGGCTGCAGCGAGGGATTCAGCGCTGCTGTTCGCGGCTGCGTTTACGGAGAGAAAGGTCTGTGCTTGAGCGCTCGCTGTGGTGGCGGCGTTAGCGGCCCCACAGACGATCCTGAGATTGCTAGCAATGCGGTTGGCATTTAACGAGGTGGTGAAGATCTGCGAGCGACGCGGGAGAGCAACGCTGCGCCTGCCACGATTTACCACCCTGGAAGATGGGCGAGACAGTTCGATGCAGGGAGGAAGAAACCGCAAACAAGTGAGGGAAGGCGGCCGGGTAAGGAAGGAAACAGATACTTGAGATGGAAGCCAGAATGGCATGTGATTGCGCAACTGGTTGATTGACTTGTCAGGAGCAAAGCTAACAATTTTGACTGATTCACGTGATGATATCCAAGAATTTGTGGCCAAGGACATGCACATGCACCGCGTTTGTTTCTCAGCACAATCACCGCCGTCGCTCAAGGCTGGCGCTTTGCTTGCATGCCACCCAGGACTCACTTGACTTTGTTGCGGCCGCTGGGCGTGACCCCCTTCGCCGTGTAGTTGGCCGTGGTACACGTCAGCCCTAGCTCGAACGTGAATCGGAACCCCGCCGTCGACCCGATCTCGTACCACCGGCCCTGCACGCGGTTAGGCAACAAGGCTGGTGGAAGGTTGGCGAAGTTGGAAATCAACAGAGAGGGTGGATCAAGAATCACTACTACTAGTAGAGGCGGCGGCGGCGGGTTTCGGGCGCAGGAGTGCGAGCCCGCAAATGTAGGCGTCGCGAGAGTCAGAAGAACGTCAAGGGGGGGAAACGGCAAGGCTATGAGGTCACCTGTGACTGTGCGATGCGCTGACGTGCACGCGGCGATCGCTGAAATAGAAGCCGCGGCGACTAGAAAGGGGTTCAATGGTTGTACGTTGAGAGTTTCACTCGCAAGCGTGCGTTTCTCATCCTGTGGGTGACTGTCAATGGCGAGCGCGCGTTTAGAGTCGCGAGCTTTTAGGGTTGCGTGCGTTTCACGTACCGTGTACGCGGTGAGGACGATATCATCGACGGACGGGAGCGTGGGGCTCTTGAAGGCCTTCACGTACTCGGCGCAGAACGACGCCGCGACGGGCCTCGTACACACCGCGGACAGCGCGAGAAGCAGCGCAATTACCGCAGTGACTTGCGCGGAGCTGCTTCTAAGGACTGTGGAGGTATTGGGTCGTGGGGCCATCACAGTGAACGAAGGGAATGCTCTGAGCTAAGCTCGATTATTCCTCCGCAGTACGCGTCGAAATGCTTCGCGGAGACACGAAGGTTGGGTTTAGCTCACCGTGGCAGGCGCGAGCTGGGCAAACTGCACTAATACTGCTAACACTCGCTTATTGTGGCCAAGAAGTAATGTCGGGTGGTGGTGATGGGTGAATGGCTGTCAGCTGATTTATGAATGCAATGCTGCTGAGCTCTGCCTTCAGCATGGGCGGGCGAGGGTCAGGACTCAGGGTGTGGTGGTGGTGGAGTCTCGAGGGGTCGCGCCACGTCATATCCTCTTCGCTCACACCCTGAACGCTTCGGTGCGGTGCGCGCGTTTCCGAAACCACACAGAGTGGCGCACCCTGACCTTCGGTTCTCTCGCCGATGTCGGGTTTCCGATCCCATCTCATCCCACCTGCACGACTCCCGTGAATCGTCGTCGCGACAGACACCGTCGTCCATAAAACCTGGTTGGAGCCATTTCTGCGATGTTTCCTCACTGACGTACTACTTCAGATGCTGCCAAGTTTACAGGACCACGCGCGGCCGCTGACCTACGTGCGCCTCTCATTAGTGGAGCGCGCTAGCTTCGGCCTACGCAAAGCTGAGCCACAAACACAAGTGGTGAGTGGGGGCGAGGGATAGACAAACGGCTGCTGGTTGAACAGTGAGATAAAAGAGGCGATTTCACACAGAGCAGTACAGTTGTTCAGTACCGTAGTTTAGCTTAGAACCGTTTGCTCGACGCTCCAGAGTACTGCGACGTGCATCAATACCCGAAGCGTGGTCATCTTCGGGGTGGGAGAGAAGGTCTGAAAGTAGTCAACTCCCTGCCGCTGACTGAAGCCTCGAGCCACGTAACGCGCCTTGAAGACAGGCGGAGAACCCGGCGGCCGCTTCACCCTGAAAATCCACATGCCATCGACAACGTTCGCCCCAGGTGCCTGTGGACTTCCAGGAAGCCATCTCTGCGTCCATGGCTGTCTGTCATTGGAGGCGCGTTGTTGTCGGTTAGGCACACAGATTTAAAGCCGTGGCCCAACTATCAGCTTCAACTTCGAAGTATTATAGCTTGGAACTTGGTTGTCCCAGGCAGTTCTGTGGCGAGAAGTTTGTCTTTTCCGAGATTCCATTTTTTTCATCCAATAAGGGTCTCGTTACGCACACTCCATGTTTGTCCTGCTACTGTTCCTAAGAAGTTGCACCCCGCCTTTAAGTGCGCTAAGCGATTTCAGGCTTTGAGTTGCTGGGTATTTCGATGGAGTGGGTACACCAGGCAGAACCGTCCCCAGTTTGCGTTGCAATTTGCAACTCAGTTCAGGTCTTGCGTTGCGTTGTGTGTGGTAAGTGTATGACCGATCTTTTTGTAACGCGACAGCGGAATTGTACCGTGTTAAAAATCGCCTCCAGATTCATGATGCACATCCAGAGCAATTTTCGTGCACAATCGATGGCCACAATTTGCTGACGTGGGCTGTTGCAGACCGTATAAGGGATGTGTCTGCCAGGTGACACTTGTACTTGGTACAGGCTTGGGCTCGTTAACTGTGTTTGCGGAATGTGCACATATGCTACAGTATAACAATCACGACGATTTCGCTTTTATCATCAGCACTGTAGCCTTGTTGAACACAATCACATTCCAGCATTGGTAAACACAAGCGAAACGCAATCCCAGCCCCTGAGATTTGTGATCAAGCCCTAGCATGCACGTAGAAATCGCGACGCGCATCTCCAATGTGCATTTGACATCTCCTCTCCACCACCCAAATGCTGCCGCCAACATCACGACGCTGTGCCTTTTTGGCAAGAACGAGGTTCGGACGCCATCATCTACGCCTTTTGCCACCCCGCACCCTCATCCCGCATAAGTTCATGAGCCCATCTCTGCTCACCCACCTGAACTCTCCACCTTCGCGAGTCCCACGAGGCTTTCACCTTTCGCCGCGGTTCACGTTCGGCATCTGATTCTATCACGCTGTTTGCACATCCATTGTCACGTCTCCACTCTCTGCTGTCAATCGTAGTAGGTACATCATTTACGTCGAGCTAGTACTACCTAAAAGAGTTTAAATCTGTTGCGCGGCTTGTCTTCTCAGGATTAGTGGTCCAGCATGGGAACTTTCGAGGGCCATTTGCTTCCCGGAGCCGCCTTCATCCTATTCGGCTCATGGCAGCAGTTCAACGTCGTGCGAGCCTTCTTCAAGCACCCTGGCAGCTTCCAGTCTCACGCATGGTTCCCTACCGCCACCACAGGCGTCTGGCGCTACATGGAGTTAATCTTCATTGCACTTGGAGCTACAGCATCAATACTCATGTCAGTTGCATGCGTTTCACAACATCCAACCTGATTTGATTTTCTTTTGGGTTTTTCATTTTTTTGTTGTAGTACGGTAAATTTGCTGTGATGTAAATTCGGGTGCACAGGGAGCTCGTGCTGACGCAGCCGCATTTCTCCCCTCTGGACAAGCACCACGTGATCCTGCTGGACGCATTCAACAACTTGGAGCACGCCGCCATTTCCCTCTTCTTCCTCCTCTACGGCCTCACCTGCCTGATCTGCGACCTCCTACCGGGCCTCCCGCCGTACCTGCCACATCTCGTGGGCGCCTCAGCGCTTGCACAGGAGTTTCTGCTCTTCCACTTCCACTCAGCGGACCACATGGGCTTGGAGGGTCATTACCACATGCTGCTGAGAATCCCGATTGGCATCGGGGCTGTTTGTGCAGCGATTGAGATCGCACACCCCACATCCTTCATGCTCTCTCTTGTACGCGCTATGAGCTTTCAGCTGCAAGGCGGAGTGTTTATTCAAATCGCCCTGTGCATCTGGGTGCCGTCGCTGGTGCCCCTTCACTGCGTGCGCAATGCGGTTACCAACACAGTTACGTGCGAAAGCGAAGTGTGGCACAGCAGGGCGAAAGCACTCGCCACTCTGCAGTTCACATGGTGGAGTGCAGCTGTTGTGGTGAGCACATTGATCGCCACTATCCTTGCCAGCCAAGCCTTCCAAGACCCTTCGGAAGAGGTGTACTCCGTTGTTGGGAGGGAACGCAAGGTGGATATCTCAAGAGACATTGAAATGGCAGACTCTAGACACCTGTTAGACACTCCCTTCTCCGAAGAGGAGGCTCTGAAGGGAGAATCATTCTGAGGGGCTGCGATGACTAATGTGGGTGGACGAGACACAGTGGCTCAGCAGGAGTCATTGTAACCCACTCTGGTACCTCTGGCACTCACCTGAATGGGTGGCTGTAGTGTAGAGGATAGCATACAGTCAGCTGCGAATGGATGTGTGATTCAAAGCTCAATCCCTTGTAGCAGTATGAGTTTTGTTCTGTTTGAATAGAGCTTATGGTATCCATTGGAGAGGTGATGAAATAAATACATAGTCGGAGGTTCCAGAAATGCGACTGTTGCTGAAGAACTAGAGCAGTGCAGCTGTGTGTGGAATTAGAAGACCTTGGAGAGCCAGCCCCTGGTGGTGATTGAACACAGATGTGACAATATGGAGGGAATGAACAGTGAGGTCAGAGAAGAGAACACAGGTGTAGCACAAGCGAGAGAGGGGAGAGAGGATGGAGAGTCGTGGAGGGGCAAGTGAGCAGTGTGAATGACCTAAGAGCGAGGATGTGAGGGCGTGCATGTGCATGGATGTGCAGTGAAAGAGAGGGCTGCTCACCAGATGCCTTCCGGTTGTGCCTGTGATCTTGGCCTGCCATCCACCATGCACCACATGCCATGTGCCACGCAGCATGCACCATGAGCAATGTGCGATGCAACATGTGCCATGCAGCATGGAGCAATGCATCACACAATGCACACAGCCATGGAGAGACATACGAATGACGAGACACGGTCATAAAAGCACAGGCAGCCGCATGTAAGTGGGCAGAGGAGAGTATTCATGCACAAGTGTGCAGGGCCATGCATGGATATCATCACACGTATAAGCACGAGCATGCATCCTTCCAGCTCTTCCCCACCCCGCATTTCCTCATCTCCTCCCTTCCTCCTCCCCATCCCCCCATCTTCTTTTCCTCACCCCCCACCCCCCCAATCTCCCATCGCCCTGCTCACGTCTTGCCAGCGAAGGCGTCGCTGATGTCAGCGGAGGTGGGCAGGGAGGGCAGCGAGGCCATGAGGTCGTATCGCTCCACTCCAAACGACACGTCCACGCGCTTGTACACCTCATAGGGGTCCGGGTAGCGCATTCTGGGGGGGCAGGAGAAGGTGGCGGGGTGTGATACAAGATTGCTTCTAATGTGGTTGTTCATAAAAGGCTATGAGGTCACGGCACTCCACACCAAATAACACGTCCACGCGCTTGTACACCTCAAAGGGAGACAGTCGCAGGAGCAAGTGAGCGGGCAGTGAGGCTGACCTGAGGATGGGGTACTGTGTGGGTGCTGGGATGGGATACTGTGTGCCCGAGAGGTGGAGCAGGCGCATGGGGTAGCAGAGCTCGAAGGTGGGCTTCACACATGAGGGCTCAGAGGGTGATGACTGTGGGGTACCACGTGCCAGTCTCACAGGTGGGCGTCACACACAAAGACTCAACGGCACTCTTCCCACCCACCTGAGGGCGCCGAGGATGGGATACTGTGTGCCCGAGAAGTAGAGCAGGCGCATGAGGTAGCAGAGCTCGAATGTGTCGGTGAATGCCACCCGCTCCGCCCGCCCCGCCACCTGCATCACCCCCGCTGCACTCGGTAGGTCCTGATGGGGTGTATGGGAGGGAGGGTGGGAGGGCGCGAGGGAGACTGTGAGGAATGATGGGAGGGAGGCGCTTGTCGAAGGATGTGAAAAAGGATATGCGTGACAGCAGGTCAACAGGGCAGCAGAGGGCAGCGGCGGGCAGCAGGTCAGTAGGGGTGACCTTGAGGCGCGGGTTGAGGATGATGACGGGGCGTGGTGCTGCTGCCTCCACCATGGCTTGCAGATCCTGAGCGCAGGGCGCACGGGATGGGGACACATGTGAGAACATCTGGTGGTAAGTGGATGGGGGAGTGGCGAGGGGCATGGCGAGGAGAGCGGCGAGATGAGTGGCCTTCTGGAAATGCGTCAACCTGAGGCGACTGATTCGTGCTTCCATTAGAGCCCATGTCGCTCCTACCAGCAGTGACGTGACTCACATCCAGGATGCAGTTGCCGACCGCATTCTGAGGAGCCATGATGATCACCACGTCATCCTCTGGCGCCACCTCAGCAGCTCCTGATTGGTGCACGATGCGCACAAGGGGTATGGTGGGCACAGCAAGGAGCATGTGAGCACAACAAGAATATGAGCACACAGAGTGTCAGCGGACAGGGGTCATGAATGCACATGGAGGAATGCACATGGAGGAATGCACATGGAGGAATGCACATGGAGGAATGCACTCTCAATGCTCCCACGCAGCCATCCACACTGATTGGCTCCCACCCCCAACGCACCCACGGAGCCGAGTACGATTCTCTCGTTGAGCTCGTCCCCCACCCATGGCCCACAGCAGCCTGCGCGTGCCACCCACCCTTGTACCTCCCCACCAACCCTTAATGCACCCACCTACCGAGTCACCTGCCTTGAGCTCACCAACAGAGCCGAGGACAATCTTGTCGTTGAGCTCCTCTCCCCAGTCCATGGCCTCCAGCAGCCTGCGCGTGCCCGCCAGCTGCAACGGCATGCCCGCGAATATGCCCGACCCCATGCTGCCCTGCACACACACCTGGATGGAGTGAACAGGTGGGAGGGCAAAAGGAGCAGGGGCATATGCAGAGGCAGGCAGAGGGGAGTGTGAGGCATGTTCGCGAATATGCCCGACCCCATGCTGCCCTGCACACACACCTGGGGGGGTTGGCAAGGAGGGAAGGGACGGAGAGAGGGAAGGGGACAGCAGCAAGGGCATAGACAGGCATGGAATGGGCAGGTGCGGTGGCAGGAAGAGGGGCAGGGGCAGGGGCATGTGAGGCATGGAGTGGGGATAGTGAGGGCTACAGGCAGTTAGAGAGGCGAGAGGGAGGTGAGCATTGCACAGCGCCTTGCCTCATGCAGGAGGAACGTGGATGAGGAAGGCCGGATTGGAGGAATAGGCAGTGAGGAAAAATGAAGTGAGGTGGCTGGAAGGAGAAGGTAAGCGTAGACAGACGTTTCACTCACTGCCCTTCTCTCCTCACCATCACGCACGCATCCTTCCCACTCTCCACCCTTCATTCCCCCTTTGATCTGCACCCCCCCCTTCACAACCACTCCCCCTCCAACCGCACCCCTCGTCCTCACCGTGCAAAGCAAAGGTGCATGCCAGCTCCCGCATGAGCTCCCCCCTGCACATCCGCTCCCCCTTCAACCTCACACCCTCCTCCCTTCATCCCCATCACCTCCATCACCCCCATCACCCCCATCACCCCCATCACCCCCATCACCATCAACACCCCCATCACCCCCATCACCCCCATCACCCCCATCACCCCCATCACATCACATCACCCCCATCACCCCCATCACCCCCATCACACCCATCACCCCCATCACGCCCATCACCCCCATCACCCCCATCACCATCAACACCCCCATCACCCCCATCACCCCCATCACCCCCATCACATCACATCATCCCCATCACCCCCATCACCCCCATCACCCCCATCACCCCCATCACCCCCATCATCCCCATCACCCCCATCACACCCATCACCCCCATCATCCCCATCACCCCCATCACCCCCATCACCCCCATCACCCCCATCACCCATCACCCCCATCACCCCCATCACCCCCATCACCCCCATCATCCCCATCACCCCCATCACCCCCATCACCCCCATCATCCCCATCACCCCCATCACCCCCATCACCCCCATCACCCCCATCACCCCCATCACATCACATCACCCCCATCACCCCCATCACCCCCATCACCCCCATCATCCCCATCACCCCCATCACCCCCATCATCCCCATCACCCCCATCACATCACATCACCCCCATCACCCCCATCACCCCCATCACCCCCATCACCCCCATCACCCCCATCACCCCCATCACCATCAACACCCCCATCACCCCCATCACCCCCATCACCATCAACACCCCCATCACCCCCATCACCCCCATCACCCCCATCACCATCAACACCCCCATCACCCCCATCACCCCCATCACCCCCATCATCCCCATCACCCCCATCACCCCCATCACCCCCATCACCCCCATCACCCCCATCACAATCAACACCCCCATCACCCCCATCACCCCCATCACCCCCATCACATCACATCACCCCCATCACCCCCATCACCCCCATCACCCCCATCATCCCCATCATCCCCATCAACCCCATCACCCCCATCACATCACATCACCCCCATCACCCCCATCACATCAGATCACCCCCATCACCCCCATCACCCCCATCACCCCCATCACATCACATCACCCTCATCACCCCCATCACCCCCATCACCATCAACACCCCCATCACCCCCATCATCCCCGTCACCCCCATCACCCCCATCACCCCCATCACCCCCATCACCATCAACACCCCCATCACCCCCATCACCCCCATCACCCCCATCACCCCCATCACATCACATCACCCCCATCACCCCCATCACCCCCATCACCCCCATCATCCCCATCACCCCCATCACCCCCATCACCCCCATCACCCCCATCACCCCCATCACCCCCATCACCTCCATCACCCCCATCACCCCCATCACCATCAACACCCCCATCACCCCCATCACCCCCATCACCCCCATCACCCCCTTTACCGCCATCACCCCCACCACCCCCATCACCCCCATCACCCCCATCACCCCCATCACATCACATCACATCACCCCCATCACCCCCATCACCCCCATCACCCCCATCACATCACATCACATCACCCCCATCACCCCCATCACCCCCATCACATCACATCACCCCCATCACCCCCATCACTCCCATCACCATCAACACCCCCATCACCCCCATCACCCCCATCACCCCCTTCACCCCCATCACCCCCATCACATCACATCACCCTCATCACCCCCATCACCCCCATCACCCCCATCACCATCAACACCCCCATCACCCCCATCATCCCCATCACCCCCATCACCCCCATCACCCCCATCACCCCCATCAACCCCATCACCCCCATCACCCCCATCACCCCCATCACATCACATCACCCCCATCACCCCCATCACCCCCATCACCCCCATCACATCACATCACCCTCATCACCCCCATCATCCCCATCACCCCCATCAACCCCATCACCCCCATCACATCACATCACCCCCATCACCCCCATCACCCCCATCACATCACATCACCCTCATCACCCCCATCACCCCCATCACCCCCATCACCATCAACACCCCCATCACCCCCATCACCCCCATCACCGCCATCATCCCCATCACCCCCATCACCCCCATCACCCCCATCACCATCAACACCCCCATCACCCCCATCAACCCCATCACCCCCATCACCCCCATCGCATCACATCACCCCCATCACCCCCATCACCCCCATCACCCCCACCACATCACATCACCCCCATCACCCCCATCACCCCCATCACCCCCATCACCCCCATCACCCCCATCACCCCCATCACCCCCATCACCCCCATCACCATCAACACCCCCATCACCCCCATCACCCCCATCACATCACATCACCCTCATCACCCCCATCACCCCCATCACCCCCATCATCCCCATCACCCCCATCACCCCCATCACATCACATCACCCACATCACCCCCATCACCCCCATCACCCCCATCACCCCCATCACATCACATCACCCTCATCACCCCCATCACCCCCATCATCCCCATCATCCCCATCATCCCCGTCACCCCGATCACCCCCATCACCCCCATCACCATCAACACCCCCATCACCCCCATCACCCCCATCACCCCCATCACCATCAACACCCCCATCACCCCCATCACCCCCATCACCCCCATCACATCACATCACCCCCATCACCCCCATCACCCCCATCACCCCCATCATCCCCATCACCCCCATCACCCCCATCACCACCATCACCCCCATCACCCCCATCACCCCCATCACATCACATCACCCCCATCACCCCCATCACCCCCATCACCCCCATCACCATCAACACCCCCATCACCCCCATCACCCCCATCACATCACATCACCCCCATCACCCCCATCACCCCCATCACCCCCATCATCCCCATCACCCCCATCACCCCCATCACCCCCATCACATCACATCACCCCCATCACCCCCATCACATCACATCACCCTCATCACCCCCATCACCCCCATCACCCCCATCACCATCAACACCCCCATCACCCCCATCATCCCCGTCACCCCCATCACCCCCATCACCCCCATCACCATCAACACCCCCATCACCCCCATCACCCCCATCATCCCCATCACCCCCATCACCATCAACACCCCCATCACCCCCATCACCCCCATCACCCCCATCACCCCCATCACCCCCATCACATCACATCACATCACCCCCATCACCCCCATCACATCACATCACATCACCCCCATCACCCCCATCACCCCCATCACATCACATCACCCCCATCACCCCGCCATCACCCCCATCACCCCCATCACATCACATCACCCCCATCACCCCCATAACCCCCATCACCACCATCACCCCCATCACCCCCATCATCCCCATCACCCCCATCACCCCCATCACCCCCATCACATCACATCACCCCCATCACCCCCATCACCCCCATCACCCCCATCACCCCCATCACATCACATCACCCCCATCACCCCCATAACCCCCATCACCACCATCACCCCCATCACCCCCATCATCCCCATCACCCCCATCACCCCCATCACATCACATCACCCCCATCACCCCCATCACCATCAACACCCCCATCACCCCCATCACCCCCATCACCCCCATCACCATCAACACCCCCATCACCCCCATCACCCCCATCACCCCCATCACATCACATCACCCCCATCACCCCCATCACCCCCATCACCCCCATCATCCCCATCACCCCCATCACCCCCATCACCACCATCACCCCCATCACCCCCATCACCCCCATCACATCACATCACCCCCATCACCCCCATCACCCCCATCACCCCCATCACCATCAACACCCCCATCACCCCCATCACCCCCATCACATCACATCACCCCCATCACCCCCATCACCCCCATCACCCCCATCATCCCCATCACCCCCATCACCCCCATCACATCACATCACCCCCATCACCCCCATCACATCACATCACCCTCATCACCCCCATCACCCCCATCACCCCCATCACCATCAACACCCCCATCACCCCCATCATCCCCGTCACCCCCATCACCCCCATCACCCCCATCACCATCAACACCCCCATCACCCCCATCACCCCCATCATCCCCATCACCCCCATCACCATCAACACCCCCATCACCCCCATCACCCCCATCACCCCCATCACCCCCATCACCCCCATCACATCACATCACATCACCCCCATCACCCCCATCACATCACATCACCCCCATCACCCCGCCATCACCCCCATCACCCCCATCACATCACATCACCCCCATCACCCCCATAACCCCCATCACCACCATCACCCCCATCACCCCCATCATCCCCATCACCCCCATCACCCCCATCACCCCCATCACATCACATCACCCCCATCACCCCCATCACCCCCATCACCCCCATCATACCCATCACCCCCATCACCCCAATCACCCCCATCACATCACATCACCCCCATCACCCCCATCACCCCCATCACATCACATCACCCCCATCACCCCCATCACCCCCATCACATCACATCACATCACCCCCATCACCCCCATCACCCCCATCACATCACATCACATCACCCCCATCACCCCCATCACATCACATCACCCCCATCACCCCCATCAACCCCATCACCCCCATCACCGCCATCACCCCCATCACCCCCATCACCCCGATCACATCACATCACCCCCATCACCCCCATCACCCCCATCACCACCATCACCCCCATCACCCCCATCACCCCCATCACCCCCATCACCCCCATCACATCACATCGCATCACCCCCATCACCCCCATCACCCCCATCACCCCCATCACATCACATCACATCACCCACATCACCCCCATCACCCCCATCACATCACATCACCCCCATCACCCCCATCACCCCCATCACCGCCATCACCCCCATCACCCCCATCACATCACATCACCCCCATCACCCCCATCACCCCCATCACCACCATCACCCCCATCACCCCCATCATCCCCATCACCCCCATCACCCCCATCACCCCCATCACATCACATCACCCCCATCACCCCCATCACCCCCATCACCCCCATCATCCCCATCACCCCCATCACCCCAATCACCCCCATCACATCACATCACTCCCATCACCCCCATCACCCCCATCACATCACATCACACCCATCACCCCCATCACCCCCATCACCCCCATCACATCACATCACATCACCCCCATCACCCCCATCACCCCCATCACATCACATCACCCCCATCACGCCCATCACCCCCATCACCCCCATCACCGCCATCACCCCCATCACCCCCATCACCCCGATCACATCACATCACCCCCATCACCCCCATCACCCCCATCACCACCATCACCCCCATTACCCCGATCACCCCCATCACCCCCATCACCCCCATCACATCACATCACCCCCATCACCCCCATCACCCCCATCACCCCCATCACATCACGTCACATCACCCCCATCACCCCCACCACCCCCATCACCCCCATCACATCACATCACCCCCATCACCCCCATCACCCCCATCACCCCCATCAGCCCCATCAACCCCATCACCCCCATCACCCCCATCACATCACATCACCCCCATCACCCCCATCACGCCTCCCTTGACTGCCCTCACCTTGACGCGCTTGCCCTTGCGTGCAAAGGTGAACGCCAGCTCCCTCATGAGCTCCAGCAGCGTGCCGATGCGATACACGTCCTGATGGGCGGAGCACACACGGGCAGGGACAGCGCGAGACAGGCAGGGTGGGTGGGAGGGGCAGACTCTTGAGTCGACTCAAAGGTGAATGCCAGCTCCCTCATGAGCTCCAGCAGCGTGCCGATGCGATACACGTCCTGTGTGCAGGGCAGGCAGGGCACCGCACGGGGAAGGACAGACGGGGGCATTGAATGGCACACACGCAGGGTGGCAGAGGGCAGAGTGAGACAAGAAGGGGGGCAAGGGGCAGAGGGATATTTGAGAAAACTGAACTGAACAGTCGCTGAGATTTATGTCACAAGACCAGTGTGGTACATCTTCTGCTGAGTGGCACATGGGGTGGGAGCGGTGAGTGGCACATGGGGTGGGAGCGGTGAGTGGCACATGGGATGAGAGCGGTGAGTGGCACATGGGGTGGGAGCGGTGAGTGGCACATGGGGTGGGAGCGATGAGTGGCACATGGGGTGGGAGCGGTGAGTGGCACATGGGGTGGGAGCGGTGAGTGGCACATGGGGTGGGAGCGGTGAGTGGCACATGGGGTGGGAGCGGTGAGTGGCACATGGGGTGGGAGCGGTGAGTGGCACATGGGGTGGGAGCGGTGAGTGGCACATGGGGTGGGAGCGGTGAGTGGCACATGGGGTGGGAGCGGTGAGTGGCACATGGGGTGGGAGCGGTGAGTGGCACATGGGGTGGGAGCGGCAGAGTGAGTGATCGACTGGGCTACAGTGTGCGATGCAGTGCAGGGAGTGTGGGGTGAGTAGGTTGGAGAGGAGAACGGTGCGGGGGAAGGAGGGGTTGAGAGAAGTAGAGGCCAGAAAAGGGGTGCGACAAGAGGAGGGGATGGAGGGTGAGGGCTTGGAAATAATGAGACGGGCGAGAGGGAATTGAAGGGAGAAAATCTGGTGAAACGCATTACGTATGGGATGGGAATGTAAAGAAAGGGTTGAGAAGTAAGGGACGATTGGCAGTGCAAGGGTTGAGAGAAGGGCTGACCATTTGGGGGTTGAGCTCTGGGATTAGACACTCCAGCTGATGGGTGAGCGAGAACAAACATGCACACACACCGCACACACACACATTGTACACTCACACACAACACACACAGGCACAGAGTGCCCGCACCTCCCACCCTCATATGCACCCCATCATCACAAGCACACACCCACATGCCACAGCATGGTATGGCCATTCAGGCATACAACGAGCCACACACCACATACCCATCCATGGCACACGCAGGATGACAGGGCAAGAGCACAGGGGGATGGAATGGGGTTGGCAATCCGTAAATCATCACAGTAGCCCTTCCATGCACTATTCTATCTCTGCACGTTGTATTGCCATCAGAATAGGGCCAACACATGTTATACCAAGAGAAATGCCAGATGCCAGCCATGCCATGCACTGCCCCCCCGCCCCGCCTTGATCCTCTGTTTCCCAGCAGCCACGGCGTTAACAGCAGCAGGACAGGCATCGTCATAGAAGTACTGCCGAATTTCCCACCTGTGAGGCACCTCAAAGCCCATGCACTAGCCACTTATCCCACCTTGATGCGCTGTTTCCCGGCTGCGACGGCGTTGACGGCAGCGGAGCAGGCGTCATCATAAAAGTACTGCCGAATCTCCCGGCTGTGAGGGATGTCGTTCAGCCGCGTTGGCATGCCCCTCCACGTGCCCTCTTCCGCTGCTGCTGGTGCCCCCTCCTGCTGCATGCACAGGCGCACAAGTGCACGGGGGCACGGGGGGAGGGGACACACAACGTTCAAGCAGAGGCGGGAGAGAGGCAAGGGAGGAGCGCAGGTGGAATGAGTAACAAGGGACGGGTGCAACAGGGTGGGAAAAAAGGGAAAAGGTGGTCCCTGATTGGCCAGAGGAGCGGCAGACAGAGGGTGAGAACGGTTTTGTGGACTGTGGGGAGAGGCACGAGGATGCTTCGTTGGTGACCCCACCTTGTCTGCCCTGGCCTTGTCCAGAGCGCTGCTGATGTCAGCAAACACCTCGTGCTTGCCTCGATGCCCGTTCACCTGCATTCGATGAGGAAAGGGCGACGAGGGTAGGGGAAGTGGGAAAGAGGAAGAGGGTAGAGGGAAGAGGGGCAGGGGAAAGGGGGTAGAGGGGAGATGACAGGGTGAAATGGATTTGGGAGACAGGGGTAGGGGAGGAAGAGAATATGGGCAGGATGAAGAGAATATGGGCAGGATGAAGAGAATATGGGCAGGATGAAGAGAATATGGGCAGGATGAAGAGAATATGGGCAGGATGAAGAGGATTTGGGAGGAAGGGTTGATCCAGCCCAACACGTTCCATTTCACCCACTCATGACAACCCACCCTCCTCCATCCATTTTCCCTCCCCCCAGCTGACACACAGACGTACCTCCACCAATTTCTCCCTGTATGCATTCACCACATGCGTCACGTGCTTCTTGTATACCTCCACCCGCGCTAGCGCCTGTGTAGTGAGAGGAAGGGGGCGGTGAAAAACAAGAGGTGCAAAGACGTTAGGCAACAAAGCGAGCGTGAGAGGCAGGAAGGCGTGTGAAGGTATTTGAAAAGGTGGAGAAAGGTGTGAGTGAGTGTTGAGTAGGTGCTGTGCAAGCAAGCAATGCTACCTTGTACCTTCTCCTCCGTGTCGTCAGACCGCTGGATGAGCCGCGCTCGAACCTCCTCGCTCTCGGGAGGGGAGAAGGTGAGGTGGTAGATGCGGTTGGTGTGCGGGTCCAGCCTGCGCCCCACCACCCTCTCCACCAGAATGCTGTCCGGCACCTGTGGAGACACACGGCAGTAGGGAGGCAATGCCACCAAAGCAAAACACTTTCAGTTATATGAATGACGTCGATCACCATCCCACCACCCTGGGCGCACACACTGGATTCACGCACGGCGCTCCTGCAGTGACGTCCAGAACCACCCCTTTCGTCCATGAGCCCCTGTGCCTTGTGAGTCGCCTCGGAATTCGGCCATACTCACGAATAAATAGTAAGCACACAGCCCCAACGCACCTGCAGCAGCAGGAAGACGTCTGGCACTACCCCAGCATCCATGAGCGCCTGTGCCTGTGCGGGCGAGCGCGGAAAGCCGTCCAGCAGCCACCCCTTGGTCCGCGCGTCCGGCTGGGATAGACGCGCCTGCACCATCTGTCAAGGAGAGGGAGAGGGGGCGATGGGAGTGAGATGAGACTGAGAAATGAAAGTGAATTTCGAAGGCAGGGCGAGGAGAGTGCGAGATTTGAATGATAGTGGGAGAGACAGGGTGCTATGGAGTCGAAGATGGGGAGCTATGGGGCGCTATGAGAGTGGGGGACATACAGGACCGTCATCTACCCCAACCAATGCAACCTGGCCGACCACACAGCCCTTCCCTTGCAGCCAGCTTCACACCACCTCGTGAGAGCTTTCTGAGAATTCTCCTCAACAATCTCATCCCATCCCCACTCATGCTGATGATGAGGTCGTCCGGCACGAGCTGCCCCGCGTCCATGAACGCCTTGGCAGCACTCCTCCCGCTCGTCATGCCCCGAGCGACCTCGTGAGGGATTTCTGAGAAGCCTCAACAATCTCATCTCATCCCATCCCCACTCACGCTGATGACGAGGTCGTCAGGCACGAGCTGCCCCGCGTCCATGAACGCCTTGGCCTGCCTGCCGTTCTCCGTGTCGCACGCCACCTCGTCCCGCAGCAGGTCGCCCGTTGATATGTGCGCCAAGCCGTACTGGTGGCCACGAGGGGTGGAAGGAGCGGCGGAAGGAGGGGTGAAAGGCGGTAAGGAGGCGAGAGTCAGGAGAAACGAGACAGGCGTGTCATAGCACAGTCAACCCCCAGCAGGTCGCTCGTTGAGATGTGCGCCCAGCCGTACTGGCGGCCACGAGGGGTGAAAGAAGAACGGATGGAAGGAGGGGTGGAAGGCGATAAGGAGGCGGGAACGAGGAGAAATGAGACAGGCGTGCTTCAGCGCAATCAACCCGCAGCAGGTCGACCGTTGAGATGTGCACCAAACCGTACTGATGGCGAGGGGGTCGGAGGCGATAAGGAGGCAGAAACGAGGAGAATGAGACAGGAGAGTTGCCAGAGAGTTAACCTGCAGCAGGTCGCCCGTTGAGATGTGCGCCAAACCGTACTGGCGGGCACGAGGGGGTGTGAGATGACAGAAAGGAGCACATTGCACCTCTAGAAACAAGCACCTTGTCTGACCCCAGTTCCTCATGGGGACATGCACCAGGCAGTAGTGGCGGTGAGGGCCCAAGGGAACAGCGCTGCAAGAAGCAAATGGGATGAAACAGCGGGGGTGACTGAACAACAGGCAGGCATGACGCTGTCAGCAGTTATGATTGTCCCCGCAGCTCTGGTCCTTCCACCCCATTTCGGTGAAATCTGTTCTGTCGCATACCTTCCAATGCACGAACCTTCTTAACAATCTCCTCGCATTGTGTGCCTTTTCCCGATGCCGGAGCCCCCGATATAATCACACGCAGCATGGTCGATTCCTCCTCTACGGGTTCTGCTGTCTTTGTCGCGGATGACGCCGCAACCTGCGGGTTGGAAGATATCGGTGGGAAGGAGCCGAGGGGCAGGATGGAAAGAGGTGCATAGCGGAGCTGACTGCTATGGGAAGCAAGACGAGCGCACGCCGAACGACAATACACTTCCCGCATTTTACTTAGTCGCGTGCATGTGAACATATGTAGCGCAAATATGGCACCTTCAGCGACCGCCATTGTCGTCGCTGCGCGGTCGCCTTTCCTCTACGAACGCACGAACGGCTGGCGTTGGTCGTCGCAACTCGCGGAGCAAATGCCACGCTCACTGACGTGGCATCGCGCGCGCGTTCCTGGTTGAACGCTGCGCGCAGCGGAACGGCGGAGCTGGTTTGCAGCGAGAGAGCCATTGGCGAGCAACCAGGAACTCTTAGAAACAGCCTGATGTTAGTCCTGATTCCTGCCTCGTCAACCAGCAGACAATCAGCGGCACTGGGAGTGCCGAGGTGTTATAGTGAATATGGGGTGAAACCAGATGCATGCATGTGCCTCATCCATTCAAAAATTGTACTCCTAACTGTGTGACTCGCTTTTCGCCATTATCTCGATCAAACCAATTCTACGAACAATGATGCGAACTGTCGCAGCTACACCGCATATTCCCATACATTGTTCGCAGAAGCTTTCGTGGGCTGTCGCAACGTCAATCGCCAACTGTACTCGCAGGCAAGTGTGCCTGCTGAATCTTCATGCTCACGCTGGCTGCGCAAATCCCAAGGCTCCCTGGTGTAGTGGTCAAATTTGAGCATCATTTCATTTCAAATGTGGAGTGGAGATCAATGGAAACTCCTGAAATTTCTCTAGAAGCCTGAACCACACTCTGGAGCCTGGACTGGACATCCTCTGTCTACTCGTGCTTTGGGTCTACCTTTGTCACCTTCCGCGACACACGTTGCTCGACCTCCGCATTCGCTTGTTTCCACTTCGCGTATCTATCTTAGTGATTGGGGTTTCATCTTCTCTCGGCGTTGGTTCCTATCGTGAAGCTAACAGTTCGAGTTGAAGCGAGCAGCAGGTGGTGCCATGGAGGTGGTTCGAGTGAGCTTCGCGGATCTCAAGGTCTGTCATTAGCCAGTGTCGTGACGTCTCAGTTACGTCAGCCTTGCATTTACCACGCGATCAGATGACGGCAGCGCTCCGTCGTCGGTGGCACTAGAATGTCCCTGACGCACGCATCGCAGTTGCATCGCGTCGCTGACTCCCGTGTATAGTTCGTTCAAAAAACATCAGCGAGAAAGCACTAGTAGTTGCGTGAGTTATCACCAGTAGTGACTCACCCCTCGTTTCTGCCCGTCCGTTGGATTACAACCAGGAAGGCAACGATCTCTCCTCTCAAATCGAAGCTGCTTTCGGGCCTGGAGGTCTGGGAATCATTGCTGTTTCCGATGTAAGAGAACATGCTGCGAGTAGAGATACGCTGCGAGCTACTGCCTTGAGTGCTGCGTTTCTTCGTTTTGTAAAAAGAAAGGAAAACAAGTCGGCTGAAGAGTAGCGTGGTCTGTTTTCAGGTTCCCGGCTATCCTGAGGCAAGGGAACGGCTTCTTCCGCTCGCATTAAGGTCTGTATACCTAATACCCAGCAGTGTCACATTGTTCCAACTCGTCCAAACCACACTTCAGCTGATTCCTGTGCGTGACTGTGCATCACTGTGTTGGTGCGTGCATGACCATGGGCGTGTGCACGTGTCCAGGCTTGGGGCGCTCCCAGAAGAGGCCAAGAGACGCATTGAGGACCCAAACAGCAAGTAAGTGCCGTGGCTAATCCTTCTCTTCAAACTCTCGTGTTTCGTGCCTGTTCATGTCAACTCACAACAATGTCGCATGCGCCTGATTCGACTGCACGCGCACGGTGCACGGCAGGTACAGCTTTGGATGGAGCGAGGGTAAGGAGTCGGTGGAGGCAGGCAGAAGGGACGCGCTCAAGGCGTCCTTCTATGCCAACCCGCTCACCGACACGCCCACCACCGATCCTGAGCTTATACGCAGGTGAGCAGAAGCAAGCCTGTTGTGAGGGTGCCAAGAAGGCACCTGCCCTGGATTTCGTTCATAGCTTTATCCACTAGTGCAACCCCACCTCATTCTTACATGCATGTCCATGTGCGCGAATGTGCATCTGCACTTGCATGTGCACCTACGTGTGCATGTGGAAGTTTGTCTGCACATGCACCATGTACTCATGTACATGCACCCATGCACATGCGCATACCCTGCACACAGGTTCCCCACCTACTGCCGCCCCAACGTGTGGCCCTCACAAGACCTTCCCGAGCTTGAACCAGGTGAGCTGGCCTCCAGCCACTCAGCTAGCTGCCTCCTGTGCATGTGATACTGACTCGTTATAGTCACATCATGACGCTGAATTGACTTCCACTCTTTCTTCTCCCTGCTCCGCTGTAATTGCCTCAGCCTTCAAGGCGCTGGGCCGGTTGATAGTGGACGTGGGCAAGCAGTTGCTGCAACATTGTGATGCCTACGGTGAGCCTTCAAACCACAACTATCTTGCATGAGTGGTTTTCCTTCCTTCCTTTCAAACGTCGGCATTTGAGCATTGTCAAGTGGAACCGTTCTTTCAGCCTGTCATCAATCTCCACGCCACCACACCACCCCATGCCAGTGCACAGCAGGAACCCTCACGTGCCCTCAGGCAAGCTGCTACGAGTGGTGGAGCAGTCCCCCTGCCACAAGGCCCGCCTGCTGCTCTACCTGTCACCGCAGCAGCCCCCACCCGCACCGTCAGCAGCACAGGGAGAGAGAGAGGGAGAGGGAGAGGGCGAATTGCCTGCTGAGAGCAGCAGGGTATCAAGGGAGGAGGCAGTGGCGTGTGCAGGCAATGGGGGCAATGGGGGTGTGTCTGCTTCTGAGAGTCTAACGGCTGTGGCAGATGCGGACGTGTCGTCGTGGTGTGGCTGGCACCTGGATCATGGCTCCCTCACAGGCACGTGCTTGCGTTCTCTTCTCTCCGTGCTTCTTCCCAAGTTGCGCTCCTGCTTGCTCCCACGCAAGTACCTCTCTTGTGCCGGCCTCATTCACTCACTTGCGCTCTCCCTCCCTCGATCACACACTCGCCCCTCCCTCACTCAGTCTCTTCCTCCCTGCCTGCTTGTATCTATGTCAGGCCTGACGAGGGCGCAGTTCTGGAGGGGAGGGGAGGCGGTGGAGGGCAGCGACCTGGACCCCTCGTGTGGCCTCTACATCCGAACCAGGGACGGGCAGATTGTGCAGGTATGTGTGTTGCACGAAGCAAGCACCATCCTTGTCTTGCAAGAAGCAAGCACCATCCGGTGGTTCTGTTGACATTCTCTTGTTGTCCATTCACCATCCTTGTCTTGATTCCATTTTGATTGCGGTGTCGATCATGCCTCATTACGTGTTCCATGCATCTTTGTGCATGCATGCATGTGCACCAGGCGCGTATACCAGAGGGGTGCATAGCGTTTCAAGTGGGTCACGCCATGTCCATCCAGTCGGGGGGGCTCCTAGCTGCCACGCCCCACTGCGTTGCGGTACCCTGCCTCTTCTCCCACATATCCCCTCTTCACACTTGTATTCATTTCCGCCGTCCCTCATTCTGCTTCGTCCTGTTGCCTCCATCCCATCAGCTCTGTGCCGTTGCCATCCCAACCCATGTCACTCCAGTCCATGTTCGTCCTGCTAATGCCATATCCACCCCCACCTGTCTTATCATACTCAGCCGGCCCTTCCATGCCATTTCACCCACCCGTGCCATGCCATGCATGCACACAGGCACCCAAAGGGCCGGCATCATCAATAGGCGTTTCTCGCGCCACATTAGCAGTGTTCATGCAGGTACGTACTGTTCATGCAGGTACGTACTGTTCATGCAGGTTCGTACTGTTTATGCAGGTCCGTACTGTGTTCATGTGTGCCCGCACTTTCCATCCATGTGCAATGCCTAAGCTCATAGGGAGATGCTCTTAGCAATGCTCATGTAAGTCATGCAAGCAATCACCATGTGCTTGGTCCAGACGTTGCTGCTCCTGCCATCGCTCTCACCATCTCAAAGCTCTCACCACCTCCATTCCCGTTGTGCTTCCACTATGTTGCCCAATTCTCCTTCTCATCCCTTCTCCCGTGTTGCATCTCCACTCCCATGCCACCATCCCTCCCATGCACCATCGCTGCGCGAACCAATCACAATCGCCGTGCTGCCCTCGCCCGATCATCAGCCCTCATGGTTCGTGTTGCTAGCATGCACTGTGCAGCATAGTCGGGGGCTCTGTGTCTCTCCCACCCAACCAACCCCTCACATGCTGACCCCTCTGTCAACATGGCTCAGGCAGGCACTACCATCAGCGGAACCATGCCATATGTTTGTTTGGATGTCTTCCACCTGCATTCCCCCCATGCTCTCCCGGTCATGCCATGCCATCCCTCGCCGCTCCTGCTCGCCCGCACACTCTCCTCTTGATCCATGTCTTCCACTCTCACTCACTCCCCGGTGTTCTCCCCACTTCTCCGCAACCCAGGAACGAGCCTCTCGACATGCCTCCCTGCTGCTCTCTTACACCACAGGTGGGGCCCACCACTAGTCTGCTTGCACTCTCTCCTTTCTTGTTGGCTCCTTTCTTGTTGGCTATCTGTGTCAGACAAGCTTCAACACTAGCGCCGCATCACACTGCCCCTCACACCTCTCGCGGGTCACACCTCTCACTCACTCTTCTCACTCTCACACCTCTCACCCTTCACACCTCTCCACTCTCTCCCATGCATACCGCTCCATTGCATTCCCTCCCCTTCATCACAATCCCTGCAGGAGTTGGTGCCGTGGCAATCGGGCATGGACTTTGGAACCTTTTCAGAACAAACAATCAAGCAGTACTACTAAAGGGCTGACGGTGGGGCGGGGCTGCCCTGCCCTTGCTATGTGTTCAGAGATGTTCCAAATGTTGCACCTCAGGCAGTGCTGCTGGCAAACTAATGGTGCCACTGCCCTTGCCATGCTATGCTGTGTACCCAACCATACATGCAGAAAAGACTCAGCTTACAGATGGGCATCGGCAATTTGGCCTGGGACGTTTTTACCTGCAAAACAAAAGGTCACTTACAAAAATGAAGGCACAATAATACAATCAATATTACAATAACCTACATAACCTAGTAGCAACACATGAAAGAAAGCATATCTTCCTACAGGCCACTACTGCCCAAGGAAGCACCTACCCTACAACATAAATGAAACGAATATAGCACCTACACCCTACAGCCTGCTACATTTCTACAGTCTACACTCGTGGAGTAGAAGCGCCGCAACACGCGTCAGGAGCAACACGATCAGATCAGACGCAGATGATGCTGCTGCCGCTACAATCCACACACACGGCTCGGACTCTCGCCTTCACTGCCACTGCCTGTCAGTTCCACCATGCAGCAAGAAACTGCTCCCTCTCTTGCCCCTCGTCTTGTCGACAACACAACCGTTCACCACCGCTCACCACCACACCACCAACCATTCAGCATTGCACCAGTACACGAGCTTTTCACGAGGATGCGATGTGAACACGAGAGCCACAGCCGGCAGCTCCCACTCACTCGCTGCAGCCCAGGGCCAGGTCTCCCTGGCTGCATGCCAGTCCATGTCACCTCACAGCGCGCCTGCTGCAGCAGCATCGCAGCTCTGCCTGAAGCCTCTTGAGTTAAGGAAAGCGAGAAGCACGTCAGCCCCAGGTGCTTCACAGCGTGCCCCCTGCTGGAGCATGCTGCTGCCTGCTGCACACCTGTGTGGGTAGTGGATACCCCTCACACAGTTTACAGGCACACTTATGCCCACCCTCCTGCAGCAGGTATCGGATTGCCACTGCCCCAACGCCAACATCTCCCCACCACCACGGCCACTGCCCCTGTCAATGCCTCCTCTCCCTCTGCCACTGTTATCTCTGCGGCCTGCCCCTGCCTCACCCCCTGTCCGCGCCACCACGGCCAGAGCTGCGTCTCACAGCCCATCAGCCTGCTGCTCTAATAGAAGCTGCCCGGGAGGGGAGGGGGAGGAGGTGGAGGGGGTGGGGGTGGGATTTTTCCCGCCTGTGCTGATGGCTCAGGGGCGGGCGGGGGGGGAGGGGGAGGGGGAGGGGGAGGGTCGAAGGCAGGCGGTGGTGGTGGTGGAGGGGGGGGTGGGGGCGGGGGAGGTGGGGGCGGGGCGGATTGAGCAGGGGGCGGAGGGGCAGGAGGGGCAGGAGGGGCAGGGGGCGCAGGGGGAGGAGGAGGAGAAGGAGGATCAGGAGGAGCAGGGGCAGGAGGAGGGGGAGGCACTGAAGCGTCTGGTGCAGGAGGTGGGGGGGGAGGCGGGGCTGGAGGGGCGGACGGAGGGGGAGCAGGTGGGGCAGGCGGGGGAGCAGCAGGGGGAGCGGGAGGAGGAGCAGCGGGCAGATCAGGTGGTGCTGGCGGTGCTGCTGCTGGTGGTGTCTCTGATTCTGCTGCTGGCGGGGCGGGAGGTACAGATGCTGCAGTTGAGCCTGAGACTGCTTCTGACGACGCCTCTCCTCTCCTCTCCCCCGAATCCGCACTCGCCCCTCCTTCACCCGCCAACACAGCTCCGCTCTCCCCGCTCCTCTCTTCCACCACCACCGCATCCCCTCCCTCCCCTTCCCCACTCCTCTCCGCCTCCCCCGCTTCCCCCGCCATCCCATGCGGTTTCCTTCCCCCGACCAGGTCCGCCATCCCCAGGCGCTTCCCCACCTCCTCCTCGCTCTCCCCAGGCGACAGCTCCGCCTCCTCCCACCCGCCCTTCCCCACGAGGTACCCCCCCTTGCCTATCTTGAGACGCGGAAGCTTCCCCTTGCCCTTCTTCCCGGGGGACCCAGACCCAGACGAGTCCGCGTTCATACTCGCTGTAAGCTTCTCCAGTAGCCGCTGCTGGTACTCCGGCGGGTACGTTACAGAGACCTCAAACGGGAAGAACGTGTTGACCATGGCGATATGGTCGTAAACCGCGTTATAGTCCACCCCGTTATGCACACAAGCCGCTCCTCCCGCTCCTCCCTCTCCACCCGCCGCGTTAGCCGCCGCTCTTCTCGCCTCTGCCTCCTCGTGCAACCTCTGCAGCTTCGCGAAGCCTCGCGATTGGACGAAGGTGGAGCGGCAGGCGTTGCTGCTGCTATTAAGGACGTGGAAGATTCGCAGAAGCACCGCTTCTAGCACCCCTTCGGGGAGAGTGGTCCACTGTAGCAGCGAGTCTAGCGACTCGAGCTCGCCCACCCCACTAACTAGGTCTTTTAAGGCCCTCACTATTCTCGTGCGCGCCTCGACTGCTGCCAGCGAAGCAGCAGCAGCGCCACCAGCAGCGTTGCTAGCACCAGAAGCAGCATGTGCGAGATCAACGGTCGCCACCGTCACCATGTCAATCAACGCTCCAGAATCCGCCACGGCCTTCACATGCGCCGAGCTATGCCGCCCGATCTGACTCAGCGCCCACGCGCACGCGCCGCGCACGCTCTCCTCCACGTCAGGCTGAATCAGCAGCTCTTTAAGCGGCGCGACCCCCTCAGACGCCACTATCGCCAGCGCGCCCTCCCCCCCCGCGCCCGCGAGGTGCCCCAGCGCCTGCACGACCGCCAGGCGCGCGGAACCCGCGCCGCCCTCCTCTGTAAGAACCGCGTCTATAACGGGGCCGATTGCGCCCAGGTGTATGAGGCGGTCCGCGGCGGCGGGCGACTTGCGCGCAATCTCGCGCATGGCGAAGGCGGCGTTGCGGCGGAGGGCTTGGTCGGAGTCGTGCAGACAGAGGAAGAGGCGCGATATGCCCTCCGCGCACGCCACGCGCTGTGGGGAGGGGGGATGGGGAAGGGGAGAGGAGGGGAAGGGGGAATTGGGGAGGGAGAAATTGAAGGTATGGGGAGAGACGGGGATGAGCGGGGGTGTGAGAAGTGGCGAAAGGATGGCAAGAGCGCGAGGATAGGGGAGCGCTGTGCAGGGAAGCAAGAGCAAGCATGGTGTGTATGTTGCAATGCTTCAGAATTGAGAGACGGGTGGCGCGGCACTTGAAAAGGGGGAGAGGGGAGGGCGTGGGGGTTGGGGAGTGTGTGAGGGTGGGGAAGGAGGAGGAGGAGGAGGAGGAGGAGGAGGAGGAGGAGGAGGAGGAGGAGGAGGAGGAGGAGGAGGAGGAGGAGGAGGAGGAGGAGGAGGAGGAGGAGGAGGAGGAGGAGGAGGAGGAGGAGGAGGAGGAGGAGCGTGAAGGGAGGAGGGCTTACAATGGCGAGAGCTTCGGAGTGCTTCACGATTTGCGACAGACACACGCACACCTGCGCGCAGAGAGCGCACGGGGAGAAGAGGGAGAGAGGGAGCGGATGGGGCACGCAGGGGTGAGGGAGAGAAGGAGGACCGAGGTTGGCAGATTGATTTGAACACACTACTGTCGCCGATCATCTCCCCAATTCCCCCCGATCTCCCCTCCAGGCCCCGTCCTCCCGCTTCCCCCATCCTGCCGCTCCCCCCGCGCCTCTCACCTGGCGGCGCATCTTCACGTCCTTCGATCCCAGCAGCGCCACGATTCTCCCGATCGCCCCGCCTTCCGCTGCGCCCGCCCCGCCGTCCGCCTCCCCTCTCCCCCCGTCCGCCACAATAGTCGCGTGTTCCGCGGAGTGCCGCGCGATGTCTCCTAGAACCGACAGCGCCATTCGCGCTACCTCCTCGTCGTGTAGCGACCCTATTAAAGTCGCCACCGCGCCGGTCTCTATCACGCGCGTCGCCGCTTCGCGGCTCTGCTTCGCCACGTGGCCCAAAGCGCACGCGGCCGTTTCGCGCACGGCCGGCATCGCGTCTGTGAGGCACTCCGCGAGGACCGGCAGCACGCTACCCGGGCCGCTGCTGCCGACCGCCGCCAGCTCAGCGCCAGCGTGGCGCGCCACGGCCTTGACGGCGAACGCGGCGGCGCGCTTGTGGTGCCGGTTGTTGCCGCTGACGAGTGGAAGGGGGTGAACGAGGGACAGCGGGGTGAGGGGGAAGACGCACGTGAGGGGGGAAGACGCGGGTGAGGGGGGAGACGGGAAGGAGGAGACGGGGAAGCGAGGGTGGTGAGAGACAGAGGAGAAAGAGTGGAGGGAAGCAACGAGAGAACGGTGCTTTGCGCTCACGCCAGGCTCCGAGACGCCTCAGGACTCACGCGTGCTTTTGAGAGTAAGGCCGCATGACTCACGCGAGAGCCTTGCAGAGGTCGGGGAGTATGTTGCGATCGACGATGTCATTGGCCCACGTGTCCGACACGTTGGCGAGGCGGCCCAACGAGAGAATCGCGGCGGATCGCACGGACGACATGACGTCATGCATGAGCGGCAGGAGCAGCTGCATGGCGCCCAACGAAAAGAACGCCTCCGCGTTCTGCGGCGCGTGTGGCGGGGAGGATGGAGGGGACGAGGGGGAAAAGGGGGAGGAGGGGAAACGCAAGCGAACAGAGCATGAAAGAAGGCGCGGGTGGCTGAGACGAGGGCTATAGAGAGGGGATACGGGGGAAGCTGGGAGGTGGAAGGGAGGGGTGGCGGGAAGGGGAGGGGTAGGGAAGTCCTCTTTGTGGCCCCATCTGTTAGAGGAGGTGAGGGCGAAGGGGTCACGGTTTTGCCCTGGCAGTTACGCCAACACGACGGGTCGGACGAGCGCTGCTCATCGCCGTCCTATCCTCACAACCCTACCGCGAGTAACTACCGCGAGCTTAGAACTATCGCGAGCCTTGCAGCAGCGCGAGCCACGAAGTACCGCAGAACCGAGGGCTATCTGCTCCCACCGTCCTGCACCCTGACTCTTCTCGTCGCCTTGCCTTCCTCCGTCTCTACCCGTTCAATTGATCTACCAGAGCTCCCCTCAGCTTCCGCGTCCTTCCCTTCCGCCGCTGCCCCCTTACCCTCCCCTCTCCTCCCCTCGCTTCCCCTCCCCCCCACTTCCCTCCAATTGCCTCCCCTTCCCCTCGCCTCCCTATTGCACCGCATAGCGTCGAACCTCTGCCTCGCCCCGAACCCCCTCTGCCCGTCGATGCGTCCGTCCGCCACGTCAGCTTCATTCTCCAGGGACCCTGCACCCGGCTCCTACACGGCACGCCACACAGCCCTCTACCTCCGCTGCTGCCGCTTCAGACGTCGCCATCCCGACAAAAAACGCACCGTCCGCTGCTCGTCGTGCGAACCAGACCTGGCGGAACCTACTGCTGCTCGTGCGCCAAGCGGAACCTGTCCGCTGCTCGCCTTTCCGCAAAGCTACTTCCGAAGTGTCTCACGGCCTGTGTGGGAGAGAGAGAGAGAGAAAAAAAAAAGCGTTACCTGCGGGGAGAAGGCGAGGTCGCTGACTTTCCCGACGAACTGGATGCGCGCGTCGTGGTACGTCTCCATCGCCGACACCACGGCCCGCGCCGCCCTGCCAGGTGGCAGCACGGCGGCAGCCGCCATGGCCAACGGCAGCACGCACTCGCGGTTCGAGACGCCTTGACCACGCTATATGAGCTTCGAGCCACCTTCTCCAAACCGCAGGAACTCTAAATGTGCGATTGACGGGTTCTGTTACCTCTATCAACGAGTCAGAGCTAAGACCCTACGGACCTACAATCGGTCGACGCTACTGTCCGTTATCCTACTTCGTAGCACCGCTGCGCAGCTGTGTCTGGTCGACGACTTCGACAAGCCATGGTGACGGAGTAAGGAGCTCACGACCAGCGAAGCAATGCTAACAGAAAATCTGGAAAATCCTGATCCATGGCGGATTGCGGCTTGCGTGGACGCACAGGATGGACGGGTCATACTACAAACGGCGAAAAGCTTTGCGACTAGGCCGAGGGCCCTATGACATCCTCATTTCCTATCCACAAGGAAGTTGCAGGCGGTGGTGGTTGTCAGACGTAATGTGGCCGTCCGCGCAGCAAGCTGCAATCAGTCAAGGCCAAGCCGTGTGAGTATGGAGAGTGTGACCAGGGTGCCACCACAATTGTCATCTCGTCGTTTTGTGTGGAAGGACTCGGACGAGAGAGACTAGGGGACGCAGGCAGGCCTGGGTGGTGTCTCGCAAATAGTTGTCATAAGCACTAAGATGTTCAAGGGTAGGAGTGGTGGGAGAGGGATGGAGCGGATGGTGCATGTGGTACGATGCTCAGGCAGGTGGGTCTTCAGCGTCTTCGTTTTCAGAAGGTAATATGCGGTTCAAAGCAGTGCTATCCGAAACCTGCTCTTTACCGTCTGGCAACGTACTGAACCGTACTGCGAGATTACCGGACGAATATGCGGACACTGTCTAAAAATTCTTCTGCTCACACATGCGTGAAGTTCCCGGCGAAACCTGGGTGCGTCGCACAGCGTCGCAGCCCCGCAAGCGACGAATAACAGAGCTTAATAGGCTGCGACGAAAAGATGTGATTCAACGTCGAAGATGACGACGATTACGACGATGACGAAAGTGAAACGGCCACTTAGAAATGCCCATGCGATTGGAGTATGCTCTGCACAACCGAAATGTGAGAGTCTGAGCTCATACTGACCTGGCTGGAGCGGACCGCATGTTTTGTGCGACAGTAACATGGAGTTCGTTAGTTCGCAAATGGTTGTCCTTTAGCGAAGATGGGGGGTTTGCGGTACACGACACTCGCACAGGTCCGTTCGTATCTCACCAACTTGAGTTTGTTGCACCTCGTTACAAGGACCAACCGATTGAACGAGCACCAAGCACCCTTCTCAGCACTTCCAGAATGCTCGCCGTAACTCAAGGCCGCTTCCCCCCATTTGCGTCTCGGAAAGTGGTCCTCGTAACGGCGCGCTGTCCCTATGTCGCGGCTGGTTTGTGATTCTCCCACACATTGAACAATTTGATGAGTTTGGCTACACCTTCTCCAACTGTATACTTTTGCGTACAATTGTCCTCATCAGCGCATCCAACCAGAACTTGCTCAATTGTGATTCTACAGAGCAGTGTCTATCGACGCCATCCACCAGAGTCCACAGCTCATCCCACGTCAGAGTGCCTTGAGTCCACGCATGAAGTCTGCTGCAAGAACGCACGCGAATTTCAAGGGGTCCAATTCAAGCTGCATGGAACTCAGCTCACGTGCCACATTCTTCTTCGGCGCGCCACATTCTCGAGAGAAGAGACGTACTCGCGAACTTCTCGGCAGGTGAAGCGGTAGCTTTGGCATTCGGGGACGACACAATTGAACATATCGAATTTACTGGGCAGGAAATTGGAGTTCCGTGCGGAAAAAATGTTCCTAGTCGAGCATTTGTCGCAGTGCGTAGCCATTTCCCAGTCTTGGCGGTGGGTGTGGAGAATGTTATTGTCCGGAATAGTTCAGGCAAAAAAAAAAACTTCATGTGCCCAGAACGACGGACCAGCCTCGGTGAAGCTCAGTTGAACCGAAAAGTTCGTGACAGCAGGCTAGGCACAAGACAGGAGCCTGCTCCACATCTGTGGCTTGGTAGCGCAAGATAAGTCCTAGGGAACTCATCACGATCACAATACACAGGGCGTTCAGTTGTGCTTCAGCTTTTATTAGCCGTTTATTCAGTGTCTATCAGGCCATTCGTGTCGTCAGTTCCTTCCGAGCTCTCTGCTGCCAGATTCGTCCCCCGCAATGGCGACGGAGTCGAAGCAGGCCAAGGAAACCAAGGCCGCCGCGCCAGAGTCTCTGTGGGACACGATCCGCGGCGTCGTTTTCGTCCTCGGGGTTGCCGTGGCGTTCACGCTGTCGTTCACCGTGCTCGCGTCGTACGAGTCGGCCATCGCCAGGGTGTCGTACAAGGGCCACCACGCCGCTGTTCCCGCCGCAGCAACCGCTCCGCTTCGAGAGCCGGAGGTGGAGGAAACGCGACCGTTGATGATGGCTGCTTAGCAGAGTCGTCCGTCTCGAAGGGTTTGCGGATTTGCGGCCTTCTCTAGTCCTCGCCACGCCTGCTGATCTTTAAGGGGTTTACTCATTTTCTGCCGAGTATTCATTGTAAATACCATACGACTGGCGGAAGGGTATCCCAGAGGGGTGGCATGATATAAACGATTCGTTCGGACAGCCCTTCTATTGGGGTGCTAGTTCTGGCCAATTCCAGCAAGTCGTTTCTGAATAAAGCTTTGATGATCTACGATGGAATATTTCAATGTGAGCTGCTCTATGGAACAGGGGAAGCATAGATAGATGCCCTTACAATAAAGAATGTGCAAAACAAAATAATTACCATACCTCTGGAACTTGGCTGCGTTCTGTTCTGTCACAGCTGCTTGCCAAAGAACCAAGCAGCCACCACGTCCCTGAGCCTGACACCACTGGCATCAGGTACAGACCATTTGTCATAAGCCATGGTACAATGGCTTGTTTTGTTAGGAACTACTGCTGTTGACTGCACCCCTGCTGCTTGCCGGTTTTGCACCAATGCTTGCAGTGAGTTTCTGAGCACTATGGCATGGTGCCCTACATACTTGCGGATTCTCCTGGGGCAGGAGAGAAAGCGTTCGGAGCGGTAGCACGGAACAACGCTCTCATACGAGCCAGTCATGGCCTCAACGTTGCCTCTGGTGAGCCCGATGGCCAGCGCTGCAAGGTCAAACGCTGAGTTGAGGACGAGGAAAGGCGTTTGTGTGTGCTGGAGGGCGTTGGCTGGGAATATGCAGCGCCACTTCTCGGTGCGGGGATAGGCTGGTCAAGGGGAACAAGTTGGCGGAAGGGAGCGGCGTGAGGATGGGAAAAGGTGAGCCAATAAGGATGGAAGTTGTGCTGGATGGTGGAGAATATGATGGAAAGGAGGAGGGGGGAAAGGTGACGCTAGTTGTGTGTGGACACATTACACATTTGCAGGTGCTAGGATGATTCCTCACAAGCGGTTCAGTCACGGTCTCACCTTTCACGCATTGCGGGTCGAAGGACGCGTCGCTCCATTGGCTGACCATCATGCGCTGCATCATGCCACGGAAGGAAAAGTGGCCCACCAAGTCTGGCTCGTCTGGAAGGGCAGGTGGCAGAAAAAGGGAGGGGAGAGGTTAAGTAGTGTGTTAAGGACGCGTTGTTTCACTGGGAGATCAACATGCGCTGCATCATGCCACAAAAGGAAAAGTGTCCCACCAAGTCTAGCTCGTCTGGAAGGGCAGGTGGCAGGGAGGGGGGGATGAAGGTATGGTTTAAAGGAGGCGGGGGATAGGATGGGGGAGATGGGGGACGAGGGAGCAACGGATGGAGGATGGTCGACAACGAAACGAACGGGTGAAGGGGAATTCTCAATATGTTGATCCATGCTGCTGCTGTTGAACATGCTGCTGAAGGGTGAACGCAGCAGCATGGATCAACTTGCTCCTCATAAGATTTTCAAACTCAACCAAAAAGTATTCAAACCATATTTACATACTTCTGGAATGTCTCACCTAAGAAGTATCCGGCATCAATGGCGCACTTGACAGTGGTGGTAGAAGGGAGGCGAGAGGCCATCCAGTCACAGCTCACCGCCACCCCCTGCCCCCCTGCTGAGCAACCCGTTATAAGCACTGCTGATGCTGTTGACAACCCACGAATCTTGAGCATATCTGCAAGGAGGAAAATACAGAGAGCATGGGTTGTCCAGTAAGAACTATGCTCCTAGACGTGGGATGAATCATCTTGAGCCTTTACAAGAATTTCCCAGTTCGTCCCACGGGCCACTGAGCACATGGTATGCTTGATATTCTCCAACGTCCCGTGGAAGAATCACCTTATGCTACTACTATCTTGGAGCTACTGCTTTCGTTTGCTGCTCATTCCCCACTGAGACCCTCCAGTGGCGATTCTCCGACGCCTTTCAGCCCCCACGCACCTTCCAGCAGCAGCATGACGACTCGCCGACCCGAGTAGAACACACGAGACGAGCCCACTGCCACGCGGCCCTTGTACCCCATATACGCCCCTCCGTCACAATACATAAGCACCGCCAGGTTCCAGTTGCCAAAAACGGGGTTGGTTATGGTGTCTGCGCTCAGAATGCCTGTGAACTGCGTGTGGTAGTCGTTCATCTGTGGGAGAGATGCAGGGGGATGGGGAAGAAGGGGGTGTACGGGGGACAAGGAGGGATAGTTTGGGGAAGAAGGCAGTTTTTGAGGGCATCATGAATTATTTGCACTCAGAATGCCCGTGACATGAGAGGGGGGGGAAGAGGGGGTAAGGGAGGAGAGGGGCTATGCGCAAAATGCAAGGAGCACTGCATAAGGACGGAATATTGACCTGCCTTCTCCATCCTTCTCCACCCCGTGCACAAGGCAGAGCTACACCAGCCTGCAAGTGAATATCCCTGTGCCTTTATGTGCCTCTCTGCACATTGCACCTCTTTGCACCATACTAAAATCGTCACCCCATGCGCCACAGCATTCCCAGCCTTGCACTTAACTCCACAAGTTTTTTCACCCCCCATACCTTCTGATGGACCTCTCACAACACAAGGAACATACGAGCACTGTGGGTGTTGTCCTGAATGCTCTTCCCTTATCACCACACCGCCCTCTGAAGGAATGCCAGTCTCACCATTGCGAATTCTACTTTACACACCCCATCCTCGTTACTAGACTTCCTACAGGCCCGCACAGAAATACCCTACCAGCTTCGTGAAGTTGCCATCCGTGGGTTTCGGCCAGAAGCGAGAGGAGCCGCGGAAGGTCTTGGCGCGCTGCTGGCAGTCCGCTGCAGTCGTGCACCACCCGCCGCCCTGGAAGCAACGCATGGAAAGCGGCGCGGGAAGGAGCAACGCAAGGAACAGGGCGTGGAAGAGGAATGGGGGTTGGAAGGGCGAAGGAGACTGGGTACAGGGAGGAACTTTGGATGCTGCCAGTTGGGCAATTAAGAACATGGCGCGGATAGAGCACGGTGACATGCGCGTGGATGAGTGACGTGGCAGGCATGCCTTACGTGGAAGTAGATTAGCCACTTGTTGGTGCCAGTGCCCGTCCCCTTGCGGAAATAGTAACCAGCAGGGCTGCAACGACGAGAAGGGAGGATGGAGCATGACAGGGACACAATGATGGAAGTGAGCGTGGAGAGTGGCGGGTTGGAGGGTGAGAGGGGAGGACAGAAAGGTGGTAGGAGGTGAGAAGGTGGTAGGAGGTGAGAAGGTGGTAGGAGGTGAGAAGGTGGTAGGAGGTGAGAAGGTGGTAGGAGGTGAGGGGTCAGACAGTGCAAGTGAGAAACCGGACTTTGCCGAGAATGGCGCAGCGGCATTGACGAAGTTGAAAAACGATGGGAAAAAATCGCTCATAACGTGCTGCGAGTGAATCCAGCGTCGCTCAGAATTTTCTTAGCGATAGCATGGTAGGACTTCCGTTGGGCGGCGCACCTGCCGTCGAGGCACACGGCTCTGGCAGATGGCACCGTCACCAGCTGCATCCTCGACGCACCCCATGCCGCCGGTGCTGCTCGTGGGGGCAATGATGGCGACGATGGAGATGATGGTGCTGATGGTGTTGGTGATTTTGATTGTGACGGCGTTTTCCGGGAGGAATTGGAGGAGGGAGGGAACAAGGATGACACGGCTTTGGTTGGCGGAGGCGATTTCTTGGCCGTTGATGGCGATGGTGCTGATGGTGAAGATCGCGATTTGTTACCGGATGGGGGAGAAGATGACGTGGACGACGCTGGGGAAAAAATCATTGCTGATGCGCGTCTCTTAGTCCTTCCACCACTGCTCCGCCTTTTGATACTGTTTTCTGTTTGCGGCTTCTTCTCTTTATCGATTCGCTTGCCCATCCTCCCACCCTGTGCTCCATTTGAGGCCTCAGACCGTCGAGTGTGTACTCTGCTATCCCGCTTCCGGCTGCTCATCGGAGCGGTCGACTTTGCTAATTTTCCTGGTTTTCTTGAGTGGTCTCTAGATACATTCACATTGTTCAGCAAGCTCCGACCAACCAGCACGGAGCGCTCGTCCCTCGTTTCCTGCAATGGCGCAGCTGTATCGCTCCATTCCCTTGCGATAATCGTGAATCTCCCTCCTTCGGAGAGAGAATTTGGAATTTCCTCGGGTCCTGACCACGTATCGGGCAGCTGCTTCAATCTTAGCTGCGGATAACCTCTTTTTGAAGCGTCGCTGACCGTCAGGTTCTCTGCAGCTATTGATGACCAGCAGCCAGTCGCCACTAGAATGAAGAAAGCGATGGCGGTACAATCTAATGTGAAGGTAAGGGGAGACACGCGTGCCATACCGCTCTGTATCGACGATGGATTAACAGGTAATTTTGCAAACTATATGGCGGCCATATCTGCAGAAAAGGTTGCAGATAGTAACTTATTTCAGGGCGAGCATCAGCAACAGAAAAAAGCTCCGTCTATGTCACAGACGCCATTTTCAGGAAATCTCCCCACCGCTGCCTAAACATTCCCAAGGAATCTCAGCGACATAAGAGCGGAAACCTTCACACGATTACACCGCGGCTGTTGCAAGCCAACCACGCAACGTGATGGTCGCGACGAAGCGTTGCGATGCATTGAAAATCTTCACTTACTCCATGGCTTTCTATCAGCAACCTTGTTTTCCTAGTGGGCCTCAGCAGCAGCGGCGCCAGCACCAGCAACAGGCTTCGCATCTGTTCTCGTCTCGTCTCGCCGAAAAGGAACATTTTGGCGTGGTCCCCAAAGGTAAGGCCGTGAATCGAAGCGCCACTTCCTTCCAACGGTTACGCGGGGGACAGGAAAGGCGACTCCGTTGTGGAAGACTGAGGTGCTTTGATGTCAGAGCTCGTCATTGGACAAGGCATTTGACACGTACATGACTTATTAAAACTAATCGAATGTAAATTTATGTTAAAGATCATTTACAAACCAGAAGCAACAGCACGCTCAGGCTCAAAAAGGTGTGTGAGGCGAGGGTCGTCACGGCGGGGCAGGCCTTGACGCGCTCCAAGGGCTTGGCACTTCGCTGCAGCCTGGGGGGCACAAGTACCGTACATCCATGAAAAAAGAATGGAAGACGGAACGGACCATCGTGCTGGCATGGCAGTACATAGCTAAATGAATGTGACTGGGGAGAAGGACGCATGGAACAGAAATTGGGACAGAGGAAGCCTAACGAGAACATGCATACTTACAATAGTAGCTCCTAGTATGAGCATGCGATCAACAGTGAAACCAGCTGAAATGGCTGCACGTAGGGCAATGTGGGGAGAGAAAAACGTAAAATAGTTTTCATGTAGCACTGGCATACCGAAGGACCAAGAGGGAGAGATGATGCATTTCATCCACAGCACAGACATACCTCAATAATCGAAGGACATGCCGTAAATCGATGCTCATAAGCAAGCAATTTACACTTTCCTTTCATGTATGTTTTTACATGAACAACAGAACTCACCGTAAAGAACAGCACCAATGAAGGCATCGCCAGCGCCGGTGGTATCCACCACCTGCCCTGCCTCCAGCGGCACAGCTGTCGCTGCCACCAGCTGGGCGGCAACTTCTGTCCCTTGTGCCATTGACTTGAGACGCAGGGGCTGTGTGACAAGGAAACACCAGGACGGATGGCAAAGAGAAAGTCTCAGCCACCAAAAAGAATGTCTCGGCCAAACAAACAGGAATATCGCAGACAGGGTAAGACATTCAGGAGCCGTAGGCATGGAGAGCAAAGGAGAAGCATGGGTGGCAAGGGTAGCAGTGCAGTGACGGGAGAATGAGTACCCGAGAGGAGAAGACCGCAGGGTTGCCTTGCTTGCTGCCCTTCTCCTGTGCGGCTCTTATCACCCATTGCAGTGCCTTGTCCACATCCTCACTGGGTGCCTCTGAGGCTGCAGAGGAGAGGCATGAGGTGGGGGGAGGGGGGGGGAATATCATGAAGAGCAGTGACGCATGATGAGGAGGGGGCGAAACAGGGAAATAGGATAAGTGAAGACAAACATGAGGAGGGGGGGCAACACCGTGCAGAGCACAGGGCTCTGGGAGAAGCCATTAGAACGTTCTGTTGCAAAGAGTCGCTGCCCACTTATACCCATACGAATCAGAACTGAAACACTCTCCACCACTGAATCCCGCTCTGCACCGCACAGCACACAGCACTTACTGCAGCAAGTCCTCACCTGCAGCCACCCGTCGGTCCAGCATGGCACATCCGTCTGCCCCCAGTGTGACTATAATGAACTGTGCCCTTGGCAGGCGCACTGCCATGGCCAGCAGGGCTGCTCCCAGGGTGTCCTCCCCCGTCCATGCCTGCACGCCGCCATGCCATGCCATTCCACACACAGCAAGAGATCTGTGGAAGCATACTGCTACTTTTGAGTCGACTCAAAAGCAGATCTGTGGAAGCATACAGATATGCGTACGTGGTGCCAGAAGGTGGTGCATTCAGCAGTGGCTGCATGCATCCCTGGGGCTCGCTGCACTGCTGCAGCAGCAGAATGCTGTGAAGGGAAGAGAGCTAAGATACGTTAAACAGGGAGGGACTCACTGCTCACCACCCATACTGACCTGAGGAAACTTCTCGGAAACGACGACATATGTGGCATGGGCCAGCAGGTCGTCCAGCCCCTCTCGGGGCTTCTCAGCGTCCACCAGCACTGGCAGACCGAGGGCCACCGCCTGGTGATGAAAGGTGAGGGGGGAAGGAAGGGCGTGAAGAATGGAGGATGAAGCTCTAAGGTGCCTTCAAAAGATGCCCCTCTTGGGGCTTCTCAACGTCCACCAGCACCGGCAGACCCAGGGCCACCGCCTGGTGATGAAGGGGCGGGGAAAGGGGATTAGGGGAGAGTGTATGTCTGCAGCGCATGAAGTATCGACCCCTCTCGGGGCTTCTCAGCGTCCACCAGCACCGGCAGACCCAGGGCCACCGCCTGGCGACGGGGAGAGAGAACGAGAAAGACAACCAGGAGGTACGAGGGGGAGTGGAGGCGGGGGGGTGGATCTCTGAGGATTGTCCCCTCTCGGGGCTTCTCAGCGTCACCAGCACCGGCAGACCCAGGGCCACCGCCTGGTGACAGGGAGAAGGGGGGAGGGGGGAAGAGGAGAAGTGTATATCTGAAGTGCCTACAAGTCTGAACCCTCTTTGGAGCCTTTCAGTAAGCACCAACACTCGCAGACTCAGGGCCACAGGTGGGTGGGGGGTCATGGTGAAGTGTGAGCAATAAAGAAGGAGCTGCAGATGAAGGTTGCACTGATGTGATGTGATTGTGCAATTCCAAGGTGAATGCAGAATTCCACAGCAAGTGCATAGATCCACTGTGAATGCACCTGCTGGCATATGCGGATGGTGGTGTCGGCGAGGCGGCCATCAAAGTAGGCGAGAGAGGCCCCTGAGAGCAGAGACGTTAAGGCAGCAGCTGACAGCTCCGAGGGGAGCAGAGGTGGGGAGCCGGGCGTGTGGATGCACGTGCGCGTGTTGCTGGTGGGGGGAAGGGAGGAGAACAAGGTGCGCAGGGCATGGAAAGCCATGAAACGATATAATATGAGATAAACGAATCAGGAGACAAGCAGCGAGAGATTGAGATGAAGGTAGAGAGGGTGAAAGCAAGGTGTAGAAAGGGAGAGATGATGGACGCAAGGAAGAGTGCAGGCAGGCACTGACGTCTGTTGGTCCACAATGATGTATGTGGATGGAGACATGCCCCCCTTGCCAACCTGCCCAACACACGCCAGCAAGACAGGAATACACATGAAGATACCAGTACATAATAATGCATGGGCTTTTAGGTAGTGTGTTGTGAACTGCAGTCTCTTGCAATGATGTGTAAAACTCCCTTCCACTGGTGTGGCATGGAATGGAGTAACAATGACCTGGAACTTGCTCCCACTGACGTGGCACTGACAACGATGTGGAGTTCACACCTACTGACGTGGCATGGACTCACAATGATGTGTGACGTGTCCACGCCATCCGCCTGCAATTCTGCAATCATTGCCTTGCCCACCAGGTCGTCCGCCAGCTGTCGCTCACACACAGGCCAGACGGGTTCGGATGCGGTGTGTGGGGGGATGGGAGGGGGGGAGGACGAGGAGTTGAGGTAAACAGGAAAAAGAAACCCCCAGGAGAGGTGGTAGGGGGAGGGGAAGTGGCTGGACCAGGGAAGACAGGAACGCTGGCGGTGAAACTTGTGTGCTTATGGGATGATTAATCCAACGTGCCTTGGTGAAAATGCGTGTGGAGAGCCCAAGGCGAGAGATGGCTGTGAGTGTGTTGCCCACATTGCCTCCGCCTTGCACCTGCAATGCACACACACGAGCAGAGCAACGGTGCCCACACCACCTTGAGAAACCAAGTAGCATGAGAGCTGCAACGGCCACGGGGGTCGTGCAAGAAAACAAGGATGGGAAGAAGAGGAGCCTCAACGTACCTCGAAAGAGGTGCTTCGGATCTTGTCGTCTGGGTGGGGGAATGCGGTGACGGTGGCGAGATAGTCGATGCACAGCCCTCCACACCCCACCTGCCATGGACGCACCATCATGGAAAGGTTGTGTAAAAATGCCATGTATGGTGCTACGATAATAGACCAAAACAATTAATGACGATCAATGCTGTCTGTACTTGTGAATGATGGTCCACATTGATCCATGATGGTCAGTGCTAGTCCATGGTAGCCGTGCAATGATGAAAGCTTATGATGATCCATGATTACCCACTATGATCCATGAGAATACATGATGCGATTCATATGATGATCCGAGACGATGGATAAAATCATCCATGACAATCCATGGTGACAACTATCCAAAGTGCTCTGAAGGTAACTCCTAATTTCCTACCACACAGACGCGGCTAAGGTCGGAAGCAGAAGATTCGTCGCGTTCTTCCGATTGGTTGTTGCCAGGCGAGGTGCCTGCCATGGCTCTGGTAGCTCGTCTGCTGCCACGTGGCGATGATGCTGTCGGCACTCCTGACAGTGACGGGGATACACGCAGGGACCGGGAAGGACGCCTGAAAGGCGCAGGTTGCGCGAGCTAAATGGTTTGCCTGGGAGAACTTGCCGTTTCGAGCCGATGGAAGGCGCATGGTGCAAGAATTAAACAACTGTGTAAGGAGCGAGGTATCGCCATGTACTCGCAATCCTAACCTCGAGAAGAGCACGCGAGCTCGTGCCTCGTTGATTGTCAGCTTCGCAACGGCTGGTAACGCGTTCGCCGTGACATTTCGCAGCTGCTGCACGGAGGATTTGGGAAAGGCCTGGGAGGTGGGGGTTAGGTTCAGGCCGGTGACGCAAGGGACCGCGCACCCGGCAATTGCGGCCATGGTGGACAGTCTACTTCACAGCTGAGACATGAGCAGAGTAAAAAGCTCACACAACTGTGCCGTACCTGCGGGATGCTGTATTGATCCTACTGAATTGATGAATGCTGTGGACAAGAACTGCAATGGTTGCTACAGTTGGAGTATTTTATCAAATGCAGAAAAGGAAGGAAGAGCGGAAGAAAGAAAAAAACTGTTGTTTGGGGCTTACAGAGTTTCTTTGCATAGAAACCAGGTCAGCTTGATCTGGCAGTGCACTCAACAATGCAGAACATATACAGCAGCATATATACTCCAAAGCTAGAAGGAAATCCACAGCAAGCGCATGGAACAAGACAATGTTCGCTGTCAATGCTTGTTACTTCTGTTCTGCATGGGGTTCGGCGACTGCTGTATAGACTGCATGAACAAGCCAGGCTTGGCATCTCGAATAAACGGCGGGACCCCTTGAGGTGTACCAGCATTTGCCATGTGCTCGGGTCGTAACCCTGGGGGTAACTGTGGTGTAGGCCCTCCTTGATTAGGGGGAGCGAATGGAAACGGGGCAAAGAATGGAGGAGGATGGGTGGGCGGGTGCTGTGTCAGCTGGGCGTGGGGGTGATGCTGCTGCTGCTGGTGATGCTGCTGGTGCGGCTGTTGCTGCTGGTGCGGGTGTTGTGGGTGCTGCTGTTGCTGCTGGAGACGTTGCTGTTGCTGGAGCTGCTGCCGCTGCTGCTGCTGCTGCTGCTGCTGCTGGTGCTGCAACTGCTGGTTTGGCTGGAGCTGCTGTTGTTGATGCTGCAGCGGTTGCTGCGGCTGCTGCTGGTGCAGTTGCCGCAGCTGCGTCTGCTGCTGATGCTGGGGCAGTGGCTGCTGCTGCTGCTGGCGATGCACGTGGGTCATCCAGGCAGGAAGAGACGACGGGGTGGCCGCATTAGGAGCTACACCACCATCAGCTGCAACAGCAGCTGTAGCAGCAGCAGCAGTTGTGCCTTGTGCAGCAGAACGAGTACCACCAGTAGCTGCCAAAGCAGCATTACCAGCAAACGCAGCACCAATAACGCTACCAGCAAAACCAGCACCATTAGCAGTACCACCACCGCTAACAGGAAACATAGGAGACATGTGGGTGCCCTTCTGGCTCTGCTGCTGCTGCTGCTGCTGCTGCTGCTGCTGCTGCTGATGATGATGATGATGATGATGATGATGATGATGATTCTGACTTGAGACTGACTGCTGGCCTGTTTGGGGAATTTGGAACGTTGCCCCAAAGCGGAATGGGCTACTCATCTCCTCAGCCCCAGCAGGGCCACCCTTGCTCCCACCTCCTAAGAACGGTGGTGCTACTAACGATCCATGCTGATTATGGCTGCTAGATTGTGCTGCCACTGCAGCTGCTGTTGACAGTGCTGCTGCTGACGCTGCCACTGCTCCTGCCCCTCCCCTCCCGCTCACCCTCTCACCCACTCTCCCACCCTTTCCTCCCCTTCTGCCCCCGGTCCCTGCTCGTCCTCTTGCTGCCTGCGTCCCTACCTCCTGGTTTGAGCCTCCACCAACAACCACTCCACTACTCCCCCCACCACCGAACCCACCACCAAACCCGCCACCACTACTCCCACTGTCGTGCCCACTTGCTGCTGTTCCTGTGCCGCCTCCTGCTCCTCCTCCCATTCCTCCTGCTCCTCCTCCCATCTCTCCCATGCCTCCAAACCCTCCTGTGCGACCAACAGCAGCAGCAGAGGCAGCAGCAGCAGCCGGGGCAGCAGGTCGGAGGCTGGAATCAGAGGAGGAGCGAGGAAAGGGTTCTGCCAGTTCTCTCGGCAGCTGTAGCAGCGAGAACCCTCCCTTCCCCCCTGAACCAGCCGCCGCGGCTGTAGCGCCACCAGCACCACCGGCTGTAGCAGCAGCAGCAGTACCACCACCACCACCAAGGGTTGCGGCAGAAGGGGCAGCAGCAGTAGGAGAGGCGTGGAGAAGAGAAGGATTGGGAGCGGAGGAGGGAGGCAGGGGCACAGCGAGAGCAGAGGCAGGGAATCTTAGACCGGGGCCCACAGCGGGGTGATTGGATGGAGGGCGGGTGGCAGAGAACTGGTGGTGAAAGTTGGGGGGGAGAGTGAAGGAGAGGAGAGGCGTTGCATTGGGCTTCTGAGCGGAGAAGTTTTCAGGTGCAGCTGAACTGTTGCCTGCAGCATTAGCAGCAGCAGCAGAACCGGCACCAGCACTGGCAAGAGAACCACCACCAGCACCTCCCACTCCCATCCCCACCAACCCTGCCCCCAAACCAGCACCTGTGGCTGGTGCCGAAGCTGCCATGGAGGCTAGGGAAGGCATGTGCAGGGCCATTGGTGATGGCGAGGAGGAAGAGGATGCGGTGGAGAACGGTGCAGATAGGTTGGGGGTGGAGGAAGAGAGAGGGGGAGTTGATACGGGTAGAACCAGGGGAGGCCGCTTGAAGGGGGAGGAGCCTGGGGGAAGGGGGGGAGCGGAGCGGGAAGAGGGAGAGGAGAGGAAGGATGAGGGAGGGAGAGCGGGAGGAGGGTGTGGGGAGGACGCGAGGGAGGATGGGAATGGGAGAAAGAGGGGCGGACGAGGGGAAGTTGAGGAAGGGGGGAAGGGGAGGGAGAGGGGAGGACGAGGGGAGGTGGAGGAGAGTGGGGGGCGTGTGGGAGGAGAAGGGAAGGTGGGGAGAGAGAGTGGTGTGCTCTGTTTGCCCTGCTGCTGCTGCTGCTGATATTGTTGTTGCTGCTGTTGCTGCTGAAAACGATGTTGCTGCTGTGGCTGAAACTGATGCTGCTGCTGTTGCTGTTGCTGTTGCTGCTGCTGTTGCTGTTGCTGTTGCTGTTGCTGTTGCTGTGGCTGAAATTGTTGTTGCTGCTGGTGCTGCTGGTGCTGCTGCTGTTGCTGCTGCTGTTGCTGAAACGAGTGCTGCATCTGCTGATACTGTTGTGAGTGCTGCTGCGACCGCTGCTGTTGCATACCCAGCTGCTGCTGCTGCCAGGCCTCCGCCCTGCCCTCAGGAATCAACTGTGGAGCGCCAAAAGAGGGGAACGCAGAGCCTTGCTCTGGCGATTTGGCGCACGAGGGGAAGGAGCTCTGGCTGTCCGTCCTGCCGAGACCAGAAGCAGTCCCCACAGACGCCGCGGGGGTGGCTGAACGAGAACCGGTAGCAGCAGCAGCAGCAGCAGCAGCAGCACCAGGAAAAGGTGTAGCGGTGGCAGTTGCAGCAGGAGCAGCGGGATGGGCAAAGGGGGAGGGGAAAGGGACCCTGTGCCCCAGTGGTGCCTGTGCTCCTGCCCTCCCTGCTGCCCCTCCCCCTTCTCCTCCTCCTCCTGCTCCTCCTCCTGCTCCTCCTCCTGCTCCTCCTCCTGCTCCTCCTCCTGCTCCTCCTCCTGCTCCTCCTCCTCCTGCTGCTGCTGCTGCTGCTGCTGCTGCTGCTGCATCAGACCCACCTGATCCCGCTGCAACCAATGCGGCCCTAGCTGCCGCCGCCGCCACCGTCCCTGCTGTTGCTGCTGTGTTTGCCACTGCTGCTCCTCCTCCCCCTTTCCCATCCCTCCCGCCAACACTACCCCCTCCTCCTTCCCCTCCTCCCGCTCCCTTGCCTCCACCTCCTCCTCCCCCTCCCCCTCCCCCTCCCGCGCCTCCCCCCTTCCCCCCACCTCCTGCCCCTCCCCCTCCCCCTGCGCCATGGCCAGAGAGGGGCATGCTAGCGACCCTGCACGCAGGGATGGTGGGCTCGTATCCCGGAGGCAGCAGATCGTCAATGTTCTCCAGCAGCTCCTTGTACACCTTCCTTAGCGTCACCTGGTGGGGACAAAGGGATAAGCACACACGGTCTCAGACACAAACACACACACTGACTGCTCGTAGCCCCCAGGGAGCAGGTCGTCAATGTTCTCCAGCAGCTCCTTGTACACCTTCCTTAGCGTCACCTGGGGTCACATGATAGCAAACACACACGAGCAGAGCAGACACAACGTAAGCACACAGACACACATCTTGGGGGAAGCAGGTCGTGTATGTTCTCCAGCAGCTCCTTGTACACCTTCCTTAGCGTCACCTGCACACACAGACACACGCGCATACATGTGTACACAAGCCCATACATATGGGTACACATAGACCCATGTATAATCACACACATGCACCAACAGGCAGGCCACCTCTCTGAACCGCACTCCACCCATACACACCATGCAGGACTCTGATTCCACCGTACTGCACCGCGCTGCACGTACCTCTGTGAAGCCGGTGGCCTTGCAGATTTCGGTCTGTGTGCGCCTCTTGTCCTCCAGCTGGCAGGCGAGGTAGATGGCCGCAGTGCTGATACCAAACCCATATCTGAACCTCTTTCAACCGCACTGCACCCCAATTTCTACCACATATTACCGCACTGCACTGCACTGTACTCACCTCTGTGAGGCCGGTAGCCTTGCAGATCTCGGTCTGTGTGCGCCTCTTGTCCTCCAGCTGGCACGCGAGGTAGATGGCGGCAGCGCTAATGCTGATGGGGTTGCGGCGCGTGCAGAATGACTTGGATATCACCACCTCTCCCACGTGCGTTGCTAGGTCCTGGTGGGAGGGGGGGTGGGAGGGGGAGGCGGGAGAGAATTAGGGAAGAAAGAGGAGACAGGAGGGAGATCGAAGCATGTGGAAGGAGACAGAGTTGGAGTTCGGAGGCTCCATGATCCATCAACCCCTTCAAACTCCTCTCTAACTCCTTCATTGCTTCGTGCAAAACAAGAAGCTCACTAACAGGCAGATCGGCCCACTGGCTTAATAGTTGACCACCGAGTGCATAAGTGAGAGCGAGTGTGACTGAGTGAGTGAGTGAGTGAGTAATTAAGAGTGAGTGAGTGAGTAATTAACTGAGCGAGCGAGTGAGTGAGTGAGTGAGTGAGTGAGTGAGTGACAGAGAGCCCAACCCACCTGGGTGGACTTGCGGAGCTGCAGGATGGATCCAAAGCGGGGCATGTGGAAGGACACAGAGTTGGAGTTGACAGGCTGCTGCAGCCGCAGCACCTCCATCAACCCCTTCAAACTCCTCCCCAACTCCTTCACCGCAATCCCCGCCACCAGGGAGACTTCCTGGAGGGTGCGGGCCTCCTGAGCCTCGCGCATGGCCTGCACCACGGCTGCAGTGGCTAGGGCTTCGATGTTGCGGTTCCGCGCCCCGCCGGCCGACACCACGTAGTCTCGGAACAGGGTAACCGCGTGGTCCGTGATGCTCTGGTCTATGTCCAGCAGGCCACTCACCTCCAGGATCTGAGGGGGGAGGTGGGGAGAGGAGTGGGAAAGGGAGTAGTGAGTCGATTCTGTCCGTGATTCTCTTCTTGTCCAACGAGCCGCTCACCTCTAAGGTCACAAGGGGGTGGGGGGAAGAAGGGTGGGGACGAGACGGGGAATGGAAATTACTGGGAGGAAGATGATGCTGCTGATGCCTGAATTCTGAAGAATAACCTTACCTGGAGGGTCTCACCTGGAAGTAGGCGCGCAGGAAATCAGTCGTCCCCACGGCACTCCCCCCTGCGCCCCCAGAGCACCCGGTGTACAGCACGGGGCCAATCAGCCGCTCCATCTCTGCTAGCTGGCCCGAGAAGGGCAGCGAGGCGGCACAGAAGAGTGGCGGGGCGGACTCGAGGGAGAGCGATGAGAAGACGTCCAGGAACTGGTCCGAGGGGTCCAGGAAGCGGGGCGATGGGTCGTCGTCCGTGAGGGAGTTGGGGCTCGTTTGCTCCTCTAATGCTTCTCCTTCCTCCATGTCCTCCTCCTCCCCGTCCTCTGCTTCTTCCTCCTCTTCTTCTTCGTCCTCCTCCTCTTCGTATTCCTCTTCCTCTTCTTCCTCCTCTTCTTCCTCTTCAAGTTCTTCCTCCTCTTCTTTCTCTTTCCCCTCTTGTCCTTCCGAAACTCGACCTTCATCCATTGCTTCATCTCCTCCACCGTCCATCCTCGCTCCCGCCGCTTCATCTCCACCGTCCATCGCATCCATGTTCAGATCAAAGTTCAGATCAAACCCTACCAGGGACTTACTCTCCTCTTCCTTCCCCACCAGCTCTCCTGCCACCTTCTCCTTCCCATCCCCTCCCAGTCTTTCTTCTTTCTTCCCCACCTCCCTCCTCCCCTTCTCCACCAAACCCTCCTCAGTCTCCACCTTCACTTCTGGCTTCCCTGAAATAGCAGTTCCTCGACTGTCATCTGCTGCTGCTGCTACTTCTGCCTTCACCTCATTATCTCTGGCTTTAATTTTTGCATCCTTTAAGGCTTTGAGCTCTTCTATTTTATCCGCTGCTGCTCTCACCTCGTCCGGACGAAGCTTGGCGTGCAACAGCACGTCCCTGGCGGGTAGGCAGAAGGAAGCTTCTTCGACGGTGCGCGGAACGAACAGCAGAGGAATAATCCGCCGCTCCGCGACAATTCGAGCGCAGCTAGCGCACGCCACTAGGACCGTCTCATACGGCGCCTGTGCCGGCGGCTGCTGCGCCGCGTGATGCGCCGCATGATGCGGCGCGTGATGCGGGTGATGGGGAGTACTATGGCTAGCTTGGCCCTGCGACGGGTTCTGCGACAGCTGGTGCGACAGACTCTGCGCCGGGCCGTGCGGAGCGGGGAGGTTCCGCGCACCTTCCCGGCTGCCGCAAAAAGGACACTTGTCTTCCATTAGTCTCCTGGGATGTAGTCTACAGGAGCGACGAGCAGTCTGCTCGACGTCTTAAACTCGCCTGATTGAGAATCACCTGGTTCTCTTTCACCTTTTCGCCTACGGCACGCGGACTTGGCCTTTTCGTTGCTCAATCGTCATTCAAGACAGTACGCTGCTGGCTCGTCGCGTTGCATCCCGGCATCTCGAAGGATGACCTGACTCTACTCCATGACCAAGCCAAATCGCTCGGCCATGATTCAGGGACATCGACGCTGGGAAGACCTAGACATTCCCGAAAGCGACGCCAGGCAAGAAAGGCTGAGGTGAAGCAGAATGTAACTCGAGGACAACCTGAGGCGAAGGGGAAACTCGATTTGCGTGTGCGTGTGCACTTAGGGCGAAATTTTTCAGAGTTCGATCATTAACCGCTTTTCACCGTGGCGAAACGTCTCTTATTAGTATCGTACCGAGTAGAACCTCGCTAAAAGTTCGAACTTAGACAGAAGTTCGAACGCCTAGTGCACACGCCCTTAGGTGGTATTACACTTGACTCAAGAAAAGCGGTAGCTATGCTAAATAGCTTCAGGTAACAGAAAAAAGTTAGCACATTACATGAATCAGTATCATGCTGCTCTTAATGCAGGTGGCGTGAACGAATTCATGCATGCCACAAATTAACGTATGCTCAATTGAGTCTAGAACCAAGGAAGGCACAATCTTTAAAACGGATTGTCGGTTGTGTTGTGTTAGAAAATGCCTTATTAGTATATAGAAAAAGGTCTTCTAGCATACCATCCTGGCATAGCCTGTCAATCCAGTACATTCTCATTGGGTCATTCCAATGTTAAAGTGGTGTTTGTGGACTCCATAAGAATTCCTACTCATAGCAGAAGAAGTGTGGCCATTCCATATCAACTTGGTGTCTGCAACCTGTTTCTTGTTCTTTTGCATTTCGAGGTGCATGTACCATAACGAGTATGGAGATATGTTCCAGCCATACTTCTTTGGGAATCACGTCGGTCGGTGGTTCGGTTAGTTCACTTCGGTTGCCCAATTAGGCTATGAGGCAGACATGTTTTTGGCCAATCACACGAATAGGAAGAGGTGGAAGTGGCTTGAAATGAAACTTCGATCCCAAATCAAAACCTTCTGTACAGCGCATATCTCGACTCTGGCAGATTTCGTCGTCGTACCTCCGGCTTTTGCTAGTACCCACAGGTGTCGATTGCTCACTACGTGTATCATAGTTGCGCAAGATTGTGCGGACGACAATCGTTTCTCCGGCGTCCTACTCATTCTTGCCACGACTACGCAAGTGTGTAAGTAGCATGCGACATCAGCGTCGTTTGTGTTATTCGCAGCTTGATCAAAGCTGCCTATCAGACTGCTTATCACCATCCCAGTCACCAGGAGGAGGACGACGGAGGTATGTACCACAGACAATGCACGGACATTGGTGTCCACTGGACTGGGCACTATAGTAGCCGTGTTTACTGTATTAGCAGCGCGCCGCGCGCTCGAACAGTAAGCACGTGCGAAAAACTTATTGGAAAGCGCTACTGTACGTCCTCTTGTTTGCTACGATCAATGACAGAGACAGACTTGTGACCCAAAGTTTATGCGAAGTACAGAAGTGTATCTAAACCTTTTTTTTTTTAAGCTACCAAAGAGGTTTGTATTCTTCTATGGGTGAGTCGAGTTCCTCAATTTGATTCCCCGTCCTCCCTTCCATCTCCATTCCCCCTTCCTCCTCTCCCCCACTATCCTTCGAGGATGGGGGGGCTGCTCATCTTTCCTGAGGGAGTCACGTCACGACGACAAGACTACGCAACATACCTAGTGAAACACGCTGTCGTCGAATGGCATCCGACAACTCTTGCAAGTCGTGACTTGCATGTCCGGCTGGCCCACGCCACTCGTCCATGGCCACTCCGCTTGCCGCTCCTCGGGATTATCCAGCACGCGCACGCGCCGGTGACAGAGCACTGCTGACAGATGAACTGCGGGATTCTCCTTCGCGGTGCAGGCAGCCAATGCGAATTGCGTTGCAGACAAACCCATGCTGGTTCTCCCCAATCAGGAAAGGGCTTCCTTATCAACAATGACCGCACGCAAGCGCTCTTGCAATGCCAGGCGGCGGCGCTTGTCCGGCCATAGGCCTGCTCTGATGCTCCTTCTCCTGCCGGACAGAGAAGTGAACGTTCCCTCTCTCAATCACTCCTACAGTGCAGTGCATCTACACTCCTACCAGAGTGTAGCAGTACGATTGCTACTAGTGATGCTACCCTGAGTAACAGGGGTCCTAATATTTCTGGGCGGTCACGTGGTCATCAGACAATCTTTGCACCTTATTTCCCAGTCTGGAATTTTATCTAATCCAAACTAGTGCTGCTAGGAGCACTACTACCACTGCCTGACCTACTACAACTTAACAGGCAATCTCTGGGACAACAAACAGCGGCCGCCGTTATGGCAATCCCCTCCGAGTTAAACATCATGAGTCAGCTCTTAGCGAGCCCTCAACAGGAGACGTATAGCCGTCAGTTCTCTGAGCATTCGGCGCCTAGCCGCCAACTTTCTGAGAATGGATCTCTCTCCGAGAATCAGTCGGCCAGCCGAGAGGCGTGCGAGCAGGAGTTGGTGCGGCGGCGTGGGTTGGAGGCGATGGTGGCACAGGTGGTGGGTTCGGATGGGCACAGCTGGCTCAAATACGGCCAGAAGCAAGTCAAGGGCTCCACCGCCACCAGGTCAGCCTTGTTGACTTCCATTGACTCGCGTTGACCTCTGTTGACTTGCTTGAACTCCTGTTGACTCTGTGGGTCAGCTTCGTCTGTCCATCATTGCCAGTGAATCAGATGTACGTTCATGTGAGGGCGGAAACCTCTTCCCGCACACATGCTGGGTTGCGCTCGTGCTTCACGTCTCACCCGTGTTCCGCTCCCCCTGTCTCCCTCCTCCCTCACTCTCCCTCCCCCATCACAGATGCTACTACAGGTGCGCTCGCGTCAAATCCAACCCACGATGCCCGGCCAAGAAGACCGTTGACATCACCTGCAGCAACCGCAACGAGCCTCCCTCCCCCGACGCCTTCCAAGTCACCTACCGTTGCACGCTCCACAACCACCCCTTGCCTCCCCGCCAACCTTTGCTCCCCATCCGCCGTCCCCCCACGCGCCACATCTTCCCCCGTAACCACCCCACCAAGTGCTTCAACAAGCGTCCTGCCTACCGCTCTAGCGATCACCCCAATCACCCTAACAAGAGGGTTGCTTTCAGCCCTGCAGACCTTCCCACCGGCCATGCTACTGACGAGCATTTCAACCTCGCGGATTCACACGCTGGGGATGGAGATACTCCGTTTAACGCCGATCGACCTGCTGAATTCAGTGGCGGTCTGAACGCCTTGGCGAGTGAGAGCGATTTTGGTGCAGCTGTGAATGCCCCAGCTGTTGATTCTGGTGGGGCTCTGAGCATCGTGGCGCGGGCGTTGCAGAATGGGAGCGTGGAAGTCAGTCCTGCTCATGCTGCTTGCGCCGCCGACGCTGCTGCTGCTGATGCTGCTGTTGAATTTGAAGATTGGGCTGTCGAAGCCCTCTTGCACTCTCCCTGTCAGCAGGAGCGGCTGATTGAGTCCACTTCCCTGCGTGTGTGGGACCTCCCCCCACTCTCTCCCCTGCCGACCCTCCTCCGGTCATCCCCTCCGTGGCTGGATGAGGTTATTCCCGTTAGTGCCTGCTCCACTGACCTCAGTGCTGCTGCTGTTGACCAAGCGAGGTCTACAGTGTCTCTGGAATGGCTGCTTGTGGCTCTCGGGTGTCAGACGCTGGAAGAAGATCACAGCCGTCGATTCACCGATCAGGACTCGGAATATCCGACGGACGAGATTGACTCTCTGCTGGGAGCAACATCGCCTACGAAGCAAGGCCTCCAAGAGCTGTCGTCACTGCGCTGCAGTGCTACCAACCACCCGGGCCAAGCGGGGCTCCTACAGGAATATCTTGGCGGGAGAGGTATTGAGGAGGAGCAGACCGCACCCGGCGTGGGGCGCAATGGGAAGAACTCCTTCCCCGATTTTCGTTGTCAAGGGGAGGAAGGGTCAGTGCACGGCCCGACAGGGGCAACACCGGGAGCACTGCTGGGGTGTGTGTTGCCGCACGCTGCTGCACTGGGTGCTGCTGTATCTGACGCTCCTGGCTCCCAGCCCCACCAAGATGTGCCAGTGCCACCTTTAACAGCCACCGCTCCTCACACGCTCGTGAGAGGGCAGAACCGGCCGTCCTATGCCATGAATGTGCCACTGTCTGGGATGCCATTTGATTCGACGCGCAAGTCACCAAGTGGGTGTGCCTCATAGCCACTAACAGCCACCACCTTTGATACACCTGTGATTGGGCAGAAGCTCCTAGCCTCTGCAAAGGATGCACTGCCGCTTGGCCCCCGTGCCACTACCCAAGCTTTTGCTCAAGCCTGTGACCAAGCCTGGAGCAGCGGATTTTCGGCTGCTTGTGGCACGAGTTACCATACGTGCAGCACAGATTCTAATACAAGCAGCCCGGATTGCATGTCCCAGCACACGAGCTGCACGGGGAGTGGCATGAATCGCAGCGAGTGGCACTTCCCACCTCTGCGTGCTGAAGCGACTGAGGGAGTGGAGGAGGTAGGACTGGTGCAGCAGCAATGCCAGCAGCAGCAGCAGCAGCAGCATTGGCAGCAGCAGCAGGATCCTCCTGGCATGGGAACGTTCGGCTCTCGAAATTCACGTGTGCTTTCAATGCGCAATGCTCCTCCACCTCAGCTTGCAGCATTCCCAACCGCACTCAAGCACGGAATGTCCCGCCCTCAGAAACCCCTTGTGCCTTCAATGCACCAAGTTCCTCCTGTTCGCCTTGCAGCGTTCCTGGCCGCAGGCGAGCGCGAAGTGTCAGGGCCATTGGCCACTGGCTCGGCTCAGCAGAAGATTATGCGTGGGGGTGTGGTCCCTGCAGCAGCAGTGTTTGCGTTCCTGGGAGGGAGCAACAGCACCCGGGTTTCAGACTTTGCAGCTGCTGACGTGCGGAAATTGATGCAGCTGTGGGTAGAAGGTGCAGCGTAGGAAGGACTTTTTTGTGGGGGGGGGCGGCTACATCAAGAATCACTGTACTCTGAGTGTGCATTCTCCCAATACAGTATGTCCAGTTTTTGTCACTTGCTTGGCTTTCGATGTTTGCTTGTTCACCACCGCACCAGTGTGGTATGCAGGGCTAACTTTAGTAAAATGATCCGTCTGATGTCAAGACCGGGTCCTGGCTCCTTGTCTGATTGTCAGACGAAAGCTGTAACATTGTCTAGCTTTTCACACGAATCCTAAATACTTGTCTGAGATTTCTGTGAAGAAGTTACCAAGCAATATACTATCCAAACAAAAATAGGGAAGTCATGTACCAGCCCTAATGTTTTGTCAGTAGGGTAGAGAGTTGTGAAGACTGAGGTTTCCGGTTCGAGTCTTGTCTCCTGCTACTGCCAGGCAGGTGCAGACATCCTTCGAGAGTTTTGCCTTCAGACTAAAAAGACTCGATATCTGCAGTCTCAGATGAGCTGTATACCGTCATCACCCGGATATAAGACATATATGTCTTATCTCATACACTAAAAAAATGCTTGGGTTATCTTGTATTTGGGGAGGTTTTGGGTGTCTTATAAGTCTTATAAATGGAAACCTTTTAAAACTAATTAGAAATAATTTCACGCATCTTGAAAAGAGTTTCTCATTAAGAGTGTGGATGTTGCGAAGGTGCCACTTCGGCAACCATTGTTCGGGATGACGTGACTTGCAGAGGCAAATTTGGTAGTACGTGAGTCAGCACGTGGCAGAATTCGCGTGTCGCAAGGGTAAAAATGTACGCGGTATTTCAATTTTCACTATAATACATTGCAGTTTCGATTATAAGACACATATGTCTTATCTCGTACACACAAATAGGTGTCGTATAAAAAGGCTTGCCTGTTTATAAGAGACACCCGTATAATAGACAACCCCTGTCTACTATTCAACACTGTCTTATATCTGGGTGATGACGGTAAGGCTGTCTGGGAAATCAGATGAATAGAAAAAGCTTCTCTTAAAAATCAGATGAAATTAAACAGCATGTCTACGACATCAGATGAACCAGTAAAAATGTGTTCAGAATCCAGAAATTCAGACCAAAAATGTCTGATAAAGTAAGCCCTGGTGGTATGCTAAGTGCAGAGTTGAAGAGCTTGCACTGCTACTCAGCTTAGCCAGAACACATGTAACCACAATAAGTTACAACACTAGTCAGGGCGTATTCCTACGGCCTCCTATCAAGAAACCTCCTATCAAGATTGTACCTTTTGCCTGGTAAAAGTAGCGAGAGATTTTGGGTTTAGGGAATTTTCCAGTGAGAGCTTGATAGGAGGTTTTCTTGATAGGAGGATAGGAATACGCCCTCACCATCCCAATGCAAATAGAGAGAACTAGAAAACGATATGAAATTCAGGACTTACCACTTTGGGCCTCCAATCAAGCAGCTAGCTCTACAAAATATAACAAGATCATCTAAGCAAACGTTTAGCAGATCTTATGCCCTATACCCTACCAAGCCAAAAGTTAGCAAAACAAGTCTACGCATCCACAGAAGTCAATAATGTAGACTTAAAAAGTTATTACCAGATACCTAGCTACAGACGAGCCACCGACGAGCTCACTACAGCGCCAATCTTCCATCAAGTCTTGCATCCAGGTTTGACGCCCTCTGAGATATCACAACCATCCGTAGCATCAGAACGGAGCCAGGGACGAGCCAGTTGAAAAAAAGTACAAAGAAAAAGGAAAGAAAACGGACTGCAAGACAGCAAGGGCTGGAGAGAGCTCACGTAGAAATCTGAGCCACTTCTCAAGCAACTCCGAATCACGATTTCCCACCACCCACTCGGAGCAGCATGCTGGGAAACCTCCACTTGTGCTTCAAGTCCTTCACCTTCTCCCCTCCTGCCTTCTCTCCCGGATCCTCAGGCACCTTTGACAGCTTTCCCACGCCCTCTACTGCGCCATGATCCACCTTTCGCTCCTTGCTGAAAGCTGATCCCCCAAACAGATCCCGGCCAGGAGAGGCGGGGATTCGAGCGAACGTGGAGGAGACGAGGGAGTGGGTCGGTGACGGAGGGACGAGGCCGAAACGTGCGGGTGACGGCGGGGTCGAGTAGGAGAGTCTGGCAGATGAAACGGAGGGGAGAGCAGGGGATCCCTTGCTGCTGCTCTGGGCCGGGGAGGCCTTGGCAGAGGGAGCAGCGGCGCGGGGGTGGCGGGGAGTGGCGCCTGCCTGTGCTGTGAGGTGGGAGGAGGTGTGCGAGGGGGACTTGGAGCTGCGGCGGGATCGCAGGGGGAGAACTTCCTCGTCCTCAGGAATAGGCGCTGGCATCTGGTGGTTACCTCCTGCCCCCTCCTGCTGCTGCTGTAGCTGCTGGTGGGTTGGCTGGTGGTGTGAGAGGCGAGCCGGGAGGGAAGAGTCACGGACGAGAGGCAGAGGCAGAGAGGAGTCGCGCACAAGGGGCAGGCCAGCCTGCGGGGAATCACGTGCCGCCAGGGGCACGCCGTCTCTGAGGCGGTCGATGCGCGACTGGTCATAGTCCTTCATGCGATGGCGCATGGACGAGGCTGTGGTGACACACGGCGTGCACGCTGCTGCAGGTGAGGTGGCAGCAGAGGCAGCAGTGGGAACAGCAGAGGCGGCAGCAGAGGAGGCAGCCGCAGCAGGGGCGGGGGTAGAGGCGGAGCGCACGAGTGGGGCGTCTGAAGAGAGGGAGGTCTGGGAGATGGAGCGGCGGGGCCGTGCCGGGGTGGGCGCCCTGTGCTCCCTGGGGGCTGCATTGGTGAAAGGAATGGGGGGATACGGTGGTCGGGAAAAGGAGAAGAGTGAGCAGGGAGAGTGGTTCTGAGGGCAGTAGGATCGGAGCTATGACACAGCTATATAAAGAGAGCGAGCAGCATATACAGCAGAGCCAGCCAAGAGGATGTGAAGGCAGGCATGCGCACACTACCATGCAGCTTCATCGCATCGTACCTGCTTCATCGCAGCTCTCTGGCTCATGGTCGCTCCAACCACCACCACCAGCTTCCCGACTCCCGCCCCTGCTGTTCCTGCCTGGAGACAAAAGCTCCCTGCCCGGAGACGCAACATTCTTCCTCCCTGGAGACACCATGCCTGCCCCTGCCCTGCCCGAAATCACCCCCCTGGGCGAAATCATCCCGCTCTTGACAGACACAGGGGAAGGGGAGAAGCCTGAGAAAGCAGCAGAAGCAGAGCCTCTACCAGGGGAAGGGGAGGAGGAGGTGGAGGAGGCAGAAGAGGAGGAAGGGTGGGTTTTACTGGGGGAGGGCGAGCCTCTGCCAGGGGAGGTGGAGCGGGCGGGCACACCGCTGCGGCTGATGAGGGGGGCGCGGTGGTCGTCGGTGTGCATGCGCACTGCCACCTGCTCCACTCCCACGCCTGGCACCAGCAGCAGCGCCACCGCTGCGAAGGACACGCGTGGGATCTGCCTCTTCCCCTCTGCCTCCTGCTCCTGCTGCTGCTGCTGCTGCTGCTGCTGGCCCTGCAGCTGCTGTGGTTTCTGCTCACTGTGACGCAGAGCAAAGCGGGAGGGACTCCCTGGTTTCTTGAGAGCCCCCTTGCGGACCTTGGGAGCGGTCGCTGCTGCTGCGGCCACTGCTGCCACTGCTCCAGTGGCAGCAGTGGTGGCAGTGAATGCAAGAGGGTTGCGCAACACAGGGAGGGAGACGGATTTACCAGCAGCGGACAATGATACGCCATCTGCAGACGGATCACTGCCACTCTCACTCGCACTGCTGCTGCTCCCACTGCCACTGCCACTCCCACTGCCGCTGCCGCTGCCGCTGCTGCTGCTGCCACTCCCACTGCTGCTGCCGCTGCCACTACTGCTGCTATTAGCCCTGCCCTTCCTCCCCGCTGCCGCTGCTGCCACTGCCTCGGCGCGTGCCTGTGCCTTGAGGCGATCCAACATGCTCAGACCCTGCATCTGCTGGGCTGCTGCTGTGCTAGGCTGCTGCGCTGTGTCTGCTGGGGCTGCTGTGTCTGCTGCCACTGCAGCACTTGGGACCTCCTTCTCTGCTCTCGCATTCTCCACCTCACCCTGCTGCTGTTGGCTTGCCCCTTGCACCACCTTCACTTCGTCCTGTGATGCTTTCTCTGTGCTGCCTGCGCTGCCAGCGGTGTCATCACCACCAGCAACAGCAACAGTGGCAGCGGTAACAGCAGCAGCAGGAGCCGAAGCAGGAGGAGTGGCAGGAAGAGGAAGAGAAGGGACCTTGTCAGGAGTGGACTTGGAAGCAGGTGGTGGGGTGGAAGGAGCAGCATCCACAGCACCTGCTGAAGTCACCACAGGGGCAGCAGCCGGTGCAATTGCACAAGGCTGAGCAGCAGCAGCGGTGCCAGCAGGGGCGGCAGGCAGGCCAATGCTAGTGAATTCCGAGTGCACGCACGGCAGCAGCGCCACCGGCATGCCAAACTGCTCTGCTGCTGCGTCTGCCACTCCTGACCCTGCTCCTACCGCTTCTGTGCCTGCTGCTGCTGCTGCTGCGGCGGCAACATCACCCTCTTCCCCCCCATCAATCACCACCGCCTGAATGACAGGTTCCACTAGGCTCTGCGTGACAGGGTCCAGCACGGGCGCTAGAGGCGCGCTGGCCGTGCGTCCCTTCGTCCCTGCTCCTCCTGCTGGCTTTGCTGTCTTGCTGCTCTTGACGCTGCTTCCCTTGCTGTTGGCACTCTTCCCACCGCTGCTTTTGGCAGCGCTGCCGATGCTGCCAGTGGTGCCTCTGCTCTTACTCTTGCTCTTGCTCGCACTGGTAGCACCAGCCCGTGCCACGCCCGCCGAACCGCTGCCGGACCTGCTGCCACCGCTGGTGGCCTTGCTTCCGGACCTGCTGCGGTTGCCGGACCTGCTGCCGCTACCGGACCTGGTGAGCTTCACCCCTTCAGGCTTGGCGCCGGGTGTGCCAGTCTGCTCGCTCTTCTGACTCTTCTGCTCTTTCGCCTTGGCCTTGCCAGTGCTGCTGCTGTTGCCAGTGGCAGCGTTGACTCCTGGTGTTGCTGCTACTGCCACGCTGGCAGCCAGGTTCTTGCAAGCCCCGCCAGGCGATTCAAGCTCTATCTCACTCCCACTCTCGCTCCCACTCCCACTTCCGCTCCCACTAGCACTCCCTTCCCCACTCTTGCTTCCACTCCCGGAACCACTGCTGCTGCTCGCACCACTGCCGCTGTAACTGCCACTGCTGCCGCCACTGCTGCCGCCGCTGCTGCCGTCACTGCTGCTGGCACCGCTGCTGCTGCTGGTGTCAGCAGCATCAGCGCGCTCATAGCTCTCATAGCTCCTCACTGTCACTCTGTCCTCAGACGAGTTTGACGACGACTGTGTGCACGACTCGCACGACGAACCCTCCTCCTCCTCCTCCACCCATCCGTCCATTAGCTCTGCTGCACTGCCACCAGTGCTGCCTGCAACGGCAGCCTTTGCTGCCGCCTCAGCAGCTGCTCTTGCAGCCGCTGCCACCGCTGCGAGTCTCTCCTCTTTCTCCCTCTCCTCCCTCTCCCTCGCTTCCTTCTCCTCCTGCTCCTGCTCCTGCTCCTGCTCCTGCTCCTGCTCCTGCTCCTGCTCCTGCTCCTGCTCCTGCTCCTGCTCCTGCTCCTGCTCCTGCTCCTGCTCCTGCTCCTGCTCCTGCTCCTGCCCCTTGCCTTTCGCCTCTACTTCCTCCGCCGACCCTCCCTCTTCGAAAACCAACACTCCAATGCTCTCGCTCCCCTCCCCAGCCTCCTCCCACTCCACGCCCTCACTCCCTTCGCTCCCCACAACCACCTCTCCCCTCTCAATCCTCCCAATCTCTGCCCAATCCACAGACCGAGACACTTGCCCCTTCTCCCTCTCCCCCTTCCCTTCCGCCTCCGCTTCCCGCCTCTCCCCCTTCTCCCCCTTCCCCCGCCCGCCGTCCCTCCCCCCAAAGACCAGGGAGAAGTCAAACGATGCAGCAGTCCCGCCGATCCCCGCCCCATGCCCCCCTGCCCCCGCCTTCTTCCCAAACACCCTTCCGCCTGCGCCCTCTCTCCCCTTCGCTCTCCCTGTCTCCTTCCCACCTTCCCTCGATTTCACACTCCTTCTTGCCTTCTCCTCCTCCTTCCTCCTCTCCTGCACCCTCTCTTCCCTCTCTTCTTCCCTCTCCTTCTCTCTCTCCCTCTCCCTCTCCTCCTCCCTCTCCCGCGCCCGCTCCTCCTCTTTCTCCACGGATCGCCGCATGAGCTCCTGCTCCTGCGCGATCCGCGCCACCAGCGCCGTCACCGCCGCCGCAGCCGCCTCCGCGCGCACCACCGCCGCCTTCGCCGCCGTCGATTCCCCCTGCCGCTGCCATCCGCCACTCGTTCTCAACCCCGCATCCCCATTCCCTGATGCACCAGCACCGGCAGAAGCACCAGCAGTAGCAGTAGCAGGAGTGGTGACGTCATGCGGCCAGCTGAGGTCTAGCGGCGGCGGAAGTTCCGCGGCGCGCATCCTGGCGGCATCCGGGGAGCCCTGCGTGGCTCCCTCCCCTTTCACGCGCTGCTGCATTCGCGACAGCAGCGGCGAGTGCACCGCTGACGATGAGGATGGCATGTGAGTGTTGCCCTCCCCACCCCCTACACCCGCCGCGCGCCCATCCTTGCTGCGGGCGACGGCTGCAGTGGCGGCGGCGGCACTGGCGGCGGCAGCAGCGCGCAGTGCCGGGGACGTGAAAGCAGCAGGCGCGGCTTTGGGTGATGCGAGCGCGGAGAGTGATGCCGGCGCAGCCTTGGGGGAAGCATACGCGGAAGATGCGGCGGTCTTTCCGCGCCACTCTAGCGCTGCTGACGGCAGCTGCGCGCGGAAGGCGGGTGATGACGTGGCGGAGGACGATTGGACGGCGGGCCGTGCACGCGGAGACATGGGCGGGGAGGCGCAGGCGAGCAGCACAGGCAGAGAGTCCGCCCCCTTGGCAGTCACACTGCCTTCCGACCCTTGGTTACTGCAACCCCCGCTTCCACTCCCGCTGTCTCCGCCGCTCTCTTCATCAGCCTTACCACCTCTCTTTGATTCCGCCTCACCACCGCAAACCTGCCGCTTCTTCCCGTTCTCCGCCTCTCCCTCCCCCTCCCCATTCTCCCCCACTCCGCCCTCCCCCTGCAGCATACTCTCGCACAGCGCAACCATGTCCCCCACGTCCATCCACTTGCGCGCCCCTCCGCGCTTTACCCCCTCTCCGCTTTCATCTTCCGCCACCTTCCCCCCTCCCCGCTTCTCCTCCGCAACCTCCCCCTCTATCTGCGCGGCCATAGTCTTTCCGCCGCCTGCCTGCGCACAACTCACCGATGCAGCTCCGCCTGCGTCTCCGCCTCCGCCTGTCTGCCCGCTGCTTCGGTCGCACGTCCCTTCCGCCGGCATCAGCGCCGCCAGTTGCGCCAGAAGCACCTCTTCTTGCTCGCCCCCTCCCTCCTCTTCAATCCTCTTCTCTTCCTCCCTCCTCTCCCCCTCCTCTCCCACCTTCTCATCCTTTCTCTCCTCCACCTTTTCCGCCTTCACTCCCTCTTTTCTCACCTTCTCTCTCTCCTCCTCTCTCGCCGCCTCGCCTCCCTCTCCTCGCTCCTCCTCCTCTTCTGCAACGTCTTCCTCTTCTGGAACGCACACGAGGGATTTCTGAGCGCCAGCATCGCCTTGCACCGCGTTGGACCGCGCCTCATCATTACCACTCTTGCTCTCCACTGTCGCCTCTTCCTCATTCTTCCCCTGCTCTTCCCCTTCCGCCTGCACCCCCCGTTCCCCCTCCGCTTCTCCCATCTTAAGCCCCCTCTGCTCTCCCCCCTGTTCTTCCGCCTGCTCCCCCTCTTCCTCCGCGTCATGCCACTCCTCACTCTCCGCCTCCTCACTCGCAACAGCGGAGGCGGCGGGGAGGCCAATATCACCAAACGCGCCGGCACCAAGAGAGGCAGCCGGCAGCCCGATATCAGCGAAGGCAGCGAGCTTGGACGGCAGCAGCGCCGCCGGCATGCCAAATTGCGCGTCACTGTGTGTTTCCTCCTCCTTCCCGGCTGCTTCTGAACCGCCATTACAGTCACTTTCGGCCGGCACAAGCACCACCGCAGCGGCGGTGGCGGCGGAAGCGTCCGAGCCGCGACAAGCGGCAGTGGCGGCAGAGGCGGCGGCGGCGGCGGCGGCGACAGGAGGACCAGTAGGGGAAGAAGCAGGGGCAGCGGCGTCTGCAGCAGCGACGGGGGCAACAGCATCGGCAGCAGCCTGAGCAGACGAAGCATTGCTCACAGAATTGCTACTTTCAAGGCTTGCCACTTCTATCGCCTTCCGACCGCCACCACCCGTAGCACCACCCGCAGCAGCAGGCGCCAAGGACGCCGGGATTTGCGGCTCCAGGACCAGAGTTACCAGAGCCGTTACCTGCTGCTGCATCCTCAGCAGCCTCTCTCGCTCTCCGAGCCTCCCTGCCGAGCCTGCTGCTGAGGCTGTTGTCGAGCCTGAGCGGTTCGCGACCGAGCATGTCACGTGGACGAGGCCCCGCTCCAGCGCCCAGAGTACGCGGTCCACGTCAGCAGCTGCCATGTGGCGCAACGAGGCGTCGACGCATGCCATGTGCACGAGCCAGCGCGCCACGTCACGCGGCTGCGAGGGGAACACGTGCCCGCTTTTGGTTGGCTGGGCGCGGATGTTTGTGTGAGAGAGCTGCTGCTGCGGTTGGCGCTGCTCGCGCTTAGAGAGGGGCAGAACGAAGGGCAGCATCACGAGCTGAAGCTGCAGCGAGGCGGCGGACGACGCGGAGGAGGCGGAAGAAGCGGAAGAGGCCGAAGCAGCAGTATGGGCGCGGCACGGCACGATCACGGGCACCAGGTTTCCGCTTCCTCTTCCGCTCTCCCCCTGTCCCCCCTCGCTCTCCTCCCAGTCCCCCACCCATGCGCGCTCCAGCGCTCCCGCCACGCGCTCTTCCGCTTCTTTCACCGCCTGCGCCTCCGCCGATCGGGCACTCCCCATTTCCCCTCTACCTGCGCTCTCCGCCCCGTCGATCTCCGCCATGCGCTCTTTGAACTTGCCGATGATTTCATGAGATCTGACGGCTGTGATCACTCGAGCCACCACCTCCAACATCTCCGCGCCCTCGCTCTCCCACGAGCCAATAGCAGCCCTTCCCGCGCTTTTCCTGCTTGTGCCATTACTCTCCCCTCCCCCATCCGCCGCTATTCTCGCTGGACCTTCCGGCTCCTCTCGTCCACGGCAGATCGCCAGCCACTTCTCCGCGAGTTGCGGAGGAGACACGCCGTCATTCCCGCCGTCAGATGCGCAAACGCACGCAGCATCGCCGCGAGGACCGGAGACTTTTCGGCAGCGAGAACAGACGCCCATGGCGGCTTGGAGGCAGCGCAGGTCCGACAGCTTGCGCGCGAACGACAGCGCGATGCCCGAAAACGCCGCCTTCGCACTCGCATTCGCATTCGCATTCGCATTCGGCCCACCAGCCACGTCAGCCGCCTCAGCGCGCGCCAGGGGGCAAACGTCGAGTGCAGCGGCAGAGGAAGCGAGGAGATCGAGCAGCATCTGGCGGCAGAAAACGTAAAACTGCAACAGCGGACTCCGCTGCAGCGCCTCCCAGTCCGCGCATTTTCCCCCCGCCGGCCGCGCGGCGGAGCGCTGTTGCGGAGCTCCCCCTGCGTGCAGCAGGCGCATTGCGACCCCCTTGAACTGCGCCGCCGGTTGCGGCCAGAGGTGGACGGACGATAGCTGACACGAGAGCTCGAACACGCTGTATCCGTGAAGCTTCTTGGAAGCTTCGAGGTACGCAAGGAAGAGCGGGGAGATCTGTAGCGCAGAGGCCCCCGCGGGGTGCGCGCGGAGGTGGTAGACTGTAGCTACCGCAGGCCTAGAAAGCTGGTTCGCTTGATTCGACGAACCTGCCCCTCCCATGCCTGTTGCAGTGATAGAAGCGAGTGTGCTTGAATGGAGCAGCTGCGTCATCAGATTGTTGCCTTTCGCTGCAGTCGTGACACTTGAACCCGTGGCCTTTTGTTCACCCACAGTAGCCGACGCTTTTCCGCCATTCCCGCTAACGGCCGCTGCAGAGGAGCCCGCTCGCGCCAGCGCCTGCTCCAATCCGCGTAGCTGCGCGGCTTCTGTCGCAAAACGCTGCGCCGTCATTGCGCGGATTGCGGCTGCGCCTGCAACGCCAGCGCTTCCCCCATGCGCCCGTGCACGCAACGCTGCGCGCATTCCCCCACCCTCGGGCTCCGAAAGAAACCCAGAATCAACAGAATGGGGAACCGCTCCTTGCTGCATGCGCTCTTGCGCCAGCGCCGCCGCCCATTTCTCCGCCGCGCCTAGGGTGCGCGGAGGGCCCTTGGGAGACGCACGTCGAGGGGAAGCGGGGCGGCGGCTTCGGGGGGAGCCGTCCCGCAAGGCGCGGGGTGACGGTGTGCGTTTGTACTTAAATCGAGGAGCATTCTTACCGGAAGCTGCTGCCGACCGCGAGTTGAGAGCGGCACCGCTGCTGAGACCCTCAGCGGCAGCAGTGCTGATTTTAAGACTAAGCTTTCCGCTAGCGCTACTGGCATCTGCACTACCATTCGTTCCACTCGTACCAGCCGTTAAATTACTTCCGGACCCACTCGTTCCGGCGCTGCTTCGCTCCGAGCCGGCAGCCGGCCCAGGGATGCGCGAACTGGAGGCAAAACGATCCATCGCCTCACCGGACCGCGCTCGATTCTTGTTAAAACTGCAACGGCTAGCTTTGTCAGGTTTCCATACCGATGCTGTGCAGCTACCGTCGGCCGCTCTCGTATCGTAGGTCTTCGTGCCGGCCGTGTGAAGCCGATATCTACTAATGGCGCCGATATCTACTAATGGCGGTGCTTCGCGAGGCGCTGGTTTTTAGCAATCTAAACGCGCATAAATTGGTCTACTAGGAGTTTGGATAACTTCAAGTTGGCATTGAGAGTGCCCAAGCATTTGGTGCATGTGACCTGTTCCAACGTGACTCAGACGGTGCGGGGGTCTATCGCGCCAGTCAGCTTGTTTAGAAAGAACCTGCAAAGCGACGAGGAGACTGTTGACACAGACGTGTGCTGCGGGATGGACGGCCGATGGCTGTCGGATTAGTCTTTCGATCAGTTGGGGTCAAGTTGACGTAGTGGTGGCGCAAAGTCGTCTTGCGTAAGCTACGCATTGGGGCAATGAGCATGTGAGGGGCGCTAATGGGCCTCCTGTGATTGGTCAATGTGTGCGAGTCGCTCATTCCGAAGCAAATGGGAAGGTTTGCCTTCTAGTTTTCCAGAGACTGTGTCTCGGGGGTGTTGGGCAACACTGGGCTAGGTTGGTGTGAAGGGAGTGGAGAGGTACGGGTGGTGCTAAAGCACGCGGCAATGGCGAATCGAGATAGAGCATGAAGAGGAGTGGGGGATTGAGATTCCGAATCGGCAAACCGCGAATCGCGAATTTATTTCTTTACAGTCACACAAGGGGGCCGGTCAACCACGGGTCGTGGGGTCACATGTCCTAGCTACTCCAACAATGTATCGAAATTCCATTTGCGACGGGAAAGTAGACCAATCTTAATACGTGTTACATGTGTTCATCTTATTCGTGGATGTCGTCAGTCTCTGGGACAAGACGGAGCCGCGTCAAGTCTGGAGCCGGCCATCTTCTATTGAAAGTGTAAACCTCAATAGGTGCAGGGTACAGTCTTCAACTTTATGCTCTTATAAAATTATTGAAGAATGAATTTTCTACATCATAATCAATCAATTACAACTGTGAAGGCTCTTTCGAGTATTTTTTATTTGTATCCTGTTTATAAAAATAAATAAAAAAAATCGGTTAGGACGTGCAGATCTCCTAATCATAACACGATTTTCTCCTTTAATGCAATTGAAATCGCATGCATTCTACTTGGTGAGGATGCTCAAGTTAACAGATATATTATATATGGTTTGCTTCGTACATAAACGATGGTTTGTAGGGAGACAAGGAGGGAGTAAGCTAGTTCTGTATACTCTTGTATTATCTGTCTCTCCTATCTCTGTGTGAAGTCACTACACAATTATTTTGTTGGCGTTGTTCGCCAGCACTTTTAACAACAAAAATGACGGGATCAGGAAGGTCAGTCTCGGCTTCCTGATCCGTCCGTTAGGGTTCGTTATGGTCCGTCAAGCAGGTCAGCCCGCGAAATTCTTGTCGAGCCTATGATTCCGCCCGAACCAAACGGAATCATGTTGGCCTGTCGAACGCCCTCCTTTTCATTCATTTCGAATGGAATCGTGAAGGTAGGAAAGTGGGTCGGGAGCTTCCTCTACAGGCAAACGTTGGTCCCGTTGCCATTCCATTGCCATTCACCCCCCCAAGCAGAATTGCCTTGGAATGGCCATGGGATTGGAAGGATGTGTTGGGGGGGAACGGGGAATTGGAAGGTGGGAGGGTGGTTCCTGATCCCGTTGCCACCCTTCCCCTTTCTGGCGCGAAATTTCGCGATTTGGCCATTCCCCCCACGCCTATTCGGGAGGTTCCTCCTCTGGTTCGTGATTCCACGACCATTCCGAGGCCTTTCTTTTTTTAGATGTGCTGGCGAACACCGCCGTTGAGTTGTCGGCCGTCTCCTAAACGAGATGCGACTGGTTGCGATGCTTCCGGAACTCGTCAATCTACACGGTGACATGAGTCGCATGCGTCGGAACGTGGTGTTTTGGTCGCCGACACCACCACCCGGTCGTGTAAAGCGGTCGGTTGACCTGCAGGTGCGAACTTTCTGAGAAAAAAAAAAACCCTCATTTTCTGGGTTCTCACAACGCATTTGTCAGCCCCAGCTGCCCAATCGCGGGTTTCCGTGCGCCAACCATCCCACCACACCTCTCACATCCCACTCGTGAGGCGCCTCGTCAGCTCACCCGCCTGGTGCCTGCTTGCCTGCCTCTGCTACTTTCCACACCGATTGTCACACCACACCGACGCGGACAGCCCGCGCAACCGAAATGTGAAAGCCAACATGCGGCTCGGAAATTTCTTGCACATTCAAAATCAAATGCGTGCTGCACTGCTTCTCGCAGTCGTTTGTTGTTTCACCCCAACTTAGTCACTGGAAACTCAAAAATACAAATCACACGATTCCACGCTCCAAACCGAAGCCCAGTGGTCAACGCTTTCAACTCCAACTCAGGCTACCTTTATTGCCACACCTCATAAAGCAGTTTAGACCGAGTAACACGATTGCCTCTGACCAGAAATCTCGCGCTCTTCGCGATGGCTGCTCGAACTACTCAGCCTTGGTCGAATCTCCCCCTAATGGTTCTCTCGACCGCCCTCACCTTAGCCGCCACAGCCGCAGCTGCCGGCGACAGTCTCGCGTTCTGCAAGCAGTACCCCGCGCGCAACCCGAGCAAGTGCCCCGCCGTGCGGCCAGTCAGCAGCCTGAACGTGGCGCGGCTGAAGGGGCGGTGGTACGAGGTGGCGGCGTCGTCGGCGCACAAGTACACGGCGGAGCTCGGCGCGGCGTGCACCGCCTTCGAGTTCGACGCGGCGCCCAAGCAGAACGGCCTCAGCGCCATGCGGTATGCAATTTGCCTTCATGCTCCTTGGTCATCCCACTATCCTTCATGGATTGCAAACCCTTCTCTTCCCCAAACTCATTCGTCCTCTTCTTTTCCCCACTATTTCCAGAATCTCCTGCCCCCATTCCGCAGGGAACTGTCCGATTCCGCCATTTCTCCCCCCCCCCTGTCCCCCTTCCATCTCCTTTCCCTTCACCACTCCCCTTCCCCGTTCCCTTCCCCTCTCCGCTTCCCCATCCACTTCCCATCTCACCTTCCCTTCTCCCATCACGCTTTCCCCCCCGGCACGTCCGCAGCGTCACGAGGCGAGTCGTCGAGGCGGTGGGTCCCGTCCGCGCAACGCAGGTCGGCACCATCGCCTCCGCCTCCCTCCGCTCGGCGCGCAACCTGCGCGGAGTGTGCTCCGCCATCGCCGGCCAGAAGCTCCCCTCGGAGCTCTCTTACGCGTCGCTCGTCGACCAGGCGAAACTCGGCCTGCCGGCCGCCGGCTTGGACGGCAAAACTGCCGGCCTGACGTCCAACAGCCTCTCCGGCATCTCCGCGGCGCTAGGCCAGATCTCCGCGCAAGCCGGCGCCATTCACGCGAGGCTCGCGCGCATCCAGACGGATCTCGCGCCGGTGAATCAGTTCGACCGGGTACCGAGCCTCAGCACGCTGCGAAACAGGATCGGGAATACAACAGAGGCGATCCGACGGTCGGTGCACGCGATTCAACGGTCGAGAGGGAGGATCTTGAAGCAGGCTGAGCAGATGCGCTTGGGCGTCATGAACGTGCATTCGTCTTCTGCGTCCAAGAAGAACCGACTCCAGGTACTACCTTTCCCCCACCGACGCGTCTCTGGGCACTTATGAGGCGCCCCATAAGCAGCCATCTCCGCTGCTGCTCACCCCCACGCCTTCCGCACCCCTCCCCCTGCTCCACTTGCCCCCCCCCTCCCCCTGCTCCACTTGCCCTCCCCCTCCCCGTGCTCCTCCTTACCTAGCTCTCCTTGTGCGCGTGTTTTGAGGTACCCCCTTCCTGCCTCCCTGCACCGTTCCCCCTCCTCCGTCACCCTCAACTTCTGAACGCCACGCTCGCCCTGCAACGGCAGGCGCCCGCTCTGCCGTGTGCGACACCACCCACCAGCACTCTAGAGTCGACTAGAATTTTACATCCCCTCTTTTTCCTTTCCCTCCTCTGCCCCCCTCCCAGCTGCTAAACGCCACACTCGCCATGCAGCGGCAGGCGTCCGCTGTGGACACTCTAGCCGTCTCCGCCGCCAAGATTGGCCTTCTCTCCTCCCTTGCCACTCCCGCCGCCAGCCCCTGGGCGTGGATTGATGAATCTGAAAACAACCCATCATGCCCTCCCTCCCCTGCCCTGTTCTCTTTCTCCCCTCCTCCCCGCAACCCCCCTCCTCAGCTGCTCAACGCCACGCTGGCCCTGCAGCGGCAGGCGTCCGCTGTGGGCACACTAGCCGCCTCTGCGGCCAAGATTGGCCTCCTCTCTTCGCTCGCCACTCCCGCCGCCGCCACGCTCTTCGAATCGCCCGTTAACCTCACCCAGGCCGTGAGCGTGCGAGGCACACTGGTGCAGGGCAAGCAGGAGGGGGATGGGAACGTGGCGATGAAGTTTGGAGGGGATCCTGCTGTGAGATACTCGGTTGTGCATGCCACGCCAGGGTTTGATCTGGTTGTGCTGTACGGGTGCTCTGCGGCCAACCGGGCCAAGCTCGCAGCCACGGAAGGACAGGTGAGGTGTTGGCAGAGTTTCAGGAGAGGATGGTGTTAGTGTGGTTCTGGTATGTCATGTCGCTTGTGCCTGTGCTGGTGCCGGTGCTTGCGCTTTTGCGTGTGCTTGTGCCTGTGCCTGTGCTTGCCTGCCAGCCGTTTCTGTCAACTCTTGCACACAAAACCGTCTCACTCCTCCACCCCATGTGCAGGCCAAGGTGTTGGTGCTGGCAAGGCAGCGGACAGTGTCTGCCAGTGAGCTTGCGGGTGTGGAAGCAGCACTGCAGGCCAAGGGCGTCGTGCTGGGTGGTGCCAACGTGCTGGTTACCACAGACCAGTCCTGCCCGTAACCACTCTATGAATGCTGGTGGTTTCCTCGTGCTGAGGTCCAAAAGCAAAACAGAGGTTGACATACCGAGTGGTGTGTCATAGACTAGTGCACCCAATGTAGTTAGCTCTAACATGTAGTTGTAGAGGGAATGAGTTCATTTTGCTGCTGAGATACCAGGGCACCAGATGGTAGCTACCAAAAACTAAAGCTTTAGTAGCACCATATGCCACGTATGATGGCCCAGGGATGGGAGTGTCAGTATACATCCACCCATACCTCCCCCACTCAACTTTTGTGAACGGTTGGCTATTTTGATCAATATTTATACATCTCCTTTTAGATACTTGATTGTTTGTTACGGGTGCAATGAATCGAGGTAGCGAGGATTGCACTAAGTGTCAAACGAGTACAAAATGTGAGCGAAGGCATGAGCGAACATTTATACACAAAACATGCAAACGGTAACGCGGTGCGTGCGAGCTAGCTAGTGCTATGCTGGCAGTGAGGTTCGGGCTAGCCCCGAAGCGTAGGCCGACACGGCCGGCCCAGCAGTGTGAGGTTTGGTGAAACAGTGCGTACGAAGTCGGCGAAGCCCCGTTAGCAGTAACGGGCGAACAACGGCTGCTGCTGTACGCGATGTTGCAAGGCGCGCTAAGGAATGTCGAGAAAATTCCTTACACTACCCCCCCCCCCCCCCCCCCCCCCTAAAGAAGCCCCCTCCGCTACGCGAGTGCGTATATCGCGGAAACCCCGGCTCCTTAGATACACTTGCAGGGCAGGGTGGTTTTCGATGTTGGCCAGGGGCACCCAGTTATCCTCAGTTGGCGTACGGTCCTTCCAGCGAACGAGGAACTCGATCCTCCTGATTCCCGTGGGGTGTCGAATCCGATGGCTCATGAATTTTTCGGGCTCGATGATCAGCTCCGATGCAGGGCGAGTCATGGATGGCGGGCGGTGACGAGGCAGCTGGCTTGTAGTTGGGATGTATGGGCGAAGCAAGCTGACGTGGAATGATGGGCTGATGTACCAGTCTGTCGGCAACAGTAAGTGTGCGGTCACTGGGGTAATCATGTGGCTGATTTGGAATGGTCCACAGTAGCGCGGTCGTAATTTTGGTATGACGGGCAGTCGTAAATTCTGCGTGTCGAGTAGCACGTAGTCTCCTGACTGGTACGTGACTGGGCGGCAGTGGCGGTCAGCGTTGCGCTTAGTGATGACATTTGCTTTTTTAATTGCTTCGGAGGGTCTGGTGCGGGCAGCTTGCAGAATTTCGGCAAATTGTTGTGCTCGTGGTGTTGGGTTGTCCGGACTCGGCGTCATGGGCACTGTAGGGTTTTGCCCGTAGATCAGATAGAATGGAGACTGCTGCATCGTTGCTGACGTGGCGTTGTTGTACGCGAACTCAATCAGCGGCAGCTGCTGCTCCCAAGTTGTCGGATCGTCACACGTGGCACGAATCAGCTGCTCCGTCGTCTGGTTCGTCCGCTCCGTTTGACCGTCGGTCTCGGGGTGGTACGACGAGCTGAACTGTAGCCTGGTCCCGAACTGCTCCCGGAGGTTCTTCCAGAAGTTGCTGGTGAACTTCGTGTCGCGGTCGCTGATTATCACGGCTGGTATCCCATGCAGTCGAACGACAGTTGCGATGATACAGGCGACTGGTATCCTCTACGGCTGAGATCGATTTCTTGCACGCATCAAAGTGTGCCATTTTCGTCAATCTGTCAATGACGACCATAACCGCGTCGTTACCCCCTGGGTTCGAAGGTAACCCCGTGACGAAATCCATGGTAACCTGCTGCCAGGCGCGCTCAGGCGGTGGAATCGGCTGCAACTGACCCGCCTTTTTTTTCTTTTCGCGAGCTCTTCATCACCTGACACGTAGGACATGAGCCCACGTGGTGCTGTACGTCGGTCAACAGCTCCGGCCAGTAGTAATACCGCTGCAGTTGCTGTCGCGTTTTTTCTACCCCAAAATGTCATGAGGTAATCCCGTCGTGTGCTTTCTGCAGTAACAGTTCCCTCAGTAGTGAATACGCGGGTACCCACATGCGGTTGGTGCCCGCTTTTACGTAAAAGACTCCTTTAGCCTCTGCCAGTTGCTGTGAATTTCCGGTCGTGAAAAATGGGTCAGTAATGTATCCGTGGGTGAATAGGCCTGTTAGCAGTGGGTTGGTTTAGGCGAGTAGGATGGCGTGAAGTTGGGCGGTGGGGCGTGTGAGTGCGTTGACGATGTTGGATGCACCTTTTTTGTACATGACGGTATAGTGGAAGTTGGACTCCAGATAGTCCAACCAGCGGATCTGTTGCGGGTTGAGACTCGGTTGGGCGCGAAGGTACTGTAGTGATCGGTGGTCTGTCCGTACTGTCACGTATGCTCCCGTGAGGTAACATCGCCACACCTTGAACGCGTGCACGATCGCCAGCATCTCGCGGTCGTGTATCGGATAGTTGCGTTTGGGCGGGTGAAGTTTGCGGGACTCGCACGCGACTGGCTGGAGGCCGTTCCCGAAGTCCTGCAACAGTACTGCTCCCACAGCGATGTCGCTAGCGTCAGTGACGAGCTCGAACGGACGGTGCGGATCTGCGATGTGAAGCACGGGCGGTGAGCACAAAATTTGGTTGAGGGACGAAAAGGCAGCTTGCTCTTTCTCCCCCCACGTGTACTCAACCCCCTTCCTCAGCAGGTCGGTTAACGGGGCAGTCAACTTCGCCATGTCGGGGATGAACCGTAGCACGTAGTTGACGAACCCCAAAAAGCTCTGCAACTCAGTCAAGTTTGTCGGCGCGTGCCATGCTTTAATCGTCGCGATCTTTTTCGGGTCTACTTACACTCCGTCAACTGAAATTATGTGCCCTAAAAACTCCAGTCTGTCCTGTAGAAAATCACACTTAGAAGCTTTGGTCAGTAGGCGGTTCTCACTCAGGATTTTGAAAACTGCTTCGATGTCCTGTAGGTGCTGTGCTCTGTCGGGGCTGTAAATCAGTATGTCGTCGAGGTACACGATGACGCACTTATCTAAAAGCGGGCGGAAGGCTTCATTCATCGTCATTTGGAAAGTGGCGGAGGCGTTGATCAGTCCGAAAGGCATGACTGTGTATTCGAAGGATCCGTAGCGTGTGCGGAAAGCTGTCTTTGGGCAGTCGGGTGGGTTGACGCGGATCTGGTGGTAACCCCCTTTAAGGTCGATTTTTGAGAAAACCCGGGCTGTGCGCAGTTGGTCGATCAGTTTATCGGCTCGCGGGATGGGGTAACGGGATTTGATGGTAACCCTGTTCAGTGCCCTGTAGTCTATGCACATGCGAAAACCCCCGTCCTTCTTCGGCGTGAACAGTATCGGTGCTGCGAAGGGTGACGAACTCGAGCGAATGAACTCTTTTCCGAGCATGTAATCCAGCTGCTTCCTCAGTTCGTCCAGTTCGGGTTGGGTCAGTCGAAATTGTCGCTGTATTGTCGGCTGTGCCCCCGGTTCTAACTCTATCCTGTGGTCGTGCGGTCACTGAGGTGGCAATTCCGTCGGCAGGCCGTCCGGAAATATACAACTGTACTGCTTCAGGAGTGCTGCCAAGTCATCCGATACGTCGGCTAGCAGTTTCTGTTAATCCCCCCCTTTGTCTGCTGCCTCGGCTTCCCGAATGTCGACCGCGTACACGTCAGCTCCTGCCCCTATGGTGTGTTTCATCGTGATCGCGTTGACACGCACCGACGAAGACTCAGGCGAGCCCCAACGAGGTAAGGCGATGTTGTTACCGTTTACTCGCACGGTGCAGTCACCCGCCGTCCAGCCGATTCGCGAATTGTGTCCTCGCAGCCAATCACGACCGAGTGAAATGTCGGTTCCGTCGAGAATTGTCGCGAGCATTTCCTGGCTAAACGTGAAGTTACCCCCGCATCAAATCCGAACCCGTCTTCGCGTTCTAGTGGCGTGCCGTCAACCAGTCTTGCGTCGATCTCCGGTAAGCATCTGTCCAGTGGTACTTTCAGTTTTCGTGGTGTGACAGTGTTGATGAGGTTGTGGCTGGCTCCCCCATCTACGAAGATTTTAACTAAGTCGGTCCCGATTTTCCCACTAAGTCCGTCTACCGTAGTACCCTCCTTATTCGGCCGGGTGTGGTCGATCGCGTGAACCGGCACAATCACTCAGTGAGGGTCGGCTGGGTCGGGCGAGCGGCGTGACCTGTCAGTAGAGGGCCCATCTGCAACTGACTCCCAGCGTTTCTTGCTGCTTGGTCTGTTTCTGCTGCTCAACTTCCCCCTTTCCCTTAGCGTTTTCCGGGCATTCGCTCTTACGGTGTCCCGGCCGATTGCACGCGAAGCAACGCCCTTTGAACGGTGCGGCAGCGGCCTTCGCGGCGACGGCACGTATCGTAGCGCCCTCGTTCGTCCCACAAGACTGATGTCCCCAGTTACTGCTTCAGTAGGACCCCGGTCTCAGTCGGCGGAAGAAATCAAGCTTCTCCGCCATAGCGAGAATTTCTTGAAAATCAGTGAAGCCGCGAAGCTGGATTTCCTGAGCGATGTCGTGCTTCAGGCCGCCGATGTAGCGGTCGATGCGCTCGCCCTCGTGCATATAACCCACTTGCTCGCATAGCGCCAGAAACCCGCTGGTGTAGTCCTGGACGGAACCGAGTTGGCGCCAAGTGCGGAGCTTCTGTCGCGCCGCGATCGAAACCGCGATTGGCTCAAATCGAGCGCGCAGACTTGCGCACCATGCGTCCCACGTGCGATACTGGGGCACCTCCACGAAATACGATGGCGCCCAGGGTCCGGTTTGTCCTTCCCGTGTCGGTAGAGTCGCGTGGTCGTTCGGCTTCGTGACGATGACGCGCCACCAGTCCATGGCGGGTCCTCGCAGCAGCGACACGGCGTAACGGATTTTCGCCGTATCCTCGGAGACGTAGTTGGCGTCGAAGAAGACATTCATCGTGAACAGCCGCGCCTGAACGGTAGGACCACCCTGTTGACTCGGGTCAAAGCATGGTGGACGCTGCGGCTTCAGCGGCATCGGTGACGGCAACGCCGAATCGTTGATCGGGGCCAAAATCGTGACGCGCGGTTGGTTTCGGGCCGCATTCGTCGCTTCGGGGTGTGTCGCACCGTGGTCGTCGTCTCCGTCATAGCGGACGACGCCATCACTAGCCACGCTCGCGGGTTGCCATACGCTTCCGTGTTGCGATGTCTGCGGTGCGGGCTGTACCGGAGTGCTAGGTGCTTGAGATTGTGCTTGCTGTGCTCGTGCGATGTCATTTTGCAGGGACGTGCGTCCTGCCGTCAGCGCCGCGATTTCTTCAGAGCTTTCGCTAAGTTGCTGCAGCAGTTCGTTCAAACGCTGCGTGAAGGTGGTGACGTCAATATGCTCAGCCATTTCGAAGGGCGTCGGCCTGTCTTAGTTCTAGGTGCAGTCGTGGCTGCACAAGTTTACGAGAGAACGCGCAAACAGCGGCTCCTAGGGGCTAAGGTGCGTGAGTCCCTTCGAGTGAAAAAACAAAAGTTGTTTTCTTGGGGTGCGGAAATGCGCGGTCCGAAAAAGGAAATAGGGTATGAATACCAAGTGTTACGGGTGCAATGAATCGAGGTAGCGAGGATTGCACTAAGTGTCAAACAAGTACAAAATGTGAATGAAGGCATGAGCGAACATTTATACACAAAACATGCAAACGGTAACGCGGTGCGTGCGAGCTAGCTAGTGCTATGCTGGCAGTGAGGTTCGGGCTAGCCCCGAAGCGTAGGCCGACACGGCCGGGCCAGCAGTGCGAGGTTTGGTGAAACAGTGCACGCGAAGTCGGCGAAGCCCGTTAGCAGTAACGGGCGAACAACGATGTTGCAGGGCGCGCTAAGGAATGTAGAGAAAATTCCTTACATTGTTACACACTTGCTCTATACATTTAGCCTCCCTACAGCGAAGATGGTTTTTTCCAACAATCACGTGACCCACATTCGACGGAACTATGAGGGGCTTTGTTGCACGAAGGCTGCTCTGCTTCTGCCAAGTGTTCTTTCGACTGTACACGTCGACGAATCCACGCTCACGTTGACATCACTGTCTGGGTTCTCGCTTCTCACTTGCCCTTGAATCTCCAACCAGAGCGTCGAGCTTCGGCGCCGCAAATTTTCCATTGGCTGGAAACGAAATTCCACGTGGACTTACAGCTAGTTCCGCGCGCTGAAGCTTAGTCGGGGAAAATATGTGCGCCACAGAGGCGCCGCAAACTGCCCCCGATTGCTCTGAGCCACACTTCAAGGGCTTTGCGGCGTCAAATGCTTCAGATTGACGTTGGCGGGCGCGTTTCACCGAACACCCGGTGGAACTCCGCGCGCGCATGTATTCCGCCAGACATTTGTATCAGCGACGAAGGGGGGAATGCAAAATCTCCCCCGACTCTCGGATCAAACCACAACACCTCTGCCCTTGGCTAAACCACACTGAAAATTACGTCACTTCTGATTATATTCTAAAGCGCTCTGAAACCCACACAACACACTTGTTCTCCCGCCTCCCTGTCCATCATCTCTCTTCCTCCACACGTTTTCTCCCCTGCCATCGTCAATGCAGCCAGCCTAGGGAATACTTCATTTCATTCTTCTGAAGCATTGGGATTTGTATCTTCGCGAGGCTCCTACCTTAGCTGCCAGGGTTGGGTCAGAACCTTGTTAGGGATTGGCTGCTCCTAATCCCACTCGCGTCACAGGGATCGTTAACAGCTAAGCCATAATCAACCTTACGTCAAGGCATTTTGCCAGCTCAGGTTGTTACAACCAACTATGGCGGCCCTAAACGCGTTGCCCGTCGTCGCTCAAACCTCGAATGCGCTTGACGCGTCAACCCTCACCAACGCGAAAGCATTGAAGTCCCGCTCATGTGCCCTCAACAGCGGCTGCTTCGGCGAGCGCGTCGCTAAGGACGCGTCGCTGAGAGCCATCAGCGGGAAAGCCGCTCTTTCCGGCCTCGTAAAGGCGCACAAGACTGGCCGAAGCGGCGTTGCGTGCGCCTCGCTAGACCCTCCCAAGGCTGTTAGCGCGGACGCGCCGCCGGCCTTCACGGCGTGGGGCGATGATGCGCTGAACCCCGCCGGGAAGCGCACGGATATCAAGAAGATCATGATCCTGGGCGCTGGACCCATTGTGATTGGCCAGGCCTGCGAGTTCGACTATTCTGGGACCCAGGTGCGTTCCGGGCGGATCAATGCAGGAATATTCTACACCTTAGCAATACCGATCAATGTAGTTAGCCAATGTTCTCTAAATTCCACCTTCGCGGTTATCAAACCAATCAGTCTGGAGTATTTTTTCTTTTAATACCGTGCACCTTTTTTTACTTGAATCTCATCAACCGTCGGCCGTACGTGCGTGAGTGGTCGCCGTGATTGCAGGCGTGCAAGGCGCTGAAGGAGGAGGGGTACGAGGTGATACTGATCAACTCCAACCCCGCCACCATCATGACGGACCCCGGCACCGCCGATCGCACCTACGTCGCTCCCATGACGCCCGAACTCGTGGAGCAGGTGCGCTGCTGGCCTCTGCCGCCCGTCATGCCCTTCCTCGGACATGCTTACCTCTCGTCCATCGTCGTTCTTCCTTATTCCCATCCTCGCCTTCCATACTTAGTTCCTACATTAAAGGCTAACCCGAAGTATCGTGCGTCTGCCTTCCCACTCTCGTTCAAGCTACCGACGATCGTTCTTGTGCATCCAGTTCGCCTATCCGCGCATGTGTCCCTCCCATTCCCGATCCGGTTGTTCCCCGATCCACCGTCTCTTTCGGCTATACATTCCCCTTCCCTCGTTACCCCTACACGATCCCCATCCCGCTCACCCTGTCGCTCTCAACCGCCGCTCTCCGACCAGGTGATCGCGAGCGAACGCCCCGACGCGCTGCTGGCTGCAAATGCGCGGGCACCCGCATCAGCTGATCGCGCCCTTGCACGCTCCCCATCCCATTCCCCCATCCCATGCTCCCCCGTTCCACCCGTCACCCGCCCGTTCCCGATCCCACCACCAGGTGATTGCCAACGAGCGCCCCGACGCGCTGCTCCCCACCATGGGCGGGCAGACGGCGCTGAACCTGGCGGTGGCGCTGTCGGAGCGCGGCACGCTCGACAAGTACGGCGTGGAGCTGATCGGCGCGAAGCTGGACGCCATCAACAAGGCGGAGGACCGCGACCTCTTCAAGCGCGCCATGGACAAGCTTGGCATCAAGAGCCCCAAGTCCGGCACTGCCAATACGCTGCAGGTGGGTGCAAAGCGGTGCTGGTGGGTGGGAGATAATCGTCACCGGCGCTTGAAATGCCGGGAACGCATGCAGGCGGTGTAGATGAGATGGTGCTGTTGCAGATAAAGTGGCGAGGAGATTGATTACTCGTTACTGGCACACCATTAATGCTTCTTCTCTCCCCATGTCATGTCTCTTACCCATTCCCTGCCCCCTCCTTCCCCCACCCTCCCTCCCCTCTCACCCCCACCTTTCCTCCCCCTCTCCTTCCCCCGTCCCCTCTTCCTCCGCGCGCAGGAGTGTTTCGAGATCGCGCGTTACATTGGCGACTACCCGCTGATCATCCGCCCGGCGTTCACGCTGGGCGGGTCGGGAGGCGGCATTGCGTACAACGAGGAGGAGTTTGAAACCATCTGCAAGGCCGGGCTCAGCGCCAGTGCCACGTCACAGGTCAGTGCCACGTCACAGGTCAGTGCCACGTCACAGGTCAGTGCCACGTCACAGGTCAGTGCCACGTCACAGGTCAGTGCCACGTCACAGGTCAGTGCCACGTCGCAGGTCAGTGCCACTTCACGGGTCAGTGTGCCACGTCACCGGTTCGTGCCACGTCACAGGTCAGACTTCAAGTTGGTAACACGTTACGGGTAAATGGTGCAGCATTTTCCTGGGAGTGACCCCCTGGGCATCCTGTCGTGCGTGCTTCTCTGTCTGTGCTGGTAAGTGTGCCGACAGGCAGCCATACCCTTGCATGCGCCCCATGTGCGCCCACCCTCCCTCCTCTCTCCCTTGGCCTCTCTCCCCCCCACCAGGTGCTGATCGACAAGTCGCTGCTGGGGTGGAAGGAGTAGGAGCTGGAGGTGATGCGATGCGCACACGTGCTGCTGCACACACACACACACCCTTGCAAGCACCCTTATGAGTGCTCACCCTTCCCCATTCCGCCCCCCCCCCTCCCGTGCACAGGTGCTGATCGACAAGTCGCTGCTGGGGTGGAAGGAGTACGAGCTGGAGGTGATGCGCGACCTGGCGGACAACGTGGTCATCATCTGCTCCATCGAAAATATCGACCCCATGGGCGTGCACACCGGCGACTCCATCACCGTCGCTCCCGCTCAGACCCTGACTGACAAGGAGTACCAGGTAGGGTTGCTAGGAAGAGGGGAATGGGGCGGTGGCGACAGGGGAGGGGCCTGGCGGACAGCGTGGTGAGCATCTGCTCCATCGAGAACATCGACCCCATGGGCGTACCCACCGGCGACTCCATCACTGTCGCTCCCTCTCAGACTCTGACTGACAAGGAGTACCAGGTGAGGGAGTGAGAGGCTTGCAGGCGGGGCAGGGGAGGTGTCGGTGGGGTTTGAGAGGGAGGGGCCTGGCGGACAACGTGGTGAGCATCTGCTCCCATCGAAAACATCGACCTCATGGGCGTGCACACCGGCGACTCTATTACCGTTGCTCCCGCTCAGACCTTGACGGACAAGGAGTATCAGGTGAGGGATTGAGGAGCTTGCAGGCGAGGCAGGGGAGGGGTTTTGAGTGTAGCGGAGGGGAGTGAGGACGTAGCGAACAATGTGGTGATCAGCTGCTCCATCGAGAACATCGACCGCATGGGGGACTCCCAGAGGTATTAATGTGAAAGTATCACGTGCGGGAGGGGGAATGGGTTACAATACATCAGGTGACGGGTTTAGGTTTCCGGGTTCAGGGTTTGAACCTCTGCGGTAGATTTGAGGGTCCTGTGGGATGGATGATGCAAATTCCGTGTTTCGACTCAATGTCCCCTCATGGTGACTTTAAGAGGAGTTGTAAAAAGTCCTCGGAACTCGTGTCCTTTCCTCTTCTGCTCCCCTGCCAATCCCCATCCCTCCCCCTCCTTTCCTTCTTCCCCCTCCCCCAGCGGCTGCGTGACTACTCAGTGGCCATCATCCGCGAGATCGGAGTGGAGTGCGGGGGCTCCAATGTGCAGTTCGCTATCAACCCCAAGGACGGCGAGGTGGCGGTGATCAAGATGAATCTTTGTACAATTCCCCCCATTTCCCCCTTTTTTTCCCTTCCTCTTCCCTCCTGCCTCTCTTCCCTTGGATCCACTCCCCCTTCCCCAGCGCCTGCGTGACTACTCAGTGGCGATTATCCGTGAGATCGGAGTGGAGTGCGGGGGCTCCAACGTGCAGTTCGCCATCAACCCCAAGGACGGCGAGGTCGTGGTGATCGAGATGAACCCGCGTGTGTCGCGCTCCTCGGCGCTGGCGTCCAAGGCCACGGGCTTCCCCATCGCCAAGATGGCCGCCAAGCTCTCCGTTGGCTACACTCTGGACCGCATTCCCAACGATATCACCAAGAAGACCCCTGCGAGCTTCGAGCCATCCATTGACTACGTGGTCACCAAGGTGAGCTCCCGTCTGCACTCTCGCCCCCTCTCCGCTGCGCTCCTCCGCGCTGGCGTCCAAGGCCACGGGCTTCCCCATCGCCAAGATGGCCGCCAAGCTCAGCGTCGGGTACACTCTCGACCGCATTCCCAATGACATCACCAAGAAGACCCCGGCTAGCTTCGAGCCGTCTATTGGCTATGTCGTGACCAAGGTGAGCTGTATTCTTGAGGCTTCTCAGGAGTAGTTTCGCTGCCGCATGCTCTCTAGCCGCCACTCTCTTCTCCTCTGCGCTCCTCCGCGCTGGCGTCCCTACGCTCCTCAACCCCTACTCTCCCTTCTCCCCACGCTCTCCCCCACACACCACCCTCCACGAGCAGATTCCCCGTTTCGCATTTGAGAAGCCCCCCGGGTCCGAGCCCGCGCTCACCACGCAAATGAAGTGTGTCGGCGAGGCCATGGCCAGCGGCCGCACCTTTGAGACGCCTCAAAAGTCGCCTCTTCCCCTGTTCTCCCCAACACACTTAACCCCACGTGCAGATCCCGCGCTTCGCATTCGAGAAGTTCCCAGGCTCCGAGCCCACGCTCACCACCCAAATGAAGTCCGTCGGCGAGGCCATGGCCATCGGCCGCACCTTCCAGGAAAGCTTCCAAAAGGCGCTCCGGTCCCTCGAGACCGGGCACTGGGGGTGGGGGTGCGAGCCGGTGAAGCAGCTGGAGTGGTCCCTGGACGACCTGAAATATTCCATGCGCGTGCCCAACCCCGACCGCATGTACGCCATCTATGCTGCCATGAAGCGCGGCATGAGCCAGCGGCAGGTGCAGCAGCTGACGAGCATGGACCCGTGGTATCTGTCGCAGATGGGGGAGCTGCTAGAGGTGGAGGATTTTATGGGCAAGCTGGATGGGAACCTGCGTGCGCTCACCAAGGACGACATGCAGCAGATCAAGCGCCGCGGGTACAGCGACCGGCAGATTGCATTCGCGCTAAAGAGCACGGAGGAGGAGGTGAGGAGCTACAGGCTGGAGCTGGGCGTGGTGCCGGCGTTCAAGCGCGTGGACACGTGCGCGGCGGAGTTTGAAGCGATGACGCCGTACCAGTACTCGTCGTATGATGAGGAGAACGAGGGCCAGCCCGATGCGGAGCGCAAGGTGCTCATTCTCGGCGGCGGGCCGAACCGCATCGGGCAGGGGATTGAGTTTGACTACTGCTGCTGCCACGCGTCCTTTGCGCTGCAGGCTGCAGGGTTTGAAACAATCATGATGAACAGCAACCCGGAGACTGTCTCTACAGACTATGACACGTCCAACCGGCTCTACTTTGAGCCGCTGACAGTGGAGGATGTGATCAACGTCATCAACCTGGAGCGCCCCGATGGGATTATCGTGCAGTTCGGAGGGCAGACGCCTCTGAAGCTCGCCGTGCCGATCCAGAGGTATCTTGAGAAGACGCAGCTGCAGGCGGCGAGCGGGGCCGGCCCGGTGCGCATCTGGGGGACGTCCCCGGATTCGATTGACGCGGCGGAGGATAGGAAGCGGTTTGAGGCGATGCTGAACGAGCTGGGGATCAACCAGCCGCCCGGGGGGATTGCACGCAGCGAGGAGGATGCGCTGGCGGTGGCGAAGCGCGTGGGGTATCCGGTGGTGGTGCGCCCGTCGTATGTGCTGGGAGGGCGGGCCATGGAGATTGTGTATAACGACGCGGCGCTGCAGAAGTACCTGGTGACGGCTGTTGAGGTGGACCCTGAGAGGCCCGTGCTGGTTGACAAGTACCTCTCGGTGAGTGGGAGGGTGCTTGCATAATCTGGTGCTGGTGGGGTTGGTGGTGGTGGGGTTGGTGGTAGTGTATAACGACGCGGCGCTGCACAAGTACCTGGTGACGGCTGTTGAGGTGGACTCTGAACGCCCCGTGCTGGTTGACAAGTACCTCGCGGTGAGTGGGGTGATGGTTGCATGGCATGATGAGTCTGTGGCTGGTGGTGGTTGCATGGCATGATGAGTCTGTGGCTGGTGGTGGTTGCATGGCATGATGAGTCTGTGGCTGGTGGTGGTTCTGGGATGATGGGTGGTCCCCCATCCTCCCCCTCATCCGTGTAGCCCCATGCCTCAACCCTCCATTCCCCCTCTCCTTATACAACCTGATTTTCCAGAACGCCACAGAGTTGGATGTGGACTGCTTGGCGGACAGCACGGGTGCAGTGACCATAGGCGGCATCATGGAGCACATAGAGCAGGCGGGCGTGCACTCTGGCGACTCTGCTTGCTCCCTGCCCACCCAGACCATCTCAGAGGATGCTCTAGCCACCATCCGCGACTGGACCACCCGCCTTGCTCGCAAGTGAGTTGGTTGCCATGGGATGGGACGGGGCAGTGACTGGTCACTTGGACTGGTCACTTGTGAGCCAACTCAGCAGTCGAAACGCACCTGCCTGTCATGGGGCGGCCTTGTGATGTCTGTCAGGCGTTGCCGCACACACCATGTTTTTTGGAGTATTCTCAACGTCATCGTCCAAGTCAACCCTCGCACCATGCACACGCCACCACCTGCTCTCAACCCCTCCCTCCCCCCACTCACCCCCTGTCCCACAGGCTGAACGTGGTGGGTCTGATGAACTGCCAGTACGCAGTCATGCCAACAGGCGAGGTCTACATCATCGAGGCCAACCCCCGCGCCTCCCGCACCGTGCCCTTCGTGGCCAAGGCCATCGGCCACCCGCTCGCCAAGTACGCGTCCCTCGTCATGGCGGGGAAGACCCTGCAAGAGCTGGGCTTCGACAAGGAGGTGATCCCCAACCACGTGTCGGTGAAGGAAGCCGTGTTGCCCTTTGACAAGTTCCCCGGCTGTGACGTGCTGCTGGGCCCGGAGATGCGGTCCACCGGGGAGGTCATGGGGTTGGACGCCACGTTTGCGAAGGCGTTTTTAAAGGCGCAGGTGGCGGCGAATCAGCGGCTGCCAACTGGCGGGTCGGTGTTTGTGAGCCTGAACGATCTGACCAAGGAGAGCGGCGTGGAGGTGGCCAAGAGCTTTGTGGATCTGGGGTTCAAGATACTGGCCACTGAGGGCACGGCCAACGTGCTGGAGAATGCGGGCATTGAGGTGGAGAGAGTTCTCAAGCTGCACGAGGGGCGCCCCCACGCTGGTCAGTGCCTTGCATGCATGTGTGCCCTGAGATCTGTGAGTGAGATGTGCTTGAGATATGCCATGAGATGGGCGTGAGTCTTGGGTCTGCACTCTTCTCATCGTGGTCTCGATTGTTCGTTTGACTCCATTTGCTGTCACCCCTCCGTATGCCCTGCCCTCATCACTGAGCTATGCAATCCTCTCCCTTGTTTTCCTCCCCACCACCAGGCGATCTGGTGTCCAACGGGCAGATCCAGCTGCTGGTGATCACCTCAGCGGGCGATGCGCTGGACCAGAAGGACGGGCGGCTGCTGCGCCGCACAGCGCTGGGCAAGAAGGTGCCCATCATCACCACCATGGCCTCTGCTCGTGCCACCGTCAAGGCCATCCGCGGGTTGATTGAGTCGCCGATCGAGATGAAGGCCCTGCAGGATTATTATGTTGCTGGGAGCAAGGAGGCTATTGCTGATGCTGCTGCCACCGCTGCTGCTGCGGCGGCAGTGAGTCGGTAAAGGGGTGTGCTGCGCGTGGGGGGTATGGGTTTCATGGAGATTCGCGAGTGTGGTTTGTGATAGTCCCTAGAGATGACATTAGTACGTACTCTGTTTGACAGTACAAGTTATTGGGCAGAGCTTGCCCCAGATGTTAATTACTGTAATTGACTTGTGCAAGCCTGCCCATACCATAAGATATACCAGTATCCCTGCCATAATTCCGACGGATGGATTCTGATGGCACAGCAAACAGAGAGTGCACGCATGCTGGTATCATTTCTTACATCCAAACAAAACCATTGACATAAGCAGTCACACTGCTGTGAATACCGAAGCAGCACAAAAAATGTTGCCCAATGACCACTTACTTACCCTTGCTCTCAGTTGGCACATCTGGTGTGAACAGGAAAGGCTTGGTGTTGCAGCATAAATATCAAATGGCTGAAAAAATGTGTACTGAGATTTACTTTCGTTTCAGTGTGTATTGTTTATCCGTCCGCGTTATTCGTCGTGAAGTCACCAGACCGCACCGTTACCAGACCTATTTTGGCGATGATTTTTCCTGACGAAAACCACATCACCTGCGACATTTGATAACCATCGACAAACCCACCTGGCACTGGAGCGCACCTGACCAGCAGCAGATGTCCAATCAGCGACGCCACCTCGTCCTTACCGTGACAGCACTCCGACGACACGGGGAGACATTCGTTGCCTGGTTGGTGGAGAGCCGAACCACACGAGGTTCCCGCTATTGCCACGAGGACGGAGTTTGGTAGAGATTCCGAACCTGGAGTCCCACCAACCACCATTGTCGAACCTGCAACCCTCACTGCATAATAATCGGAGAGTGATCCAACAGACTTTCACAATTTCTTACCTTCAGAAACCAGCAATTTCTGGAGGCATTTTTTAGCGACGTTCCAACATCTGTGAGCATCTCAATTGCAATTTCTTGGTAGTAATATCCGCATCTGACTTACTTTCCCGTGTTCAGCCATGGCTTCCGAAGCTCCTGTCAAGAAGGCTTTCATCACCGGTATTACTGGCCAAGATGGATCTTACTTGACAGAATTTCTGCTCTCCAAGGGCTACGAGGTCCACGGTATCATCCGTCGTTCTTCCAACTTCAACACCCAGCGTCTCGACCACATCTATCGTGATCCTCACGTGTCTTCGGCTAAGCTGAAGCTTCACTACGGTGACTTGTCCGACGCTACCGCTCTTCGTCACTGGATTGACCAGATTAAGCCAGATGAGGTCTTCAACCTCGGTGCTCAGTCCCACGTCGGGGTCTCCTTCGAGAACCCCGAGTACACCGCCGATGTCGTCGGTACGGGAGCGCTTCGGTTGCTCGAGGCTGTCCGCAACCACATTGAGAACTCCGGACGCACCGTTAAATACTACCAGGCTGGATCTTCAGAAATGTTCGGCGCTACCCCCCCTCCTCAAGACGAGAAGACTCTCTTCCACCCCCGGTCGCCTTATGCCGTGTCCAAGGTGGCTGCTCACTGGTACACCGTGAACTATCGCGAGGCTTACGGCATGTTCGCCTGCAACGGTATTCTCTTTAACCACGAGAGCCCGAGGCGTGGTGAGAACTTCGTGACGAGGAAGATTACACGCGCTGTTGGTCGCATCAAGGTTGGGCTTCAAAAGAAGCTGTACCTTGGCAACCTGAAGGCTTCCCGTGATTGGGGTTTTGCCGGCGACTACGTTAAGGTAAGACAATTGTTCATTCTATATCCCTTACCCTTTTATCCCTTCCCGTTTCGATTAAAGAACCGATTCAACCATTTGTCGCAACTGCTTCCTCTTCCTTCATTCCCGTTTTTTTTCTTTATTACACCGTTTTCTTCCCTTACATAACATAAAATAACTGAGATCGCATAGTTAAGTAAACAGCACCTAACGAAAAGTGTCCTGGCTGACGAATTCCTTGTCGATTTTACAGGGAATGTGGCTGATGCTCCAGCAGGAGCAGCCCGATGACTACGTGCTGGCCACTGAGGAGTCATTCACTGTGGAGCAATTCCTGATCGCAGCCTTCGGCTACGTTGACCTGGACTGGAAGGAGTACGTCGAGATTGACCCCCGCTACTTCCGCCCGTCCGAGGTGGACAACCTGCGCGGGTCCTCGGCTAAGGCCCGGGAAAAGCTTGGGTGGAAGCCTGAGGTGGACTTCAAGAAGCTGGTGGCGATGATGGTTGACTCGGATTTGGACAAGGCTAAGAGGGAGCAGGTTTTGGTCGAGAACGGCTTCTTGGACAGCAACTTCCAGCCCTAAGCTAGGATTGGGAACCTGGGATCTTAGGTTGGGTTATTTATGTGATATTTCACAATGGATAGTGTGACTAATTTGCACAGTTTTCCCTGTGCAATTGTAAAGCTTCTGTGACCTTTCCCCTTGAGCGTCTGTGATCTGCTGGTTGCGACCTCATGTGAGTCTGCACTGCTGGTTGGAGCCTGCCCCCGAAGTCATGAACGTTCGTGTAACCTCTTCCGCCCATACAGCTCCGGGCATTCCTGAGGTACTGCATGGGACATTCAAGAATGGTCTCTTCGCCATGCAGCTGACTTAACAAGAGGACAGCCTCCTCGACACATGAGTTAGGAATTGAGACTGGGCATCTCTCCATTTAAAACCAGGGTGCACATTCAACGCGGTTCGGCTTGAGATGTTGGGAAGGGGGTTTGGAGAAAAACAGTGATTGGCTCACGAGGGGCGACAAAAAAATGATTCCGCTAGAGCTTCGGGCATTTCGTAGGTGGCGGGAGGGGGTGAAATGGCGGGAGTGGGTGAAACCGAATGGCGGGAGGGATGAAACAGATTGGCGGGAGGGGGGGGAAACGAAATTGCGGGGGAGGGGGGAAACAAAATTGCGGGGGAGGGGGGAAACGAATTTCGACGGGGAGGGGGAAATGAAATTGCGGGGGCGTGGGGAAACGAAATTGCGGGGGAGGGGGGAAACGAATTTCGACTTGAAGGGGTTGAAAGCACACCTCGTAACCCACTCAGTCAAGGGATAACCTTTGATGCACATTCAGCTGAATGTGCACCCCGGTTTTAAGCCTATGGGGCTTACAAATAGAAACACAGTGGCAGGAGTTTGGACATGTGTGCTGTGCTGACATACATGCCTCTACCTGTTTAAACAGTAAAAACAACCCCACAACAACTTCGTGGGGATTGCAAGGCATGGCAATGTGCCTTCATGTCAGCTTGCCCTTCAAACTGTACCTTAGTCATACTCCCTGTACTGGCTGCTTCGTTCACAGTTCAATCCCTACCCAGTTGCTGATCTTCCTGTGGTCCACTAGAAGTCTATTCTTGTCATCGCGGTACACCATATCCTCAAAATCTGCATTCCATATGACATCTTCGTCTGCTACAAAGTAGTCCTCCACATGGAACACTGGCTGCATGGACGCGCGCTCCATGCCAATCTGCACTCAAGGAAACAAGGGGGTGCGACAGACACGAGACAAATGGGTGCATGCAAGACAAGGCAAGAATGGGTCAGGGTTTCGGGTTTAACAGGGATTTAGGTAGAAAAGGATGCGACGGGGCTTGTTGAGCAAAGGAGAGGGAGCAAAACAAGATCTTCCAACAAGAGGAGGCCATTAGGAGCACAAAATACCTCACTACAGATTCCATTGATATCTGTGGACTGTGCTTGACTCACGACAGCGAGGCTGAGCTGTGCGTTGACGAGGCAGAGGTCATCCCGAGACCGGCCGTACAGCGGACTGGACTCGTCAATCAGGTGCCGAACTGTCATGCCGTAGCGCTGGTATGAGTCCTCTGACCGTACCTGTGTGAGGAAGGGAAGAAAAGGGAAAGACAGGGTAGCAGGCGGCAGAGGAGGCATGACCAAGCAGGAGTGTAGTAAAGAGCACCATGCCCTCACAGCGAACCTGCATGTGGACAGGGTAGCAGCTGGAAGCAGCAACATGATCAAGATTCTTAGTTCAAGAAGCAGCAGCATGCATACCAGTTTGAGGTGATCCACTTGCCGAAAGAACCGTCCGGTGCAGGAGAGGGTGTTGTGCTTGAGCGTGAGCTCCACCTTCACATCCACCAGCTCACACCTTCCAACGCATACTCCAGTCCCACCATACCAGCACCACCACCAGCAGTGCACCAGCAGTACCACTCATACCAGTTTAAGGTGGTCGACTTGGCGAAAGAAGCGGCCGGTGCAGGACAGCGTGTTGTGTTTGAGAGTGAGCTCCACCTTCACATCCACCAGCTCGCACGGCTGTGGCCCTGCCAGCACATACCGCACCAGCAGCATGCGCTCACACCCCCTCCCCGCCCCCATCCCACCTCCACCCGTGCCAAACCCGCCTCCTTCTGCTCCTCCTCCTCCTGCCACTGCACTACCAGCAGCGGCTGGGAAACTACTTGAGGCGGCGAAGGCTGCGCTGCCTCCAAAGTTGGCACTGCTGATGCTGCGGGAGAGTGAACGGGCAGCAGGAGGGTAGCGAACGGGCGGGGACCCCCCCGATCCCCCAGCTGCACCTCCGAGCACGTTCACACCCTGCTGTTGCTGCTGTGGCTGCTGTAAGGGAGGAGTGATGCAGGCGATTTTGGAGCACAGAATCGGATCCACTGGCTGGGTGAGCCTCGCGAAAACCGCTCCACTGAGAAACACAAACAGCAGCTGAGCCACTAGAGCATTCACATTCGCAACCACCCACGAGCGCGTATGGCGACGCCGGTGCTAGAGCCGGTTCTAGCCCTGTGGAGAGCGAGAGCGAGAACATGAGCACTTGGAAAATCCCCCACGCGCACCCCCCTGGGATGATCCCGGCGGGACCCAGGCGGAAGATGTTGGATTGCTCGAGAGCACGGACGGCGTCGCCGAGGGTTTGGGAGCCGTCGACGACGTTGAATAGGCCGCCTGATGCTGCCTCCTTTGCTGCTGCGGCTGCCGCTGCTGCTGTGGCGGGGGCTCTGAATGCTCCTGTGCTAGCCAACCCAGTAACAACCGCTCCCCCTGCTCCTCCTCCTACTGCTACTGCTCCTGCTGCTCCTGCTCCCTCTTCTGCTGCTGCTCCGGACGACCCTGCTGCTTCTGCTGCTGCTGCTCCGAGGGTTGTAAGTGCAGACGAACCTGCTTCTGCTGCTGCCGCTGCTGCCGTTCCTGCCGACTCCACAGCTGATCCCATGCCCCGAGCCATAGCCATGGCCGGACCTGCAAAGAAGGACTCGTCCTCCAGAGCACTGGCTGCCGAAGCTGCGACGGAGGTTTGGAGGTAGGCAAGGAGCGTGTCCTCCACCACCAAACCGTCCAGGTCCGGGAGGTAGAGGAGCGTGAAGAGCAGGGAGAGGATGAGCGGGGCGGAGCAGACAGCAAGAGAGAAGACAAGAGGCGGCTGTTTGAGCATGTGTGAGTAGAGGTTGTAGAGGAGAGAGACTATGGAGGGACGGTGCTGGATTATTCCTAGTTGGGATTGTGCCTTTCTCCCTCTCTCCTCACTCGCTCCTAGCAGGATTCGCATGGGGCTCATATCCTCCTCCTCCACTTCCTCTTCCTCCTCCTTTCCCTTTGTCGCTCTGTTTGCTACCTCCTTAACAGTGCCCTCTACTGTCTCTATCACTGTTTCTTTCACGTCCCGCACCGTACCCTTTATAGTCTCCTCCACGCTATCCTTTACGTCCATCACTGTGCTTTTCACATCCTTCACTGTCTCAGTTACGTCCAACACTGTATCCCTGACGGATTCTGTCACCGAATCCGTCACTTCCTTCACCTTCTCTGTTACATCCTTGACTGTCACAGCATCAACAACGGTGCTTGATACTGCACTCACCGCCTCCCCTGCCCCACCCTCCACATTCCTCCCAGCCCCTCCTCTCACTCCATCTGCTTCCTCCATTGTTCCTGATGTCCTTTTTACCCCTCTCACCCCTTGAGGTAATCTCTCCTCCCCATTTCCTACTCTAGATCCCTCCTCCGCTCTTTCTCCCACTCTCTCCCTTAGCTTCCCCCAGCCCACCACTCCATTCCGTCTCTCCTTTTTCGTGTTCCAAGCCCACCTCAACTCCATTTTATTTGTGCCTTCCTCTTTCCTATCCCTCCTATCCGTCTCGTTCTCTTTTCCATCCCTCCTATCCGTCTCGTTCTCTTTTCCATCCCTCCTATCCGTCTCGTTCTCTTTTCCATCCCTCCTATCCGTCTCGTTCTCTTTTCCATCCCTCCTATCCGTCTCGTTCTCTTTTCCATCCCTCCTATCCGTCTCGTTCTCTTTTCCATCCATCCCTCCTCCCTCATCTCTCAATCCGCCTCTATCCCCTTCCGCTCCTCTGTCTCTTTCCCTTCCTCCATTTCCTGTCTCTCTCACCCCCCCTTCCTTTCCCCCTGGCACTCCTCTCCGCAAGTATTTCCCCCCCAGCTCATCCGCATCCCTAGGGCTTTCCTCTTCGTCTCTTCCCCTCTCCGCGTCCTCCTCTTCCCCGCGCCGGGTCCACACTCGGCGTTTCCGCCTGCGCAGCCCCCCGTGCAACCCCCCGCTCCCCCGCGCGCCCAGCGATCGCGCGGGGGCGGGCCCTCTCCCCGCAACCCCTCCGCGCAAAAACGCCCCGCGCGCTGCCAAAAGCCCCGCTCCGCCGAATTCTTCCCCCGCGAACGGCAGATTGGGGGAATCTCCGCCGAGTCCTCCCAGATCCCGCCTCCGCAAGGCGGTGGGCGGAGTCAGCGGGCGCAAACCGCAGAGGTTGGGCGCTGGGGGAAGGGCTTGAGAGTGCGGGCGCACGGGCAGAGGGAGGAGGCAGGCGCACAGACCGTGCGACATGGTGTGCGACGGCGACGGTTCACCGGGCAACGATTTTAGGCAACGGTTCCAGGGCGACGATGTTTGCGAAATAGTGGCGACTCGATTGCACTGGCCAAGGGACGAACGCGGCGGTTACAGGGCTGTGTCGGACACGCTTCGAAACAAATCATTTCCGCGCTTCGCGAGCAGGCACGGGGTAACTTTCGATGCGACTCACAAGTTGCCCTGCGAGTAGGCACGGGCCCGCGAGTGCGAGCTATCGCGAATATTTCACTGTCGAGAATGACAGGACGGGAGTGACGAGACGCATGTTCCGATGCTGTGCTGAGCAGTAGCATTAGTAACAGCGGAGACAGGGTTGGGCTCAAGTGAAGAAATTTGGTCTGGTGAGATTCCGACACGGCGAATTGAGAGTGCTTCTTGATTCGCTATAAACTTCTTCGTGGTGAATTTATTTGCCCCATACACCGAAACTGTCTCGGTGCTACCAAAAAGCTGTTCCGAACTCTCAAGCCCTGTCCTTCAATCCAATCCACCAAAGCGCCTACCTCCCCACTCGACAATCAACAGGCTTTATTTTCCGTCGCGTCTGACGTGGCACTACGCGCTATTGCCACTGGCGAGGACTAGATACGGGAAATCTAATCGATACTAACCGTTGCTTCAAACCCTTATAGAGAGTCGCGCCGTCCTCTAACGAACAGAGCGCCTCGGAACGCGACTCGAGCACTCAGGCAGAACAGGCTGAAACGTGCGCTGTAGTCTCGGAGTAGATTTCTCGGACGCGGCGCGGGGGACGCGTTAATCCAGTGGCGGTGCGGCAAGGGCTGCCCGCATGGTGCGGTTGCAGATCGAGTTCAGGTGGGACGCCGCATGTCCCGCCAGGTTTCCCGCTCACCGTGTAAGGCGGACACGTCGTTCTGTCGTTGGTTCGATGCGCATCCTCCATCTCCTCTTCCGCTCCCCTGACTTGCCCCGTCACACATTTCCGCGTTCCCCTTTCTCCCCGCGTTCCCCCGCCTCCGCGCGTCGCTCATTATCCCCGCGTTCCTCCATTCTCCCCGCTTCCCCCGTTCCCCCATCCCGCAGCGGAGGCTTGGAGCTGCTGTTCGGCGGAGAGAAGAAGCAGAGCGTGGATGTGACTGTAACGGGGGAGGATGGTCAGGTGGGGTGTAGCTGGCGCACTCACATTCGCAAGCATTATCAGTTCAGAAGTGCATGCACATCTCTCACAATCAGTAGTCCGAACGCACACTCACATGCATTCACGCAAGGACTACCACCCTTCAGTATCATTCCAATCCAAGAATGCCTCGCCCCTTCCCTCCGCACCTTCCTCACTCCCCCTATCCCCCACCCTCACAACAGCTATGCATGGCGCCGCTACTGACATAAATGCGAGAGCACATGCTGAAGGAGCAAATTGACATGATTTATGTGTTCTCAAAAACCACCCCCAACCCCCCTTTCCACCCAACCTCTCACCCTCACAACAGCTATCCATGGCGCCGCTGCTGGCATGGATGCGAGAGCACATGCTCAAGGAGCGACCAGAGATGTTTCTCAAGGGGCCCACCGTGTGAGTCACACACTCCGCTCACAGCACAAGCACTGCCTGTGTGCCACACTATCTGTGTGCTGCAGCACAAGCACTGCCTGTGTGCCACACTATCTGTGTGCTGCAGCACAAGCACTGCCTGTGTGCCACACTATCTGTGTGCTGCAGCACAAGCACTGCCTGTGTGCCACACTATCTGTGTGCTGCAGCACAAGCACTGCCGGTGTGCCACACTATCTGTGTGCTGCAGCACAAGCACTGCATGTGTGCCACACTATCTGTGTGCTGCAGCACAAGCACTGCCTGTGTGCCACACTATCTGTGTGCTGCACTGCCTGTGTGCCACACTGTCTGTGTGCTGCAGCACAAGCACTGCGTGTGTGCCACACTATCTGTGTGCTGCAGCACAAGCACTGCCTGTGTGCCACACTATCTGTGTGCTGCAGCACAAGCACTGCCTGTGTGCCACACTGTCTGTGTGCTGCAGCACAAGCACTGCGTGTGTGCCACACTATCTGTGTGCTGCAGCACAAGCACTGCCTGTGTGCCACACTATCTGTGTGCTGCAGCACAAGCACTGCCTGTGTGCCACACTATCTGTGTGCTGCAGCACAAGCACTGCCTGTGTGCCACACTGTCTGTGTGCTGCAGCACAAGCACTGCCTGTGTGCCACACTATCTGTGTGCTGCAGCACAAGCACTGCCTGTGTGCCACACTGTCTGTGTGCTGCAGCACAAGCACTGCGTGTGTGCCACACTATCTGTGTGCTGCAGCACAAGCACTGCATGTGTGCCACACTATCTGTGTGCTGCAGCACAAGCACTGCCTGTGTGCCACACTATCTGTGTGCTGCAGCACAAGCACTGCCTGTGTGCCACACTATCTGTGTGCTGCAGCACAAGCACTGCCTGTGTGCCACACTATCTGTGTGCTGCAGCACAAGCACTGCCTGTGTGCCACACTATCTGTGTGCTGCAGCACAAGCACTGCCTGTGTGCCACACTGTCTGTGTGCTGCAGCACAAGCACTGCCTGTGTGCCACACTATCTGTGTGCTGCAGCACAAGCACTGCCTGTGTGCCACACTATCTGTGTGCTGCAGCACAAGCACTGCCTGTGTGCCACACTATCTGTGTGCTGCAGCACAAGCACTGCGTGTGTGCCACACTATCTGTGTGCTGCAGCACAAGCACTGCGTGTGTGCCACACTATCTGTGTGCTGCAGCACAAGCACTGCCTGTGTGCCACACTATCTGTGTGCTGCAGCACAAGCACTGCCTGTGTGCCACACTATCTGTGTGCTGCAGCACAAGCACTGCCTGTGTGCCACACTATCTGTGTGCTGCAGCACAAGCACTGCGTGTGTGCCACACTATCTGTGTGCTGCAGCACAAGCACTGCCTGTGTGCCACACTATCTGTGTGCTGCAGCACAAGCACTGCCTGTGTGCCACACTATCTGTGTGCTGCAGCACAAGCACTGCCTGTGTGCCACAATGTCTGTGTGCTGCAGCACAAGCACTCACAGGCAATCTAGAATCTTGAGTCCACGGCACCCCTTGGGAACCTCTCCCTTTTACCGCACACATCCATCTCGTCCCTCACGTCTGCCTCTTCCTCACCATCCGTGTTTGGTTACCCTCTGCTGTGCAGGCGACCAGGTGTGCTAGTGCTGATAAACGATGTGGATTGGGAGCTCACAGGCAATATAGAGTCCACGGTGCCTCTTTGCACCCTCTCCCTCTTACACACCCATCTCATCCCTCTCTCCCTGCCTCTCCCTCTGCCTCTCCGCCACGATGCTCGTCTGGTTACTCTCCTCTGCTGTGCAGGCGACCGGGTGTGCTAGTGCTGATCAACGATGTGGATTGGGAGCTCACGGGCAACCTAGAATCTACGGTGGAGGATGGAGATAGAGTCACTTTCATCTCCACACTGCACGGGGGCTAGGCGTGCACCTGTACTGAATAATACTAAATTGCATTGCTAACTAGGAAGCTCCGAAGCGCCACCCTACAGAGTAGTTGGCCTTATTGCCTTACATTGATTTATTGGCATTTGTGTTATTTTGCAGCAGACGGCCTCTGCTTGCTAATACAACGGTTAAGGGCGTGTTCCTACGGCCTCATATCAGGAAACCTCGTATCAAGAATGTACTTTTTGCCTGGTAAAACTAGCGAGAGGTTTTGGGTTTAGGGGATTTTTTAGTGTGAGCCTGATACGAGGTTATCTTGATAAGAGGTGTAGGAACACGCTCTAAGTGACTGAGTGTGTGCACAAGAGGTTATTGCTCCTCTTGGAATGCCTTTCTTGCTTCTTTCAGCTCCACGTTCATTGCCAGTAACTCCCTGGCTCTTGCAAACTTGCGTGGGTCCTGCCATAGCGGAGATATATTGGCATGCACACAGCACACAGCACACAGCACACAGCACAGAACCCACGTTGAGACGTGGTGGCGAGGGGGAGCAGCAGAGACAATGAATGAGGAGAGGGAGAGAAAGTGAGGGGGGACGTGCAAGAGAGGATGTGTGAGATTGAGAGCGGATGAGCTTGAGAGGATGAGTAGGGCAGGATGAGAGAGCCGATGAGAGAAATTTTGTTGGAAAAGTGAGAGAGTGTGAGTGAATGAGTAAATGAGTGAGTGAGTGAGTGAGTGAGTGAGTGAGAGAGGGAGGGTAAAAGTGAGGGAGCTGGCCTTGCGGATGAGGAAGAGCACGTCTTCTGTGGTGAGGCGGCCTCGCCTGGCTGCCACCTCCTGAGCCCGATGCACGAGGTCCGTGATGTACTCTATCACTATCTCCTCCACTAGCTCCACTGACTCGGGTAGGGGCTGATGGGACACACATTGAGAGAGTGAGTTAGAGATAGTGATCAAGGAGTGTGAGGGTTGCACCGTGCACGAGGTCAGTGATTTGCTCGATCACTATCTCCTTCACTAGCTCCACTGACTCGGGTAGGGGCTGCAAGGGAGGGAGAGCGACTGAGGGAGAAAGAGAGAGAGAGTGCTGTAAGGGGGATGCGAGGGTGTGTGTCCAGCGCACGAGGAAAGTGATGTACTCGATCACTATCTCCTCCACTAGCTCCACCGATTCCGCCAGGGGCTGGTGTGACACGTGAGGGCACGCAAATGATTGTGGTGAGGGGGGATAGGGAGAGATGCGGGAGTGCGAGGGTGTGTGTGACCATCTCCCCCACCAGCCCCACTGACTCTGGCAGGGGCTGATGGCACACGAAATGCAGCATGCAATGAAAGGGAGAGAGCGCGCGAGATGAGGCGATACTTGCTGGCTGTGTCCTCTCAGAATGGCTGCTGTGGGTGGTGGGTCATCTCATCGTGATGGCGATGCTGATGCTGATGCTGATATGCTGGTGCTGATGCTGATGCTGATATGCTGATGCTGATATGCTGATGCTGATGCTGATACGCTGATGCTGATATGCTGATGCTGATGCTGATGCTGATATGCTGATGCTGATGCTGATGCTGATATGCTGATGCTGATGCTGATATGCTGATGCTGATGCTGATGCTGATATGCTGATGCTGATGCTGATATGCTGATGCTGATGCTGATGCTGATATGCTGATGCTGATGCTGATATGCTGATGCTGATGCTGATATGCTGATGCTGATGCTGATATGCTGATGCTGAACCTGATGCTGAACCTGATGCTGATGCGGAACCTGATGCTGAACCTGATGCTGAACCTGATGCGGAACCTGATGCGGAACCTGATGCTGAACCTGATGCTGAACCTGATGCTGAACCTAATGCGGAACCTGATGCGGAACCTGATGCGGAACCTGAAGCTGAACCTGATGCTGAACCTGATGCTGAACCTGATGCGGAACCTGATGCGGAACCTGATGCTGAACCTGATGCTGAACCTGATGCTGAACCTGATGCTGAACCTGATGCTGAACCTGAAGCTGAACCTGATGCTGAACCTGATGCTGAACCTGATGCGGAACCTGATGCGGAACCTGATGCTGAACCTGATGCTGAACCTGATGCGGAACCTGATGCGGAACCTGATGCTGAACCTGATGCTGAACCTGATGCTGAACCTGATGCGGAACCTGATGCTGAACCTGATGCTGAACCTGATGCTGAACCTGATGCTGAACCTGATGCTGAACCTGATGCTAAACCTGATGCTGAACCTGATGCGGAACCTGATGCTGAACCTGATGCTGAACCTGATGCTAAACCTGATGCTGAACCTGATGCTGAACCTGATGCGGAACCTGATGCTGAACCTGATGCGGAACCTGATGCTGAACCTGATGCTGAACCTGATGCTGAACCTGATGCTGAACCTGATGCTGAACCTGATGCGGAACCTGATGCGGAACCTGATGCTGATGCTGATGCTGAACCTGATGCGGAACCTGATGCTGAACCTGATGCTGAACCTGATGCTGAACCTGATGCTGAACCTGATGCTGATGCTGATGCTGATGCTGAAGCTGATGCTGATGCTTATGCTGATGTTGATGGTTCAGAAGCATACCACAAGCGTGTAGGAGCAATGATCACCACCACCGACAGCAGATGAGCTCACCTCGAGCAATGATTACCATGAATGACAGCACACGAACTCCACGTGAAAGCAGACAGCGCAGGGGCTCACCTCGGGACTACCATCACCGACAGAGCCAGGGCTCACCTCGGGATCATCCCCAAAGCAGTACATCATGAGCCGCACTGCCGCACCACCGACGCAACAAAGAGCGGTTCAGATGGCTCACCTCGGGATTACCATCACAAACAGCACACGAGCTCACCTCGGGATCATCTCCAAAGCCGTACATCATGAGCCGCACTGCCGCACCATCGACGCAACACAGAGCGGTTCGGATGGGTGGACGCACCAAGGAGCCATGGGAGCACGTGGGAGCACGTGGGAGAGCACATGGGAGCAGCATGAAGGAGTTAGTACGTTCAATGAAACTGCATGTGGGGTGAACAGTGACGGTGCATGGAAAGATGCAAGCTCAATCTCCCTTCCGCCTTCTTTCCCCCCCTTCCTTCTCCCCCATCCTCCACCCGCTCACATTCTCGCAGGAAGATTCCCGCCTTCTTCTTCGACCCGCCCAACTCCTCCGCCGCCGCTTTCCCCTTCGCCCGCCCGGCTCCCCCGCCTCCGCCGGAAGGTCCCTCCGCGCCCTCATTCCCCTGCATGCCCGCGGGCGCGCGGAGCACGGGGGCGCGCAGAGCAGGCGGAAGCGCAAGGGGAAAGCTCAGAGTAGGCGGAAGCTCAGCGCGAGGAGAAGCAAAGCAAAACGTGGCGGAAAGCGCGCAGCAGCAGAGGTCTGGGCCTCGCCAGCAGCAAAGAAATGATGGGGGCGCGCGAAAGGGACGCGACCAGGAGGCCTTCGAAGGGGATTGTAGGCGATTGTGGGCAGGGCTTAACGCTCGAGAATAGTGGGACGTGCGATGGAGTTATAGCAGTAAGCTCAGTCGCGACACGGTGTGAATGGCTCTATGGAAGGAAGTGCTTTATTCGCGAGAGTTCAGCACTTCTAGGTTGTTCGCAATTAGGAATGCTGCTGTATCGATTCACGTCTCATATTTTTCCTACACTCCCATGGCCACCTCCGATATGCTTATATATAGATTCAACATCCAATAATTATTGCTCAGATGAGCTATTCATATCAAATTCACTGTTCCTATCAGCTGTATTGGCTGAAGGAAGGCCACACGCGTGGCCTCCCCTCGCTCTACTGCACTGGGCAGGTCCAGCGATTGAACGGCCTTTGCCCCTTCCGCCTGCCATAACTGCTTGCACGGGTGAGAATAAGAAATGGTACTGGGTGAGAAAGGGGACTCGTATCGTAGTGATCAAATTGGTAAAGGAGAACTGGTGGGTAAGGAACAAAAGAAAAACACAACCACACACCCCAGGTGCCCACACTACTTACAGTGACGTGCGCAAACGGATTAAGCGAGCGAACCGCCTCCCCCTCCTCCCCTTCCCTCAGCTCCACGGCGAGTGCAGCCACATGTTGATCAAACAGCAGCGCCGTTGCCAGCACCGTCACTGCACGCCCCTCCATGGGAGCATACCCCACCACTGCCGGCACTCCCTGCTCCTTCTTGTGGGCCAGAGTCACATGCAGCCACCCCAACCCCCTGCTGCTGCCACCACCACCAGCGCCACTAGCACCACCAGCAGCGACAGCAGCACCACTGGTACCCACGTCCAGTTTCTTTCTCAGAGGCCCTTCTGCCGTTTTCCAGAACTCTGCCACCGACGAATCAGATCTCGCCAGCTCTTCCAACGTCTGCAATAGCTGTCGCCCACTTGTAGCCACGTCAGCGCCGCCCGGCGCCACATCAGCAGCGGGATCAATCACCACCGCTGCCAGGCGAATGCTGCGGAAGCTCGTCTTGGTGGCGACCAGTGGCCGGATTTGTCCTGTAGCGATCTGGTGGAGCTGGTTTTGGACTGTTGCGACCACTTGGTCAAGAGGCAGCTGGATGGAAGTGAGGTAGGGGGCGTGCTTGTGCAGCACCGCTCTCAACTCCCCCTCCCACTCCAACACCTCCTCTACCATTGGCGTTTTCAGAGGCTCCTTGCTGCAACCGTCATGGGGGACGGGTGAGGATGCGAAAGGCACAGATGTGAGGGATGACGGGGGTGAGGGAGAGGAGAGCAAGGAGTGTGAGGCATAGCAAGTGTTGGAAGACGAGCGGAGAGGTTGGGAGCACCAGTGGTATGAGAGCACGCGCAAGAGAAAGTCAGTACCATCTCGATAAAAAAGGAGAGACACATCAGAAACACGCGGCCTGCCTCACACCCACACCGCACCTTTTATGTCGCTTCCATATGGTTTCCCGCAGCTTGTGCCCTGACTTGATGACGCCAGCTATCTCGTCTGGTAGTGGAGGGCTGGTGGAGGAGTCGAGAAAGACAGGGGAAGAAATACGAAGGGAAGCGGAATACGAGATGGGAAAATAAGAGGGAGAGAAGAGTGTATGGGTTTTGGGGGAAGGGGGTGGTGGTGGAGCGTGTGTTTGGTGGGGGAGGAGGAGAGGGGAGGGGGAGCAAGCGTTTGCATAATTGCAGGTCCAGTAAACGGTGACTAATTGAATCAAACAGACGAAAACACGCACACACAAACTCACGAGTCAGGTTTGACAACAGGCATGGTCACGAGCACACCAAAGCGCTGCTTCAGCTCCGCCTCAAAGTCCTCCCGGTTCTGCAGCAGTCGAGGGCGGGGGATGCATGGGTTGGGTCACACGCACGCGCATGACACAAAGCACGCAATGCAAAGCTCGTTTGGCATGACATGGTCACGAGCACGCCAAGCGCTGCTTCACCTCCCCCTTAAAATCATCCCGGTTCTGCAGCAGTCAAGGGCGGAGGTGGGTGGACAGGTGGAGAGATAAGTGAACGCAAGGAGGTGTCGGGGCAGGGTGGGCGGACAAGATTTTCGTAGTACAAAGCTTCCAAGGCATGGCATGGCAAGGCATGGCATGGGACAGGAGGTGGCGCATGGGGTGGAGTGCGGCACGGCTGGCTTTTTATTTCTTTTCTTTTCAAAGGCGGGGTGGGACTGACATGTCTTCCGTAGAGTGAATGGAAGCTCAGCACCACTTGCCCTGGAGCTGGTGAGCTGGCATCCAAATCGCCCTGAGATGAGATGGATGGGGGAGGAGGAACAAAGAGAGTGACAATGGGGAGGAGGGACAGATGTGGTGAGGAGTGGGAGTGGGAGCAATTGTAAATGCTGACCCACCTTGGTCTGATTCAAATCAAGGTGGAATGGGAATCCCTGTCGAGTTGAATCTAAGTTGATGGCCTACAGGCCTGAACGACAGACATAGACAAAGGTTCTTGTGAGGAGGTTTGGTATGGAGAAGGGGTCTCACAGGGTGGTTGGTGCGCTGAATCACGCGGAACAGAAACACGGCCAGCACTCGCCAGTCGAAAGCGTTGTGCAGTGTGCCTGGACAGTGCAGAGCGGTGCAGGGGGGTGGGGTGCGGGAAAGGGCTCTGCCAAGTGACAACAGTGCTTGCATCCCCTGGAAGGTTGCATTGCAGCAAGCTTCAGACTTCAGGAAACCAGAAACACAGACCTCACAAAACGGGAGGAACAAGAACCCTGGATACATCAGCCTTAATCTCTACCTCCCTCTGCCCCCCCTCATTCGCCACCTCTCCTCCCTCCACACACTCCCCGCCACCACCAGCCCACACCCATGCTTTCCTCCCTCAAACCCCCCTATCACCCTCCCCCGGACAGCTTACCTAGCGAGGCAGGCACAACAGGCACGCCTATCAGCCCTGTGTCGTGGCAAATGGCTTCTATCTGGATGGCACACGGAGGTGGGGGATGGAGTGTGAGAAACACGGGGGTAACTTGAGTTGATGCGGTTTTGACATGACTCCAAGCCCAGCAGTCCCGCGCCGTGGCAGGTGGCTTCTATCTGGCCGCCAAACATGGGCTTCAGGATGGGGTGAGAGCAACAGAGTGGAAATCCTGAGCTGATGCAGTTGTGAGACGTTTTAAATGCCGGCAGCCCTGTGCCGCGAATGGTCTCCATCTGGATGTCAAAAGTAGTAAGAAAGTGCTCGCAGCATGAGCACATGAGCACGAAAGCATGTGAGCACACGAGCACATAAAGCAAGTGAGCACGCGAGGATGAGAACACAGGAGCAAGAGAGCTCGCACCTGGTTCCACACGTCCTCGTAGGGGGCTCACCTGGTTCCACACGTCCTCGTTGGGCGCATTCTTATCCGCCAGCACGTTCACCCTCGCCCCCCTCTCCTTCCTCATGCGCGCCCCCAACATCTTCCAGTACTTGCCTGCGTAGTACAGACCGGTGGGATGCGGTGGGACACGGTGGGATGCAGTGGGATGGGTTGGGATGAGGTGGGAGGGACAGAAAGCAAGACAGACGTGAGTATGGCATGGAGAGACAAGGGGGGACGCCAGAGGCTAAGGAAGGGAGAAGATGTGTTACGATGTGAAACGATGTTCCATGCAACCATGCACCCACCGATTGTCTTGTCGCCCATAATGTGCAAGCATTCCCTCCCATCCCCCAACGGCCCTCCACCCTCCTCCACCTCCCCTCTTCCCTTCCCTCCCTCCTTGCTTCCTCCCTCACCCCCTGTCGCTCTCTCCCCTCTCCTTCCTCCCCTTTCTCCTCCACCTCCCCCTCCTGCCCCCGGTCCTTTCTCCCCGCCACCTCTCCCACCTTTCTTCCCCTTGCCCTTCCCTCTCGTCACCTCCTGCCACCCATCCTCCTCCTCTACCGCCCCTGCCTCTGCTCCTGCAACAGGGTCCGCTGAAGCATCCCCCCCGTCTCTCGCTCCCTGCGCAGACGACTCGCCCTCGCTGCCAGTCCATGCCTGCTCAGCTGAATCACTGCCTCCACCGCCCCCACTGCCTCTACCCATCTGCATAAGGGCTTCTGAGAGAGCGGATTTGGCACACCCAGGGATCCCCAGGAAGAACACCAGCAGTCCCTTGCCCTGCTCCCCCCTCCCCTCCGCTCCCCCTCCCTCCCCTCCACTCTCCTCCCCCCGCATCCCCTCACTCCCGTCCCCTCTCTTCCCCTCACTCCCCTCCCCTGCTTCCCCGTCCCATGCAGCCCCCACTGCCTTGGCCTGTGCTGCGCCCCTCTTGGCGTAGGCAGCAAGAAAGGGCTCGGCATAATCGAGGTAGGAGTTCGAGGAGACGGACTTGGGAGGGCGGGGGGAGTCGGGCAGGCCTAGCACATAATCCGCCCTGGGAGAACATGGAGGGGTGGAGGGCACAGAAAGGCGGGGATGAGGGGATGTGGTGGGTAGCAAGAAAGGGTTCGGCGTAGTCGAGGTAAGAGTTGGATGAGACGGCCTTGGGTGGGCAGGGGGACGAGGGTGGACCCAGCACAAAGTCCGCCCTGGGGGTGGGGAGGATGCGGGAAGTACAGACAAAAACAGGGACGGGGAAGAACATGGGGGAAGAGAGGGGTGAAAAACGGGCGAGGAAAGGCGGTGGTGGGCAGCAAGGAAGGGTTCGGCATATGACTTTTGAGGCGCCTCAAAAGTCATAACCCTAAACGGGCGAGGAAAGGCGGTGGTGGGCAGCAAGGAAGGGTTCGGCATCGTCAAGGTAGGCGTTGGATGAGACGGCCTTTGAGTCGACTCAAAAGTCACCTCGGTAGGCGTTGGATGAGACGGCCTTTGAGTCGACTCAAAAGTCACCTCGGTAGGCGTTGGATGAGACGGCCTTTGAGTCGACTCAAAAGTCACCTCGGTAGGCGTTGGATGAGACGGCCTTTGAGTCGACTCAAAAGTCACCTCGGTAGGCGTTGGATGAGACGGCCTTGCGAGGGCAGGAGGATGAGGAAGCGGAGCCAGGGGAAGGGGTGCTGGAGTGAGGCCGGAGAGATTGACAGGAGAGAGGGCAGGGGAGGCAGGCAGAAAGACAGGTCACGGAGCTCTGTGCGGCGCGAAAGGTTCATTGAGATGGCAAGGAGAGTCGGGAACAAAAAGATGGTACAGCGCGGAAGCGATACACTTAGGCAAGAAGAGGCAAGTTGGAGCATGCAGCACATACCATGCTCGGCAGAGCGCGGTCATCTCGCGAGTTGCAGCTGGTGACGTGCCCCACACCTTGAGCAGCCTGCTCGGCGCACACACACAGTGAACAGTTAACAGTGAGCAGTGAGCATAGGGGGGATAGGGATGAGCAGAGAGGGAAGGAGGGGTACAGGAGGTGTTCAGGCACTATTAAAGGAAAATTGCAGTTGAGAGAGGAAGGGAACAGGAGAGTGAAAGGAGGGATGTGGAAGAGCATGTTACTTGTGTGTGTATGCTTTGCCCTTCCCCTTTGACCTCTCACCATGCTGAACACACTCACTTCACCAACGCACAATCTATCCATGCCCCGAATCCCACCTGCCTGCATATGCCATCCGCGCCCCCAGCCCTACCTGGTAGCATACGCCATGTATTCATGACGGCCTTTCTTCAGCAGAGTGCCGAGCCCGTTGCGAATGAGGAACGTCCTTAGCTTGTACGGCAGAAACTTCATCTTCAGCATCACATGCGGCACCTCCATCCTCTCCCCGCCCTCCTCCTTCCCACCCTCCTCCGCCTCCTCCTCCTCCTCCCTGGCCTTGCCCTCCGCATTCTCCTCCTCTCTCAATTCCTTTGCCTTCTCCTTCCGCCCGCTTCCCACTTCATCATCATCATCATCACCATCACCACCAGCAGCAGCAGCAGCAGCAGCAGCATCAGCTGTTGCAGCTACCAATTGCTTCCCCGTGCCCTTGTCCACTTCCACAACCGCAGCTTCCAGGAAGAATCCTCGGTACAGAGGCCATAGCCCGGGGTTCTTGCTGATGGCGCGTGGGCGGGGCCAGTTGTGGGGTGAGTGCGGGTGAAAGGTTGAGGGTGCGAGTGAGAGTGATGATGGGGTTAGCGAAAGCTGTGCCTGGGTAGGGTAATGTAAGAGGAGATGGCCGCTGAAACGATGGGAAGGTGGAACACATGGCTGAACGAGGAATGACGTGAACACATGGGGGAAGAGGAAGCGGCGAATCACACCGCATCTCACCGCATCAGTTGCTGGTATCTGCGAAAGGCCGCGTCTTGGAAGGCATGCACGGTGATGAGATGATGGGAGAGGGGCGCTGAGGAGGAAGCAGAGGAGGAAGCAGAGGAGGAGGATGAGGCGGTGGTGGTGGTGGTGGTGGTGGTGGTGGAGGAGGAGGTGGAGGGGGAGGGGGCAGGGGCGAGGAGAGAGGGCGAGGAGGGGAGCGGCCAGGGATGTGACTTGAACCTCACTTTGAGCTTCTCGGCTTTCACCGCTCGCAGCATGGCCTGGGAGGGCGTGGCAGAGGAGCAAAGGACGAAAAAGAGGTCATTGGAACTTGACAAACGAGAAAGTGGAGACAGAAGGACAAGAGGTAACGAAACGTGAAGAACACACTACCAGCACTGCCCTACAGGCCAGTTTATCACGCCTGAGAAACAGCCTACAATTTTATTTTACAACCGAACATCACAACAGACACGTACCTGCAGTTTGCTCGTCTCAGCATCGGCTGCAGCGCAGCTGATCAACGAGTTGAGCCACTTTGACATAAGCCGAGCGTTTCAATTCGACTTAACTGTCACCTCGTACCTGCAGCTTGCTGGTCTCATCATCTGCAGCAGTGCAGCTCAGCAGCGAGTTCAGCCAGTCAGTCACACGCCGCTCCTCCTCCTCCTGCTGCTCCCTCCGCCTCTGCTTGGCCTTCCCCGCACTCTCACTCTCCTCCCCTTCCACCACAGTGCCTCCTTCCTCATCCTCGCCTCCACTCCCATACCCCCCCGTCACGCCCTCCCCCCACTGCCCGGTGCTGCACATGGCGTCTCCTGCCTCCTCCACCAGATGGGCGATGCGCTGGCGGATGAGGTATAGAGAAAACGGGGGGGGGGAGAAAAGACAGATGAGGCAGCAGAGAGATGAGGAGTAGAGGGAGGAAGCAGAGAAAGGCCTTCGGGACATGTTCGAAGTGGGGCAACTGACCGAATGAAGAATGTGTTCCCTTTGAACTAGGGCAAGCGCATTCCTAGCACTGCATCGCCCGCCTCACTCACTGCATCTCCTCTGATATCCTCTCCAAGCCTCACCTCCTACATTGCCCCACCCTCACCCACCTCGCGCATGGAGTCGTGTTGAGAGAAGAGATCTCTCAGCCTCGTGCCTGCTCCCACGGGATAGCTGGGCGCCGGGCCTGATGCAGACGAGACGCAAAGAAAGGGACAAGAGGGCATAGTCGATTTTTGAGTCAAAGCCTCGTGCCTGCTCCCACGGGATAGCTGGGCGCCGGCCTGATGCAGAGGAGGGGTCTTTTGGGTCGACTCAAAAGTCAGAGGAGGGGACAGGAGAGCGAGAGTGTGGGCGCCGAGAGAAAACGGACAGAAGAGAAGCGGAGAGAGAAGTTGATTTGATGAGTAGAAGGGCGGTGCTGATTGCTGCAGGCTCTTGGGGCTCACCAGACTCATCACAACCAAGCGTCATCTTCAAAGAAAGAATCACTTCCCCACCCCTGTCACCAAACCCCGCCCCTAACCTACATCTCTGTACCACTCACCTGCCAGCAGCCCCGCCTTCAGTTCTCTGACTTGATTAAGGCTCCTGGGGCTCACCAGCCTCGCCACAACCAAGCATCATGTTCAAAGAGAGAACCACCTCACCACCATTCACCAGCAAGCAGTCCCGCCTTGACCTCGCTGACTTGCTGCATGCTCCTGGGGATCACCAGCCTCGCTAGAACCAAGCAGCATCACCTCACCACCCCCATCCCCTAACCCCGTCCCCTAGCCCCGTCCCCTACCTTGATCTCTCACCCACCACCCACCCGCCAGCAGCCCCGCCTTGAGATCTCTCCTAGACGTTTGGCCGGCGGCCTTGCCGTTTGCTGTTTGGCCGGCAGCCTTGCCGTTTGCCGTTTGGCCGGCGGCCTTGCCGTTCGGCGGCCGGGGGCCGGCGGCCTTGCCGTTCGTCGGCGGCCGGCGGCCTTGCCGTTCGGCGGCGGCCGGCGGCCTTGCCGTTCGGCGGCGGCCGGCGGCCAAGCCGTTCGTCGGCTGCCGGCGGCCTTGCCGTTCGTCGGCGGCCGGCGGCCTTGCCGTTCGTCGGCGGCCGGCGGCCTTGATGTTCGTGGGCGGCCTTGATGTTCGTCGGCGGCCGGCGGCCAGCGGCCTTGCCGTTCGTCGGCGGCCGGCGGCCGGCGGCCTTGCCGTTCCTCGGCGGCCGGCGGCCTTGCCGTTCGTCGGCGGCCGGTGGCCTTGCCGGTCGTCGGCGGCCGGCGGCCTTGCCGTTCGTCGGCGGCCGGCGGCCTTGCCGGTCGTCGGCGGCCGGAGGCCTTGCCGTTCCTCGGCGGCCGGCGGCCTTGCCGTTCGTCGGCGGCCGGCGGCCTTGCGGCGGCGGCCGGGGGCCGACGACCTTTCCGTTCCTCGGCAGCCGGGGGCCGGCGGCCTTGCCGTTCGTCGGCGGCCGGCGGCCATGCCGTTCGGCGGCGGCCGGCGACCTTGCCGTTCGTCGGCGGCCAGCGGCCTTGCCGTTCGTCGGCGGCGGCCGGCGGCCTTGCCGTTCGTCAGCGGCCGGATTCGCCGGTCGTCGGCGGCCGGCGGCCTTGTCGTTCGTCGGCGGCCGGCGGCCTTGCCGTTCGGAGGCGGCCGGGGGCCGGCGACCTTTCCGTTCCTCGGCAGCCGGGGGCCGGCGGCCTTGCCATTCGTCCGCGGCCGGCGGCCTTGCCGTTCGTCGGCGGCCGGCGGCCTTGCGGCGGCGGCCGGGGGCCGGCGACCTTTCCGTTCCTCGGCAGCCGGGGGCCGGCGGCCTTGCCGTTCGTCGGCGGCCGGCGGCCATGCCGTTCGGCGGCGGCCGGCGACCTTGCCGTTCGTCGGCGGCCAGTGGCCTTGCCGTTCGTCGGCGGCGGCCGGCGGCCTTGCCGTTCGTCAGCGGCCGGATTCGCCGGTCGTCGGCGGCCGGCGGCCTTGTCGTTCGTCGGCGGCCGGCGGCCTTGCCGTTCGGAGGCGGCCGGGGGCCGGCGACCTTTCCGTTCCTCGGCAGCCGGGGGCCGGCGGCCTTGCCATTCGTCCGCGGCCGGCGGCCTTGCCGTTCGTCGGCGGCCGGCGGCCTTGTCGTTCGGCGGCGGCCGGCGGCCTTGCGGTTCGGCGGTGGCCGGCGGCCTTGCGGTTCGTCGGCAGCCGGCGGCCTTGCCGTTCGTCCGCGGCCGGCGGCCTTGCCATTCCTCGGCGGCCGGCGGCCTTGCCGTTCGTGGGCGGCCGGCGGCCTTGCCGTTCGGCGGCGGCCGGGGGCCGGCGACCTTTCCGTTCCTCGGCAGCCGGGGGCCGGCAGCCTTGCCGTTCGTCGGCGGCCGGCGGCCGGCGGCCTTGCCGTTCGTCGGCGGCCGGCGGCCTTGCCGTTCGTCGGCGGCGGCCGGCGGCCTTGCCGTTCGTCGGCGGCCGGCGGCCTTGCCGTTCGGCGGCGGCCGGCGGCCTTGCCGTTCGTTCATCGGCGGCCGAACGGCTTGCCGTTCGTCGGCGGCCGGCAGCCTTGCCGTTCGTCCGCGGCCGGCGACCTTGCCGTTCGTCCGCGGCCGGCGGCCTTGCCGTTCGTCGGCGGCCTTGCCGTTCAACGGCGGCCGGCGGCCTTGCCGGTCATCGGCGGCCGGCGGCCTTGCCGTTCGTCGGCGCCGGCCGGCGGCCTTGTCGTTCGTCGGTGGCCGGCGGCCTTGCCGTTCGTCGGCGGCGGCCGGCGGCCTTGTCGTTTGTCGGTGGCCGGCTGCCTTGCCGTTCGTCGGCGGCCGGCGGCCTTGCCGGTCGTCGGCGGCCGGCGGCCTTGCCGTTCGTCCGCGGCCGGCGGCCTTGCCGTTCGGCGGCGGCCGGCGGCCTTGCCGTTCGTCGGCGGCCGGCGGCCTTGCCGGTCGTCGGCGGCCGGCGGCCTTGCCGGTCGTTGGCGGCCGGCGGCCTTGCCGTTCGCCGGCGGCCGGCGGCCTAGCCGTTCGTCGGCGGCCTTGCCGTTCGTCGGCGGCCGGCAGCCTTGCCGTTCGTCGGCGGCGGCCGGCGGCCTTGCCGTTCGTCGGCGGCGGCCGGCGGTCTTGCCGTTCGTCGGCGGCCGGGGGCCTTGCCGGTCAGCAGCGGCCGGCAGCCTTGCCGTTCAGCAGCGGCCGGCGGCCTTGCCGTTCGTCAGCGGCCGGCGGCCCTGCCGTTCGTCGGCGGCCGTCAGCGGCCGGCGGCCCTGCCGTTCGTCGGCGGCCGGCGGCGGCTGGCGGCCTCGCCGTTCGTCGGCGGCCGGCGGCCTTGCCGGTCGTCGGCGGCCGGCGGCCTTGCCGGTCGTCGGCGGCCGGCGGCCTTGCCGTTCGTCGGCGGCCTTGCCGTTCGTCGGCGGCCGGCGGCCTTGCCGTTCGTCGGCGGCCGGCGGCCTTGCCGTTCGTCGGCGGCCGGCGGCCTTGCCGTTCGGCGGCGGCCGGCGGCCTTGCCGTTCGTCGGCGGCCGGCGGCCTTGCCGTTCGTCGGCGGCCGGCGGCCTTGCCGTTCGTCGGCGGCTGGAGGCCTTGCCGTTTGTCGGCGGCCGGCGGCCTTGCCGTTCGGCGGCGGCCGGCGGCCTTGCCGTTCGGCGGCGGCCGGCGGCCTTGCCGTTCGTCGGCGGCCGGCGGCCTAGCCGTTCGTCGGCGGCCGGCGGCCTTGCCGTTCGGCGGCGGCCGGCGGCCTTGCCGTTCGTCGGCGGCCGGCGGCCTTGCCGGTCGTCAGCGGCCGGCGGCCTTGCCGATCGTCGGCGGACGGCGGCCTTGCCGTTCAGCGGCGGACGGCGGTCTCGCCGTTCGTCGGCGGCGGCCGGCGTTCTTGCCGTTCGTCGGCGGCGGCCGGCGGCCTCGCCGTTCGTCGGCGGCGGCTGGCGTTCTTGTCGGAGTTACTGCTGTGCTCTCATCTGCCTTAGTTCTCCTGCTCTGCTTCTCCTTAGTCTCGTCTGTTGCCTCAGCCACTCTCTTTGAAAGAACAGTAGCTCTCACCTCAAGGGTCCTCCCTGAGTGGTGTGTTACCTGTTCTGGAAAGCTTAGGCAACAACAGTCCACTATACGAAAGGATAACCAACGGAAAGCATCAGGTGTGTGTGTGGGAGTGAATTTACCTGGCCCAGGCTCGAACCGTGCATTTCTCAATGTGCGGCTCGAGCCTGGGTTGGGTTCGTTCTCATTGGTTGCGTGGATTTCACCCCTCGGTGCTCTCCTACCAACTTCGCGTCAATTTCCCAGCTCCCACCTACCTATCCTTGAACCTGCATACAACACATAACTACACCCGCACTACACCACAACATTACTGGCACCTTATATGCACAACCGTGCATATTCGGTGACAGCTGTCGGAGTTACTGCTGTGCTCTCATCTGCCTTAGTTCTCCTGCTCTGCTTCTCCTTAGTCTCGTCTGTTGCCTCAGCCACTCTCTGCCCCCTCCTGTGCCCGTGCTCGAGCGGCTTGAGCGCGGGTCACAGGACCAGTACGCTGAGGCCCTGTCCCCCTGATCACTGCTGTGTTCGTCTGATGTTCTCTCAGCTGCGCCCCCGTGTCGTTTTCCAAGACCAGCACCCCTGAGGGGCGCACCTCCTTGACCTTCCAGCGGACCGTCCCCAATCCCACGTCAAGGGTGTCCTGTTTGGCTCTCTTCAGGTAAACTTCCTGTCCTTCGCAGACGCCCCTTGCTGCTCTATCCTCCCCTTTGTGTTGCCTTTGCTCGTATCTCCTGGTGTCTCTGAGCTGTGCGGTGTGCAGGTTCTCCAGCGCGGCTGGCATCATGCAGCGCATGTAGCGCGCTCTCACATCGGACAGGGCTACCCAGTTCTTGATCGTGCCCGCTGTCACTGTGTCTGTTAATACCCGTGGTGCCCCCACCGGCAGGATCGGCTCTCGTCCGAATAGCAGACTATATGGGGAATGATCCTTCAATGCTGCCTGTTTCCCGAACCTGTACCCTGCTGCTATCCAGTCCAATTCCTCATCCCAATCCCTCTTCCGCTGCTCCCTGTAGGCCCGTAGTCCTCGCTTGAAGGTTTGCACGGCTCGCTCAGTCAGCCCGTCGCTCTGCGGGTGATAGCGGGAGGTCCTTCGGTGCGTGATGCCCGACTCCGTCAGCAACTTCTTGAACTCCCCTTGGAACTCTGTTCCCTGATCTGTGAGCACCTCCCCGCACGCTCCAAATCGGCACACCACCTGCGCCTTGAAGGCTGCTGCAATGTGCCTCGCGCTCTTGCTTGGGATGGCTCGCACCTCCAGCCACTTGCTCACATGTTCCACCATGAACACTATATACTGATTCCCGCTCCTACTCAGCGGCAGCTCTCCTGCGAGATCCAAGGACCATCGGAACCCTAGCCCGCAGATTGGCAGTGAGTGCAGCTCTGCTTTGGCCTGCGTCAGGTTTGCCTTGCTCCTCTGACACGCCTCGCACCCCTCCACCCACTCTTTCACTTGTCTGCGCATCCCTTCCCACCACCAGCCCGTCTTTAGCAGGTGTACGGTCCTCTCGTGCCCGAAGTGTCCCAGCTTAGTGTGCACTTCCTTGATCACTGCTTCACGATCCTGGGGCGCAGGCACCAGCTTCCAGCCATCCTCCGTCTTGATCTGCAGCTGCTGCTGATACCACCTGTAATGGTGCCCTCGTGCCCTCACCCGCTCAGGCACTGTCTCATCTTCCTCGGTTTCTCCCTGCACCCATTCCATTGCCTTTGCATCCAGCCAGATGTCAGCTGGCCCCTTACTCCCTTTAGCACCTGTCTGCTCCACCTCTCTTGCCAGTAAGATCAAGGTTTGCGCTGGCTCCTGCTCTGCCTCGTCAGTCCCCTGTGTTGTCTGTGTCGTTTCCAGCGGCGGTGGGTTGCGGGAGAGGCCATCAACGTGCTGTAGCGTCTTCCCCGGCCTGTGCCTGATCTTGAAATCATATTCCTGCAACTTCACTGCCCACCGCGCGTTCCTCCCTGTCAGCCCTGGTGTGGTCATCAGCCATGTGAGGGGCTGATGATCAGTGACTAGGGTGAATTCTCGGCCCTGCAGGTATATCCGGAAATGCCCGACCGCCCATACTGCCGCCAGCCCCTCCCCGATGTATGAGCTGTACTGTGCTTCCGCTGGGTTGCAGCTCCTGCTGGCGTAGGCCACCACCTTCTCCACTCCCTCCACCTCCTGGCACAGTATTGCCCCCATCCCTTGGCTGCTCCAGTCGGTGTACAGGATGAAGGGCTGGTCTGCTGCTGGCAGCCGCACCACTGTCGCTGTCTTCACGGCTGTCATGAGGTCTTGCAGCGCTCCTCTCTGCATCTCTCCCCACTCCCATGCCTTGTCATCGCGCAGCATCCCATTCAGTACCGTCGCTCGCTTGCTGAAGTTCGGTACGAAGCGCCTGTAGTAGCTGAGGAAGCCCAAGACCGCACGCAGTCCTGATTTGTCTCGCGGTTCCCTTAGCCTGTCCAGCACTTGCACCTTCGCTTGCTGGATCCCAATCTGTCCCCCTGTGACCTCGTACCCCAGGTACTGCACTGTCCGCTCCCCCCACCTGCATTTGTTGGGATGGCACGTGAGCCCTGCCCCTTCTATGGCATTCAGTGTCTTCTCCACATCCTCCAGGTGCTGCTGCTCGGTCACGCTGAAGATCACGACATCATCGATATAGCACGCCGCATGATGCTCCGCCATTTTCCTTACTTCTGGTGCCTTCTCCACGTAAATCCACTGCTTCACTGCAATCCCATTCCGCACCACTGCTGCCAGTCCCGCCCCTATTCCTCCGAACAGTTCCACCAGCCGGATAGGTTGCTGCCAATCGGTCTGCTGGCTAGGCTCGTCCATGAAGCGCATCCTGGGCTCTCCACCCTGTCCCTTGCCTGTCGTGCTCTCCTGTGCCCCCTGTTTCGCTGTCATCTCCTTCAGACCTGCCCTGTAAGCCCTTTTTGGCTCTGTCCTGACAAACTGCACAGGCAGCTGCCCTAGTGGCTCACCCTTCCTCCACCACCTGGTTCTGAACTTCACTGTCTCCTTCCAAAAGCAGATGGTCATGCCCAATGCAAAAATCATCTCCGTGCCCACCAGGACGTCAAAATCTTCAGATTCTGAGATCCCACACCTGATCCTAACCGGCGTTTCGTGTTTCTCCCCCTTCAGCACCGTCAGTTCTATTGGAGTCCTTGTACACGGCATCCACTTCGACTCTCCTCCCTCTGCCGTCATCACTAGCATCCCCTTCACTACATGCCTGTCTGGTGCCCACAGTCCCAGCTTCTCGGCCATCCCCTTCCCTAGTATCACGCTCTGCGCGCCAGTGTCTAAAATAGCCGTCTTGGCCTTCTCCCCTTCTACAGCCAACGCGCCACCTTGGATCAGCAGCACGGAAGTCTGGCAAGCCAACCTCTCCTGGGGGTGCCGTGCCGCTGTGCATCTTTCTTCCCTCTCTTCCGGTTTCTGTCCTCTCTCCCGTTCCTTTCTCACCTGCTCCTTCCGTGCATCCTTTCCTCCGCTGCGCAGCCCCATCTCCTCCCTTCCTCTCCATGCCACATATGCTGGTTGCTCCTCGTGTTCCGTCTCATTCTCTGCTCTTCCTGCCCAGATCATGAACGCGGCTTCCTCATCCTGCTCCACATCTTCCTCCTTTTCCTCCTTAGCATACATCCCCGCTTCTGCTTCGCGTCGTGGTCCCATCGCCTGCAGCTGGGCTTGTAGCCTGCTAATCTGCCTCTCCAGGTCTTCTGGCGTCTTTTTCGCCGCTCCCTCTCGCTGGTAACACTCTTTCGCTGCATGCCCTCCCTTCCCACAGACTTCACACTTTGGCGCTGTTGGGCACTCCCGCCGCCGATGCCCTGGCTTGCCGCAAGAGCCACAGTTCTTGCAGTCTCTGCGTAAGTGTCCTGGCTGCCCGCACCTGTGGCACGTCCGAGTGTCAGGCCTGGTCTCCCCTCTTCCCGCAGCCCTGTCCCTCTCTTCCGGTATCATGGCTGCAGCCCACGTAGGTCCCCTGCCTCGTTCTGCTGGTCGAGGCCTGTATGCTTCATACTTCCTCTGTGCCAGCTCCATCTTCTCTGCCATCTCAAACACCTCCTCTAGCATCGTGTCAGCCCCCATCTCGTACACTTTCATCCGCAGCCCGCTCCCTAAAGCGCCCTCCAGCCCGTCCAGAAACTTGCTCACGAGCAGGCCCATATCTGCGCAAGTCACATCCTCCGCCAGGTTGACCAGCCGGTTGTAGTAGGTGAGTAGTGACTCGCCCCGCCCCTTCCTGAAATCTTGGAACTCCCTTATCTTCTCTGCGGTGTGGCCTGGGAACTGCCGCTTCAGCCGCCTCAGGAATTCTTCCGTTGGGTCTTCCCCATACCTCCCTGCCCTCTCCAGTAGCTCATCCATCTTCATCCGGTACAATGTCTCTGCCTCCCCCTCCAGCGTGTTTGGCAGACTCAGAAAGAAGTCTACTGCGTCCATGCCGCTCCTCTCGCATCTGTACCGCACATTGCCCACTTGCATCAGGTAATTCTTCAGCGTGGGCCCCAGACGCTGATCCCCTGAGAAGCGTGCTGGCACTTCCACTCTCGTGACCATTGCTGTGCTTCCCCTACCTTCTCCCCAGGCCTCACTCGGCCCTCCTGCTGATCTGCCCGATGCTCCCTTCTCTCTCGCCCGCAGTATCCCTTCCCTTCTTAGGATCGTAAGCACCTTAGTCGGCAATAGTCTACTTGCTATTGCTTATCGTGTTCTCCACGATCTTCCGAATCCAACGATATGCGCAGCTCTGCTTGAAGTTGTCAATACACACTTCAGCAATTTTCAGAATCTGATTAGTATAATTTCCAGAATGAGTACAAGCAGTTTTATAGTCAGGCAAGACACAAAATGCGATTCGTAACTTCACTTGTTTCCCAAGTAACCGCGTGCGCCTCGTTTCACCCCGAGTCGCACACGGAACCGAACCGAATGCACCGAACACTCCTCAAGTCCGAATCCCGAACTTTCTCGAACGCGCCTTGGTCTCGAAGCACATTTTCCCCTCGTCAATCTCATTCTCGATGCTTCTCCTTCTCTCTCCCTCCTTCTAGCAGATTTCTTCCCAATTCTTCTCCGTTTCTCACGCCGTAGCTTCTATTCCCCACCGTAGGCCGATTTCCACCGTTTCACACACGCGCTTCCATTTCGCCGTCATTCCGCCGTCGTAGAGACTTTCGCCATAGGTTCCGTGGTTGGGCGAACCAACCCTAACAATCTCCCCTGTGGTTCGTCAACCACGAACTCCACTCGCACTCCTCCCCTGCTCCTTGTAGCCTTCACAAGGTCTAGGTCGGCTTCACGCTCCCCTGCAGCTCCTGCACCTTGAACCTCTGCTTACGTGTCTTGAAGTTGAGCGCCTTGACATCCAATCCATGAGAGATTTTCTTAAGCCTCTCACGTCTCCTCGGCATCTTTACACTCAACACCTCTCGGGTCTCGTACCCTTCAACGCGTTCATCCTCCTTAAGCACTTGCCCCTTTGCAGTTGCATTCGCCTTTGATCCTTTCACCATGATGTCCCCTTTCACAGCTTCAACTCCCACACACTTCGCATTTACTGCTTCGTCTTCAACCACGATCGCTGCTGCAAAAGTGTTGACATCGTCTCCATCTCCACCGTTTACTGCTGCGACCTCCATGATCACTATCTCCTCTTCCTGCTTCACTGCTGCCTCCACACTCGCAGCCATATCATCCGAGTCCTCACTCTCATCATCCTCAGTAGACTCAGGATCCTCATAGATCTCATCCTTATCGTTCATCGCGACCAAGTTCATCTCATAGAAACCGTCACTGAAATAACCATCCGCATACTTCTCCCACTCAGGACCAAACACTGTAACCTCGCCTCTGTCATGAAATATCTTGCACCCCAAGTCATCAAGCTGTGACTGACTGACCAGGTTCACCTTTAAATCCTCAACCAGCAGCACACTCTCCAATTTCACCTCTCCATACGGACTCTTCAGCACCACATCACCCTCTCCTGTCACTGGTAACTTCCCACTGTTACCTTGTAGTACATAATCCTCACTCGACTCTCTCACATTCTCCATCCAATCCGACCTGAACGTCATGTGACGCGTGCATCCGCTGTCCATGAACCATGACGTCTTCTCACGATCGTCCGTCTGCCGAACCTCCTTCGGTAAACGCACCACGTTCGCAAGATGCGCTCCTCCCAAAATCACATCCTCCTTTTCCGCTTCCACTACATTCGCCTTTGTCGCCACATTCCTCTGCTGCGACGGACCCTTGTAGCTCATGCTATTCGGGTTGGAGTAGCACTCTGCGGCACGATGCCCGTAGCGCCCACAATAATCACACTTGCTGCCAAAACCTCGTTTCTGCTGCCACTCCGCTCCCCCATTTTCTCCTTCGTCTTTCTCCACCGCTTTACCCTTGTAGTTTCTGCTTCGCGGATTTTCGTAGCAGTGTATTGCCTTATGACCGCGCTTTCCACATTGGTAGCACGCTCCGAACACCTTCGTTGCATTCACCAAAGCCGACCTCTCCTCGTCAAATTCCTTAGCTGCTGCTGCCGCTTTCTTTTTCCTCATCTCCTTCACCGTCTCAAGCGACTGCAGAACCTCCTGCAGCTTCATCAAACTCTCCGGCGGTCGGTACGTAAACATACCGATGTCGGATTCCCACTCCTTAGGAAGGCCTTGGATGATATAGTCAATCATCTCATGCTCCGTCTCCGCGGCTCCCATCACCCGCAAATCGTCGTTGTAGCTTTTCGCCCTGTTGATGTAGGTGATGATTTTCTCGCCTTTCTCCATGCTCAGCATCAGCAGTTGCTTCCGAATCGCCTTCTTGTTGACATCGTTCGTACCCATGTACGTGGACTCCAGGTACTCCCACGCTCGCTGTGCAGAGTTCAGGTCCCCTGCAAACTGGTCCAAATCCACCGCGATTCCATCGGCAACTGAATGACAAAGCTGAAAGAACGCTTGCTTACTTTGCTTTTTGAACGCCGCTATTTTCTCCTTCGTATCCGTCGTGGAAGGCGCAACTCCCCCCATCGTCTCCTCGTCGGGACGGTAGTACGGCAAGAGGTCCACCTCCTCTGCCCTTCGAATGAACTTCTTTCGCCACACATTGTAGTTGCTTCCATTGAAGCGCTGGGCTTCACTGAGCCCGATCGTCGGTTTCGCCACCAATCGGCCACTCGCAAGGGCCTCGAGAAGAGCCTTCAACTGCGGGTCTCCAAGACTCACACTGGAACCCGAACTCGCCTCGTCTCCCATAGCGTAGGCGTGAACGACTCCTCTTCTCCACTAATTTCACTTAGCGCACCAAGTGAATTCGCGACGATCGACGCGCTCGTTCGCCAAGCTCTGATACCAGTTCTTAGGATCGTAAGCACCTTAGTCGGCAATAGTCTACTTGCTATTGCTTATCGTGTTCTCCACGATCTCCCGAATCCAACGATATGCGCAGCTCTGCTTGAAGTTGTCAATACACACTTCAGCAATTTTCAAAATCTGATTGTTATAATTTCCAGAATGAGTACAAGCAGTTTTATAGTCAAGCAAGACACAAAATACGATTCGTAACTTCACTTGTTTCCCAAGTAACCGCGTGCGCCTCGTTTCACCCCGAGTCGCACACGGAACCGAACCGAATGCACCGAACACTCCTCAAGTCCGAATCCCGAACTTTCTCGAACGCGCCTTGGTCTCGAAGCACATTTTCCCCTCGTCAATCTCATTCTCGATGCTTCTCCTTCTCTCTCCCTCCTTCTAGCAGATTTCTTCCCAATTCTTCTCCGTTTCTCACGCCGTAGCTTCTATTCCCCACCGTAGGCCGATTTCCACCGTTTCACACACGCGCTTCCATTTCGCCGTCATTCCGCCGTCGTAGAGACTTTCGCCATAGGTTCCGTGGTTGGGCGAACCAACCCTAACATCCCTTGCCTCTCTGGCTCGCTCCAGGCTGTGCATCAGCCCGCTGCCCCCCTCTCTGCTGTCGCGTTGATCCCATCCTCCCTCACCGTCACGTCTTCCATCACGTTGCCCATACCGGCGAGGCGAGCGAGACCCACTGCCGCGCCTTTCATTCTCGCTCTGTTGCTTGTGCTGCGAGCGGTATCCGCCTCCCCTGTTTCCTTCATGCCGCATGTGCCGTTCGGGCGAGCGGTAGCCGCCTCCGCGCCTCTCCTCTCGAGAGTCATACGGATCTGGTGAGCGCGAATCCCCTCCGCTTCTCCAGTCGTGATACTTCCGAGGATCTGGCGAGCGCGCGTTGCCTCCGCGCCCACTCTCCCTGTGTTGTCGCGGCTCTGGCGAGCAGTGGCCGCCTCCTCGCCTCTCCTCACGCAGCGGCCGCAATTCTGGCGAGCGGTAACCGCTTCCTCGCCTCTCGTCATACTGCCGCCGTGGCACTGGTGAGCGCACGCCGCCACCGCGCTCCCCGTCACGGTTCTGCCGCTGATCTGGCGAGCGCGCGCCGTCACCACGTCTCCCATCACGATTCAGCCGCGGATCTGGCGAGCGCGCACTGCCTCCGCGTCTCCCGTCACGATACAGCCGCGGATTTGGCGAGCGTGCACCGCCGCCGCGTCCCCCTCCACGATGCAGCCGCGGATCTGGCGAGCGCGCACCACCGCCGCGCCCCTTTCCGGGATACAGCCGCGGATCTGGCGAGCGCGCACCGCCTCCGCGTCCTCCGTCACGATTCAGCCGCGAATCCGGCGAGCGCACGCCGCCGCTGCGACTCTCGCCCCTTTGTTGACGCGGATCTGGAGAGCGCGAGCCACTACCACGCTTCCCGCCGTCACCCTTCTCTCCGCCGCGCGGCTGGTCTCGAGTACTGCCCTTTTCGTCCGCCTCCGCCGCACTTGTCTCGACCGCCATGCCCGCCTGCGCGGGATCGTCGTCGTTGACTCCAGCGGGCATTTCGCGCTGCTCGCCTGCGCCTTCCTTCTGGGATTCGTCATCGCCCTTGGCCTCGCCTTCGCGATCCGTCTCCCGCACTTGATTCGCCGTATCGGCCTCGTCTTCACCATCCACATCAAGATCGCCCTGGAGACCCGAGAAGGGCTCCTCCAGGCCTCGCCCGCGACTCAGATCTTCGCGACGTCGATAACCTTCCTCCGGCGAGCGGTAAGCTCCCGTGTCCTGGCGGTACTCATGGCCGCCCTCGGCTCCGCGGCGTCCGTCCGTCCGCCACGGGTCGCTTCCCATCATGGCAGATCCAGATCCGCCCCTCCCTTCTCATGCGGATCCTCCCTCCTGGCGATCTGGCGCAAGAGGGACCTGATCCGCGCGAGGCCGGCCTCCGCAGCGATCGCTCAGGCCGCCGCGGCGACCTCTCCAACGAACGCCCGCGTTCACGTGAGCGTTCGCGCCGCGAGCGCTCCTCCTCACGGCGACCGTAGTTCCTGCCGTAACGCAGCTCGTACACATCCATGCTTGTACGCGCACCTTTCCGTTGGTTATGAAAGAACAGTAGCTCTCACCTCAAGGGTCCTCCCTGAGTGGTGTGTTACCTGTTCTGGAAAGCTTAGGCAACAACAGTCCACTATACGAAAGGATAACCAACGGAAAGCATCAGGTGTGTGTGTGGGAGTGAGTTTACCTGGCCCAGGCTCGAACCGTGCATTTCTCAATGTGCGGCTCGAGCCTGGGTTGGGTTCGTTCACATTGGTTGCGTGGATTTCACCCCTCGGTGCTCTCCTACCAACTTCGCGTCAATTTCCCAGCTCCCACCTACCTATCCTTGAACCTGCATACAACACATAACTACACCCGCACTACACCACAACATTACAGGCACCTTATATGCACAACCGTGCATATTCGGTGACATTCTTGCCGTTCGTCAGCGGCCGGCGGCCAGCGGCCTTGCCGTTCGTCGGCGGCCGGCGGCCTTGCCGTTCGTCGGCGGCCGGCGGCCTTGCCGTTCGTCGGCGGCCGGCGGCCTTGCCGTTCGTCGGCGGCCGGCGGCCTTGCCGGTCGTCGGCGGCCGGCGGCCTTGCCGTTCGTCGGCGGCCGGCGGCCTTGCCGTTCGGCGGCCGGCGGCCGTGCCGTTCGTCGGCGGCGGACGGTGGCCTTGCCGTTCGTCGGCGGCGGCCGGCGGCCTTGCCGTTCGTCGGCGGCGGCCGGCGGCCTTGCCGTTCGTCGGCGGCCTTGCCGTTCGTCGGCGGCCTTGCCGTTCGTCGGCGGCCGGCGGCCTTACCGTTCGTCGGCGGCCGGCGGCCTTGCCGTTCGTCGGCGGCGGCTGGTGGCCTTGCCGTTCGTCGGCGGCCGGCGGCCTTGCCGTTCGTCGGCGGACGGCGGCCTTGCCGTTCGTCGGCAGCCGGCAGCCTTGCCGGTCGGCAGCGGCCGGATTTGCCGGTCGTCGGCGGCCGGCAGACTTGCCGTTCGGCGGCGGCCGGCAAACTTGCCGTTCGTCGGCAGCCGGCGGCCTTGCCGTTCGTCGGCGGCCGGCGGCCTTGCCGTTCGTCGCCGGCCGGCGGCCTTGCCGTTCGTCGGCGGCCGGCGGCCTTGCCGATCGTCGGCTGCCGGCTCCTTTGCCGTTCGTCGGCGGCCGGCGGCCTTGCCGTTCGTCGGCGGCCGGCGGCCTAGCCGTTCGTCGGCGGCCGGCGGCCTTGCCGTTCGTCGGCGGACGGCGGCCGGCGGCCTTGCCATTCGTCGGAGGCCGGCGGCCTTGCCGTTCGGCGGCCGGGGGCCGGCGGCGTTGCCGTTCGTCGGCGGCCGGGGGCCGGCGGCCTTGCCGTTTGCCGTTTGGCCGGCGGCATTGCCGTTTGCCGTTTGGCCGGCAACTTGCTGCAGACTCCTGGGGCTCACCAGCCTCGCCAAAACCAAGCACCAGCAGTCCCCTAAACAATAAATCACCACACCACCCACCTGCCAGAAGCCCTGCCTTCAACTCCCTGACTTGCTGCAGGCTCCTGGGGCTCACCAGCCTCGCCACCACCAACTAAGCATGGTGCCCAAAGAAAGGACCACCTCACCACCCCCCTCCCTCACCTTCACATCACCACCACTCACCGGCCAGCATCTCTGCCTTGAGCTCTCTCACTTGCTGCAGGCTCCTGGGGCTCACCAGCCTCGCCACCAGCCCCTCCATGATGTTTCCTTGAAGCTTCCCATGCGACGCAGTGCCTGAGGCAGGGCAAAGGGGGGCGCGGCAACGTGGTCAGGTAAGGGAAAGGGGGCGAGAGTTAAGGGTTACTTTGCTATTTTAAGAAAAGAGGGGAAAGGCATTGCAGAGGAGGAGGAACACCGCAAGGAAGGGGGAAAGACGTTCGAGCAAGGAACGCGGAAGGAGCCCTCCTCATTCAAGGTGGAAAGAGGGTGCGCATGAGTCTGCGAGTAAGAGGCTGACCTGCAGCGTGTGCTCAACCGAGTGGGCTGTGCCCTCCTCACTCAACGCTTGAAGGGAGACCAAGGCAGAGCATGGGGCATGGCCATTGTGCCTGCCTGCCTGTATGCGAGCGATAAGCTGACCTGCAATGGTGACGTCTGCGATTCCAGTGAGCGTCTCCTCTACTGAGTGCGCCGTGCCCTCCTCACTCAGCGCTGAGTATGCTGCAAACAGCTGTGAGCACGACCGCCTGGTGGACAGGAAATGGGCGCATGCTTGAATCATGAAGGCACACTTGAGAGTGGAGAAAGAAATGAGAAGGGCGCAGGCGAGAAGCGAGAAGGGAGAAGAGGAGAGAGAAGAGAGACGAGAGACGAGGGGAGTGAGAATAGGGGAAGAGAGAAGCTACTGCATTGCCGTGGCTTTGCGTTGCCTACCCATTGTTGCTGCACCGTTTGCAATTTTCAGCAATAACGACCTTTGGAGGGAAGAGGGAGGGGCGTACGAAGAATGGAAGAGCCAGTAGGAGTTGAAGGGCAGGCGCCAGGTGTGACAGAAGCGCAGCACCTCGGGTGTGGAGAGGAAGCGCGGAGGGTGGCTTGCCATGTCCGTGACTGCTGTCACCACCACTGGCAGGGGTGTTCATGGGGCATGGGGGAGGGGGAGGGAGAGAGACGAGCATGGGTAGAAACGTGAGAGGAATGATAGATTTCGAAGGCCTCAAAAACAATTTCTGTGACCAATGGGAGGGGACGAATTCGGAATGCAAATGGCAGACAGCACGAGAGGAGGTGCGCGAGGCTGGTGGCATGCAACACAAGTCATGGCCCAAGACTGCCCGCTCATACGCTGCACCGTACGCTCATACGCTGCACCGTACGCTCATACGCTGCACCGCACGCTCATACGCGCTGCACCGCACGCTCATACGCTGCACCGCACGCTCATACGCTGCACCGCACGCTCATACGCTGCACCGCCCGCTCATACGCTGCACCGCCCGCTCATACGCTGCACCACCCGCTCATACGCTGCACCGCCCGCTCATACGCTGCACCGTACGCTCATACGCTGCACCGCACGCTCATACGCTGCACCGCACGCTCATACGCTGCACCGCACGCTCATACGCTGCACCGCCCGCTCATACGCTGCACCACCCGCTCATACGCTGCACCGCCCGCTCATACGCTGCACCGCACGCTCATACGCTGCACCGCCCGCTCATACGCTGCACCGCCCGCTCATACGCTGCACCGCCCGCTCATACGCTGCACCGCCCGCTCATACGCTGCACCGCCCGCTCATACGCTGCACCGCCCGCTCATACGCTGCACCGCCCGCTCATACTCTGCACCACCCGCTCATACGCTGCACCGCCCGCTCATACGCTGCACCGCCCGCTCATACGCTGCACCCGCCCGCTCATACGCTGCACCCGCCCGCTCATACGCTGCACCGCCCGCTCATACGCTGCACCGCCCGCTCATACGCTGCACCACCCGCTCATACGCTGCACCGCCCGCTCATACGCTGCACCGCCCGCTCATACGCTGCACCGCCCGCTCATACTCTGCACCACCCGCTCATACGCTGCGCCGCCCGCTCATACGCTGCACCGCCCGCTCATACGCTGCGCCGTCCGCTCATACGCTGCACCGCACGCTCATACGCTGCACTGCACGCTCATACGCTGCACCGCCCCCTCATACACTGCACCACCCGCTCATACACTGCACCGCACACTCATATGCTGCACCGCCCGCTCATACGCTGCGCCGCCCGCTCATACGCTGCACCGCCCGCTCATACGCTGCACCGCCCACTCATACGCTGCACCGCCCGCTCATACGCTGCACCGCCCGCTCATGCGCTGCCACGCCTGTCCGTCCCGCCTTCCCTCTTCGTCCTGCCACGCTCATCCTACATCCTCAGGTACTCGGCAGTGCGCGTTTTGGGTGCTGGGGAGACGCTGCGCAACGCGTGGGGGGAGAGCCTGCTGCGACAGCACCCGCACGCCCACTGTGCCCATACTGCATCGTATTGCCCCACTCACTGCCACACCTGTCCGCCCTGCCTTCCCTCATATCCTCAGGTACTCCGCAGTGGGCGTGTGGGTGCTGGGAGAGACGCTGCGCAACGCGTGGGGGGAGGGCCTGGCGCGTACCATCTTACTGCCCCACTTACTGCCACGCCTGTCCGTCCTGCTTTCCCTCATATCCTGCACCACACGCTCTCACAATAGCCATGCCGTGTTCTCACCATAATCCTGCAGCGGTCTCTGCCCGTGATCCCCCAGCACTGATGTGACCAGCTCCATGCCTACAGCCATGCGATGGTGCTGCCGTGTGTGTGTGTGTGCATAGGGGAGGGAGGGGAAAGCGAGTGAGGGGTTGTTGGCGCATAGGCTTGGAGCGGTCTCTGCCCGTGATCCCCCAGCACTGATGTGACCAGCTCCATGCCTACAGCCATGCGATGGTGCTGCCGTGTGTGTGTGTGTGCATAGGGGAGGGAGGGGAAAGCGAGTGAGGGGTTGTTGGCGCATAGGCTTGCAGCGGTCTCTGCCCGTGATCCCCCAGCACTGATGTGACCAGCTCCATGCCTACAGCCATGCGATGGTGCTGCCGTGTGTGTGTGTGTGTGCATAGGGGAGGGAGGGGAAAGCGAGTGAGGGGTTGTTGGCGCATAGGCTTGCAGCGGTCTCTGCCCGTGATTCCCCAGCACTGATGTGACCAGCTCCATGCCCACCGCCATGCGATGGCGCTGCCAAGTGTGTGTGTGTGTGCATAGGGGAGGGAGGGGAACGCGAGTGAGGGGTTGTTGGCGCATAGGCTTGCAGCGGTCTCTGCCCGTGATTCCCCAGCACTGATGTGACCAGCTCCATGCCCACCGCCATGCGATGGCGCTGCCAAGTGTGTGTGTGTGTGCATAGGGGAGGGAGGGGAACGCGAGTGAGGGGTTGTTGGCGCATAGGCTTGCAGCGGTCTCTGCCCGTGATTCCCCAGCACTGATGTGACCAGCTCCATGCCCACCGCCATGCGATGGCGCTGCCAAGTGTGTGTGTGTGTGCATAGGGGAGGGAGGGGAACGCGAGTGAGGGGTTGTTGGCGCATAGGCTTGCGGCGGTCTCTGCCCGCGAAATGATTCCCCAGTACCGATGTGACCAGCTCCATGCCCACCGCCATGCGATTGCGCTGCCGCGTGTGTGTGCATGCAATAGAGAGGGCGGGTAAAGGGGGGGTTGTTGGTTGCTGCTGACATGGTTTCATTTCTTCCGCACTTCATATAGCAATTTAATTACCGATGCATGCATGCATGCACACACAGACACACACATGCACGCACATGCGCACAGATACAGTGGCAGCTTCCGTCACTGGCTCCGCCATAACCCCAGCCCAGTGAAGTGAGTGACTGACCTCCAGGTAGTCGCTCACCTCCCGCTGCTTCTGCCGCACCACGCCCTCCCCCCACGAAGTGACTCTTAAGGCGACTCGAAAACAGATGCAGCAACCACTTACTGCGCTGCCTCCCCCATTGCCCCCAGGACCGACTGACCTCCAGGTAGTCGCTCAGCTCCCTCTGCTTCTGCCGCACCACGCCCTCCCCCCACGCGTTGCGCAGAGTTTCTCCCAGCACCCACACGCCCACTGCTGAGTACCTGAGGACATGCGGTAAGGCAGGACAGACAGGCACGGCAGGAAGGACAGGCATAGCAGCCAGTGGGCGTGGGCAATACGATGTGGTATGGACAATTCTAGTAACTCTCCCCCGGTACCCACAGGCCCACCGCAGAGTACCTGAGGACGTGTGTGGGACAGGAGGGACAGGCTTGGCATTCAGTGAGGCAATACGATGAGGTATGGTGTGGACGCTTCCAATCACTCTTTCTTCTTGATTGTAAGACACATCAAGACGCGTCACTCACTCGTTGCCGAAGGAGTTCTTAGCATACGCGCCTCTCCTCGCCCCCGCCCACAGAAAGAGCGAGCCGCTGTGCTTCACTGATACCTGCCCGAGAATGGGGTTTTAAGAGGGGTTCAAAGGCTTGAGGGGGGTGAGGGACGGAGAGAGAGAGGGGAGGGAAAGAGTTGAGCATACTGCAAGCAACGAGTCAGAATTACACGGATTTCGCTGTTCAGGTAGAAGCTGGATGGCAAAGGAAGGAAGCATGGCTCACCCTCAGCAATGAATGAGTTTGTTGTCAACATCAACGGTGCAGATGAATTTGACAGCATCAATGGTGCAAATTGCCTCAGAGCTCTCACCTCGAGAACGCCAACGCCATTGCCGACAAGCCGCTCCATCTCCCCGCGGACCTGGCATGACGGGAGCGGGGTGGAACGGGAAGGGGGGAACGAAAGGGGCGGTATGGAAATGGCACATCCAGTTCAGCGCAATGAATCATTGGTTGTCAACAATGCTAAATGCAACAGAGCACGCGTCGGTTGCTCGCTTCCTCGCCACTCCCTCTCCCTTCCACCTCTGTGTGAGTCTCTATCCACAAGTGTCTCACGAATTCACCTCCCCGTCCGCAAATTCGTCTGTACTTCGAGTACAACGACTTACCTCCCCATCCGCGAATTCGTTCTCGAACTTGGGGTAGAACGACATTTGAGTTTTTTCAGAAATCACATCTGCGTGAGTCCCTATCTGCAAGTCCCTCGCTGATTCACCTCGCCATCCGCGGATTCGTTCTCGAACTTTGGGTAAAACGGCATCTGAGATTTCTCAGAAGTCACCTCTGTGCGAGTCCCTATCTGCAAGTCTGATTCACCTCGCCATCCGCGGATTCGTTCTCGAACTTGGGGTAAAACGCCGCCACTATGCGCGCCACTGCCATTTTCCGCGTCTTCGACCCGGCGCTGCTAGCGCTGCTCGCGCTTCCGCGCACCCCGCCTTCCCCCGCTTCCGCATTCGTTAAGCCGCTGGCGCCGTCGCACGTTTCTCCTCGTCCACGCGGTGATTCGCTTCTGCGAGATTCCCTGTGCTTGCTCTTGCGCGAACCTCGTCCCTTGGTCGGCATGCTGCACGACGAACGTAACGAAATCGGACGAAAAGCGAGCGGATTTGCTGGTTCGCAATCCTGCACTACCGCAGCTGTCAGTGGCGCTGCTGGTGCTGCTATATCTAGCGTGCTTCGACTGGTGGCGAGTCTGAGTCTAAATGCGGGACGGATGCTCGCTGTGAACCGAGCGAGCACACGCATTGAAACTAAGATTCCCCACGCATGCGTAGGGTCTTGGGTTGAAAGAAAAGGCGCCTTGCTTCATGAAGACGCAACGCGAGTCTCTGGTCTGACATGGCATCGTAGAACAAAGTTGTGTGGGTTGTAGAGCACGACCACAAACGAATCCCGCCCACCGAGTACACACAATATGGTGTTGAATTTCTCTTACTATTTACTACATATTATTTTTGAGAGCACTCAGTGTTCGAAACTGTCTGTAGCCAGAACCAAGCACATATGTAAGTTCACTCTAGGGAAAGAATCTATATCGGGAGTCAGGTTGTGGCTGTGCTTTCCGTGGCGCTTGCCGTTACTATAGGGAGAGGAATTTTCGCCACAAAGCCGCCTTTCTGCATCCTTGTGGCACCTAGTCGCACCTACCGCCAAGCCCAAAGCACTTCCGGCGATCCCGCAGCTGGGATTCAATCAGGTTCCAGGTGACTGCAGTTCGGCATTCAATCAGCAACCTGGCTGTCAGCTTCGGCAAGCGCCAAACCAAGCGGTTTTCCTCTCTCCCACCTCCTCCCCGACCTGCGAACAGTGGTCCCAGTTTTTCTTTGTGCTTGGCAGGCTTGTTCCCGCCAGACGTACTTGTGGTTCGGCTGTTCTGTTCCCGCTTCCTTCGAGCCGAGCCTCGATATCTCCTCCACCAACTTCGAGGTCCATGGTTCATTCAAACCAGCCCAATACCGCTTTCTGGCATTCAAAGCATATCGCGGAAACTAAATCAGTCGTTAGTGACAGAAAATTCCTACGTAGTCTATTTTCTGCATTGTTGGCCGCTGCTCCCTCCTCACAGCTACTTTCTCAAGAGGCATTGGGGTTCTCGTGCAGTAACATAGCAGGGACGTCTCGAGCATTAGGCATGGCTCGCTCCTTCCACCGATTCAGTCTCTTTCTCGTTCTTAGCCTAGTCCTACTTGGCTCGACGGTATGTCACGCGCAACCAGATCAAGACTACCCTGATCCCGCAGGGGACACTACCTTGCCGGAGGACATGGGCGTGCCTCCGGATGAGGCAGTCGATCAATACGCGGACCCGAACGCTTTCAACGAAGGCGAAACTGCTCCCACCGATGCAGTTCCAGGCGAGGATGCCGTTCCCGGGGAAAATGCGCAAGATCCGTTCCTTCCCCCGGAAGACGCCTACCTGCCCGACGATACTACTCCCGCAGACGAGCAACAGCCTGCTGGCGAACCGGCTCCGGGGGACATCCCCTCAGAAACCACCACTGCGCCGGACGACATTCCCCCGGAAACCACCACTGCGCCGGAGGACATTCCCACTGATACCCCTCCCGTTGAGGATGCAGCCCAGCCGACGGATACCGCGTCTGCTGCGTTTGCTCCTGACACGACCGACGCTAATTTCGATCCTGATGCCGCCACTCCCGTCGACGCGACGGTTCCAACAGAATCTGCCACCGTGGCTGTTGATGATACGGTGACTGCGGGTAACGGCACGATGTACGACTTCCAAGGCGCGTACGATAAGATGAAGGGTGGCGATCTCTCCACAGAGGCCATTATTGGTATCGTCGCTGGTGAGTCCATGCATACAATCATGCTGTGCATAGTATCCCGTGTCTCCGTTAGTGGGAACTTTATCGCATTTAACATGCATTGAGACCATCTGTTGCGTTGAGACCATGCATTTTCCGTGTCTAGAACGAACGTCTCATCAAAATTAAGATGCATCTAGGATTCAACAATTGAGACCGAAAATTCGCGTCTCGGACTGAGACCGAAGATTCGCTCGACTCAGTCTCGCAGTTGGTTGAATCTCTAATACATAGAGATGGGCTAGAATGGCGCTCCATAAATTATTATATTCCGTCTCGACTGGACCAGTTTCAAGTGTCCACGTTAAATGTAAGGACTGGTCGAAATTTGTGGGCGTCATGCTGGTAAGAATCGTCACTTACAATCCATCTAAACGAAGATCACGTATGCTTTTCTTTAGTTCAAGCACAAAAGCTCCACTTTGCGTAGCCTTACAACAACCGTTTTCCTTTCTTGGATCGCGGAAGTTGCATATAATCATCCTTGGACCTCTATGCACCCAAACTGGTTCAAAACATAGTCATTAGAAAAAATAAAGTTGCAAGAAATACGAGGATCTTTTTCCCGTATTCTTAATTCGACGAATCTTACGTCGTTTTCCCATATTCCTCCCCCAACCTCCGGCCCCCAACCTCCCTCCCCGGGCTGCTCGTTCCCCTCCAGAATCCAATCCTGTCCACCTCTCTCTCATCCCTCCTAGTTGTCTTTTCCCCCCCTTGTACCCCCTCCTCACTACCACGCATTCCTGTTTCCTGTCAAGCAACTCACTGATTTCCTATCCGCTCGTGCATTGCTCAACTTCTCACTCCCTACAGCCTTGTCTTTCTGGGTGGAAAGGCCTTTCTTACAGCATCTTTATAATATTTTCCTTGTAACTTATTCTCGCCTCGATCATCATGCATACCCCAATTCTGGATGTGCAGGGGTTTGTGGCGGCATGGTCCTTGTCATGTTGTGCGCGTGCATCTGCTGGATTCGCCAACGCAACATCTGGCGAGCCAGATACGGAGAGTAAGTGATTGCTGCTGCTGTCTTTTCTCCTCCGCTCACTCCACCATGGTTTTGTTCTGGGCTGCTGTGGGCAATCTGACCTTTCAACCATTTTGAACTGTGACCTGCCTTCTTCCAACCAATGAGGATGTCTCTTTTCTGTCCTGCCCCCCTCGTCCCGTCTGTTGTTGAGCAGTGGCAATGCAGGAGCAATTGAGATGTAGGATCCAGAATGGTGCTGTAACCTGTATAGACGTTTACAGTGGAAATCCTATTTATCTGGGGCCAAGTCTTGGCAATGTCACCTAGATTGCTGATTTGAGTATGACAATACCTGTTTGATGCCAAGGTAATATGTGCCAGTGAGCAATTTTGTTGGAAGAGTAGGTGCAGGTGAAGTCAGCACAAGCTCCTTCACCTAAGGAAACATCTACCGTACCTGCAGTTGATGGTTCTAGAATCTAGAAGCAGCAACTAATGTGAACCTTTAGTGCCTAGTAGTAGAGGATTAGGTCTGAAGGTGAAGGTCTGAAAGTGCATGTGTAGATTGCATCTTTAGTTCTGTCCAATGCAACATTCTGGCAGCGGGTCAATATCATAGTATGGATGGATCTGAATATAGTATGCTAAGAGCCAAGTAAGAATTACATGACATCATTCTTCTAGCCTGCTGTAAGATCTGTCAGTATCACTGTTGTACCCGGTATTGTCATTTTGGCAGGACACACCAGATCAGCAGAGACAGACAGACACTCCCAGTCCGACTTACGTAGTTCCCATAATCGTCGACTTGTTCAGAGGAGATCCGGGATCCCCACCGGGATGTCCGCCGCAAGAGACGCTCTAGCGGTCTCGGCAGAATAATCTTGTCCGGTTTTAGATCTGCCGGATAGATCAGCAGACATCAGATTTTCGCCGATTCTTGCAATCGCAATAAAACCCAAGGGCCACAAACGTAGCAGATCGCGGCCAAAGACACGTGTGAGTACATGCTTGCACGGGATTCCGGAAAAACACGCCGCGACACCCGTCCCTCACGCCATAGTTCCATTCCCGCGCGCCGATGAGAAATTCCCAAACGCAGCGCTACCCTACCCGTCGCGCGGCCATTCCCTTCCCATCGCGCGGCTGGGATCTTCCTTTCGCGTGGCAATATCCTCCGTCGCGCTGCTATTTCCTCAAGTCCCTCCCCCTCCCGCGTCCATTCCCATTCCCCTCAGGCTTGCATCCATAACCCTCCCGCTGCCATTCCCTTCCCTCCCACTTCCATCCCCTACCCCGCACGCTGTCATTCCCTTCCCCGCACGCAGTCAGCATGGCTCTGACGTCATCATGTCGGATCCTGGTCGTTGCGGTGCTGATCGCGTGTATGGTGTCGTCAGCATGGGCCATGTATTGCGGCGACGATGACTGCTACGACCTTCTCGGGTACAGTCACCCTTACTGCGTACAGTCACACCTGACTAGGTCAAGTTACCTGCTTGGTGTCGTCCTCTTCGCATTCGGCGCCGTCCAATATCCAATCATTGGTGTCCTGCATCCAAAACACGTGATCTGATGACCGGATTAGATCCATGCTCCCGTCGCTGCCGCTCTTTCGTTTCAGCCCCTGTTATCCCAGTCATTGCAATGGCCGAGTCTTGATTCACTTCCTCGCATCGTAGTGCCAATCCCTATCTCTGCTGTGCCGTGTAACCATGTAATTGCATCAGGGTGAAGCAGACAGCGACACAGCAGGAGATCAAGAAGGCTTACTACAAGCTCTCCCTCAAATAGTGAGTGAATAGTGAGTGAGCCCCACTTTTATGAACTTATCAACTTAAGTTTCCTTTAGAATACCAACGTCCCTCTACCCCTAGTCAACCATCACCATTCCTCCCCATTCTTCACCACCCCTGGTCACCTGCCACCGCTCCTCACCACTCTGCACCCTCCACGGCCGTTCTGCTCCCTGCCTCTCATGGCAGCCATCCAGACAAGAATCCAGAGCCAGACGCGCAAGCCGTATTCTCCAAAATCGCCAACGCTTATGAGGTACAACTTTCCTGAACTGCTGAGAACTTGCGTATTTAGTAGTGTGACCTTTCGTGAGTTGAGGCTGAGAAATGTGTATGACACTGCTTTGACTCAAGAACAAGGTTATTCATTTATCGTTTGCCGCTGTCTACTCATACTTGCCTGCAGCACCACGCTTTCAGACCCCTGACACCATAGGGCTCTCATCCACGCGCCCACAAACCATGCTGAACCAGCAAAAGTCAACCTTCTACTGCCTCTTTCCCTCCTCCTCCGTCCGTCCCTCCAGATTTTGTATGATGCGGAGAAGAGGGAGCAATATGACTATGCCATCGCGCATCCAGAGCAGGTGCTTTGCAAGGCCTGATGTGGCATGGCATGGCATGGCATGTCATGGCATGGGATGGCTTCGCATGTCACGGCATGGCACGGCACGTTGCACAACATGGAAAATCATGGCATTGCATCGCATTGCATGCCATTTGCCTTGAGCAGATTCCGTGTTTTTTTGCAAGTAGGGATAGCAGTTGACGTGTATGCATGTTGCACCTTCATGGTTTGCACCACCTCGTTGGTAACATGAAGACGGCCTGCACATCAGTGCAAGCAACCCGTCTAATCCCACTTCGCGCTTCTTCCCCCCCTCCTCCTCCCCCATCCCTCCCTCTCTCCTTCCACCTGTTACTTGCCTGTTCAGTTCTTCTACAACACTGCACGCTACTACCAAACTTATTATGCTCCTAAGACGGTGGGGCTTCTGTCGCTCCTCATCTTGACAGAGCTAGTTGGCCCTCTCGTCATGGCAGCTATTCTGTGTTACAATTATCTGTTTACGTGATAAGATTTTGCACTGCGTTCTGTCGCCCTCATGCATCATACCATTACGGTGTGCTGCCTGTATGCTGCTGCCATTGCTTTTCACTGATTCACATCCCCTTCAACCACTTGCAACTTGTGGTTCTTTCTTTTGTCCCAATCATCATGATCACTTTGTGTTGCACTGGTTGATTACAGGACATTCGACTCATCCTGCTTGCAGCGCTGTTGCTGCTCTCGTCCTTCCAGTACCTCAACGATCACATTCGATACAACCAGGTGAGCCGCACCCAGTGTCATTGAGTACCAATAGGTGAGGTTCTAAGGCATCTCCTAAATTCAGCCCCTTGGGCAAGCAGGCGAATTGACTCGCTTTCCGTTCTATGGGTTGGAATCTTCTGCCAAGTGACATGTAACAGATTATTATTGTTCCTCCTTGTCGCTTTCACGTTGTTCATGCCCCATGCTGTCCTGCCACTTCCTCTCCGTCACCTCACAGGCTATAGAGCACGCCAAGCAGACCCCAGCCTACCGCAATCGCTTGAAACAGCTGGAGCTGGAAAGGGCTGCGGCTGCTGCTGCTGCTGCCAGCACCACTGGTGGAGGCAGAGGGAAGCGTGGAGGGGGCCGGCGTGGAGGAAGGTAGGCAGCGAGGGCAGAATTCACATTTTGGCACTAGTTTATATTCTCGAAGATGTGGTTTTCTTGCTTGATTGCTCATGTCCCCTTCGAAAAATTGTTGCACACAATATGTTTAGGCTTGTGTTCTGATTAGTGCTCTTGCCTAACTACCTCTACCTGCACACCCACTGCTTGCCTGGGACGAACTGTGGATGCTTTCAGAGCAGCTGACACCCAACAAGCTGGAGCAGCTGCTGCTGCTCCCCCAGAAAATGGAGTGGCTGAACTCGAGCTTCAGGTATGGTTTGCAGTCACATCACGCAATGTATATTCTTGGTGTCATGTTTTTTTTAACATTCTTTGTGATTCCGTCCACGGCAGGTGCATGGAGCTGACAAGCCGTGTCCGTGGCGGCTCTTTGGTGTTCAAGTTGTCATCTTCCCTTATGTAGCTGCCAAGGTAAATCATTGCCCTCCATGTGCTGTTGTCTGCTGTTCCTTCGTTTTGTGCTCGTTCTGTTGACTGCATCTCTCATATGACATTCTGAAGTCCGTGCATTGTCATTGGATGTGCAGTTGATATGGTGGCAGGTGCAGTGGTTCCATCGCTACACCATGCGCCGTGCGCCTCTGGTATGGAACGATGCTTGCTACCTCACGCGCACCACCCTTCGTATTCCTACAGCTCACTGGAGCTCCATGGGTAAGGCCAGTTGGAGCCATGGGAGTCCAATGGCACCTGCTTTCTTGGATCTTTCTTTGCTTTTTTCATATCTAATTTTCTGGATGAGTGTTGTACAATGCCTTGCAGGGGAGTCTGCCCAAGAAAGGCTTGTGGAGCGGAGGCTCTGGATCAAGCAAAACCTGAATGATTATCGAGAGCTTTCCAAGTCCGTGAGACGTAGACGTTAATGATCTCTGCATCGCAGCAGAAGGTGCTGAGCAGGGCTCTTTCTTGGCATTGATACTTGAGGTCAATTGTGGAAGATGTTGGAAGCTACGGTATTCCTGCTCTGGTGACCTTCTTGTACAATGAAGATTGTGTAATGATGTCTTATGCGGAATAGCTGTGGCCTGTGCAAATCAGGAAACGTAGGCGCTAATGACCGCTGCATGGCAGCAGAAGGTGCTGAGTAGGGCTCTTTCTTGGCATTCATGCTTGAGCTCAATTCTGGAAGAGGTTGGAAATCATCACTGCTTTTGCGACATTGTACAATAAAGATTGTGTAGGGAATGCCACATACAGAATAGCTGTGGCCTGTACAAATCAGGAGTGCACACTATCACGGACCGATCAATCTCCTCCGTTTAGCTGCGCCTTGCATACTGCACAATCCACACACCATCAGTAGTAAAGACACGGCTATAGCTTGCATAAAATAAAAATATTTAATTAGCTGGCCGTACCTGTTCATGTCACTGGAGACATGCAAAGCAATAGTCTCCCTTGTGCTTGCCTCCAATTCAGAGTCATTCTGCAGCAAAACAATAACAGTGCAGTTAGCCCCCTGACAATGTGTAGACAGGTTTGCAAATGCATTAACTCCTGCTGCATCGAGGGTAGTGCTGAAGTTGCTGATTGGAGCTTGTCGAATTCTATCAGTATAGCTGCTCACCCGTTTCATGGACGCCGGCACGGCCTTTTTAGATGGTGAGCTGATCAGCGGTGGATCACGAGTCTGTGCACCTGCCGTAATAAGAATCCTCAGATGTGAGACAAAGAACACTGGAGTTGCAACAGACTCAAAAAAGTACTTACGGGAACCGAGAGTGGTGAACCCTGGAGGGCCAAACCCAGGAGGGCTGATAGCAGGGCTCTCATCTTGTATTCTGACGCTCTCCCCAGAAACAGCCTTCACAAGACTGGATGGTTCAACTAAAGGTTTGACCTCCCACATCAGAAATGGTCTAGGAGATGGTGCAGCAACTGTAGGCGGCACAGAAGCTTGTGGAGGTACAATAGACGGACCACTGGACAAGTCACAGAGAGGAGGCATTTGCGGTGGGGGCTGTGGTAGAATAACTGGAGAGGCTGACGATCCAGGCAACGTGAAGCCTGGAGGAAGTGAAATGCTTGGAGAAGCCAGCACGGGATCCATTCCGTGCTGCAAAATAAGCATCCGTCGACGCCGCTCCAACTCCAAATCTGTTTCTGACTCTTCCTTCTTTGATTCAGAAGGCAAATCTTCTCTGTCTGAAAGCTCCCCTTCCTCCACCTCCTCGGATTGAGGTTTCGCTGGAACTTCACCTGCGTTACCATCTCTTGCAGTACCTGACAAGACATCTGCAGCCGGTAATTGGTTGGACTGTGCATTTCGAGGCTCAGTTGGTGCAACTGCTTCTGGTTGCCACAAAGGCAAGTCCTCTGAATCATCGTAAGGCCCTGGTGGCTGAAACACAACGCACATAGCAGAAGTTAGACTCTGTAAAAGTGAACCAAAAATTGCAAGCTACGTTTTTTAATAGTTGCAACAAATGGCTGGATACCTGAGCCGCTGCTGATGGGACCAAACTTCCTTGCACTCTCTCTAGATGAGGACCCCCAAAACGAGGAGCACCTCTGTCAGGTACATCCAATTGTGCACCTGGTTGAGCAAGTGGCTTCTCTCCAGGATACTGGAAAACCCACTGCTGCTGCTCCTTGGACTCTATTGCCCCCTGCCAAGCAGATCCGCATGTCAGACTTGACAAGTAGCAGAGGAACAAGAAAGCTTGAAGGCAATAACTCACATACATTGTCCACTGGAGCACCTTTCACAAATATTGCCGTGTCAGGAACTGGTGGGAGCTGATGCAACTCAGCATCGTGGGACATGCTTGCCAATCCTTGGCTCAAGTAGTCATCGATTGCCCTGCACAACAACCCTTGCTCATTTGTTACGGAAACAGCAAGTGCTGGTCCTTGTTGAACAAGTTGATATGAGATGGACAGTAAGATGGAGCATGAAACCGTCTGTCCGCTTACCTGTAAAAGTCAGTTCGAACATAGCAAATCACGTTCCTGGCATGGACCAAGACAGGAACAGCCAGATTGACCTGCCAGCAATTGAAATAATGTGAAGGGGATAATAAAGCGGCCGGTTTGACTAATATGGCTAAACCAACACAGTCCAGCAAATTCACACACCTCAGCCAGGGGTGCTGCATACGGAGCAAAAGGTTGAACAAGGTGGACACGTGGCTGGTCCCTTTCCTCCCAGACATTCATTCTGTCATCAATAATGACTGCCATTCTTGGATCACAATCGTTCCTGTGGAACACCTTTTGTAGTGATTTGAATGTGCCTGCAATCAGAGCCCATCAATAAACGGAACGTTAAAGAGGAAGAGATATAAAAAAAATGTTTCATTGAATTGAAGGAAACCTAATCGGCCAGGTGAACCTACCAGCTTTGACTGAGATGATACGGGCTGACAGCTCCTTCGGTTGAATAAGCTTTCCTTCAGGATCAAGCAGCCTCCACATTTCCAAAGCGTACTGCTTCTCTGCCATTGTGCACACGAAGGCCTCAAACCGCTTCCGTCCCTTGGTGGAAAAATAACTCCGCAAATCTTCCCAGGATGGCCGCATTCTGACAAGCACACTAGTGTCCCGATTCTGCACAGTCACCACCACACTAAATCAGGCTTCCGCTCAGGGTACAACAGAGTCCAAAGCATCAAGTGTGCAAAAAGAATACCGTTTCACCTCTGGAAAGATTCTTGTTAGAACAATGTTTTGGTGTGGGAGCCTGAGGACAGGCCGAGTGGCAGGAAGAGATTGCCCCTCCACCGGTGTCACGGCTTCAGGCTGAGCCACGTAGCACTTCCCGTCAAGCATGACAGCGTTGGTATCGTAGTATTGAAGGAGGATCTGCCTGTCCTCCTCGTAGCGACCCAGCTCAGCTGCCAAAAGCTTAGTCAGTTGCGGATCACTGTTCGCAGCTAGCCGTTGCCTCAGCACACCGATCTTGTCTTCAAATGATTTCATTGTATTGGCGACAAAGAGAGTTTCATCGAGGTCGAAGACCACAGCAAGGCAGCGGAGGTTCAGCATCTTCAAGCAGGCCGAGAACTGGCCTTCCTTCACGAGGAATCCCCAGAAGCACGGTCTGTGGTTCTTACGATGCTCCTGGCGATTGCCTAACATAGCAACCAAGTGCACCTCGAATCCGCCTCCGATTGACACGACAGCAGTCTGCGAGATCAGAAACACAAGTTACTAGTTTTGAATCCACTGTGTGCGCGGTATTGTAGGATAACATAAGTGTTACCGAGAGCATTACCTTGGAATCTGTCACACATGAGCTGTGGATTAAATCCAGCTCATGCCAACTCGCCTCACAACCTTCTTCAGGAGCTAACTTGAACCACAGCCCGTCATCAGATATAGTATGCAGCACGACTTGCGGCTGTAGTCTTTCGCTGGACTCTGAAAAACCTCGGAACTCCATTTGCTGGGAAAATAAGTCTCTTGCGGCTTTGCCATTACGTGCTGGGGTGATCGACACTTTGGCCACCACCCTGCCTGCACTCACAAGTCTCGATTTCATTATTGTCAGTATTCACGTTCTGCGGTTTGTAAAAAAAAGTTTCCAATGTTCGTTGCCAATTTTTAGGACTCAAGTTCGCGAATCGCACAACCACTAATCCTGAAGTCGTAGCTACGAGTGAACGTGGTGAACATCGGATGTCAGCAGTTGAATGCTGATGGTGAGGGAGACAGAAGACACGATGAGGAGATAGCTTCTTGGACTGATGCCATTGCCTCGCCATTGCTGTTGGCCGATGACCTGCTGAGGGTATACACGGTATCCTGCCAAGCGTTCGCATACAAGGCTGACCGCTGAGCATTATTACAATATTAACTATTTCTATGCACAAACCAAGTGTTTTTTTTTTCGTGATGTGACTACAGTATACTATGTACAATAAAAACAAGTATAGGCAGGCTCTATTAAAAACCTTCGTAGGAAAGTTTTAGTCAAACCGAGTTTGTGAAATGTGTGAGCCGTGTATGCTCAGATTACCATGTGAGAAAACGTGAGAAAGAACCGTTAATCTCATTAGGAGAGATGGGGGTATACATAGTAGTGCTAGGAGAAGGGGGGTTGGTTGGAACCAAGCCAACATTATTGGCCCCCACCAATAAGTTGGGTTGAGGGATTATTGGGGGGACCAATAATGTTGACCAAGTGGTTCAACATTATTGGGGGGACCAGAGAACATTCATGAGGGGGCAAACATGCCTTCTGATCAATTATGCGTATAAATACGGTACAGACCATTTAAGTTTAAGTTTCTATGTTCCAAGAAGTTCATAGCCGAATGGATGGTGTTAGCACCATTCTCATTCCAAATGCTAATTCAAGCAAAAATTCGGGTGTTCATATGCTTATCCTGCTCCTCATGGATGTGAAATCGTCAATCCCTTACCTTCCCATAGCTAGTACTGTAACGAAGATCACGTGACAGCCCACAACGTTTGGTCTGAGTCTAGTAGTCATTCCACATCAATGACATTCGCCATGGCTAGCAAACTACCTCCACTGTGACTAGCGCACTCACCTCCACCATGACTAGCACATTCATATCGGTTTTGACGTTGACGTGATGCAGAGTCTGCGTTTTTCCGAGTCGTCAAGCCTCAACTTGCCGTCGCTTTCTTGCGCGGACGACAGAGACGTCACGTCGTTTTCAATCAAGTTTTTTTCTGAATTTCTCTCGTGGTTTTGTCGGTGAAGCATGGATGCTTCGCCGCCATTTACCGCGAATCCGTTAATTCCCATAAGTGTTCGTCGAAGGGTTATATTCATCGTCCCACCATGAACATCCATCTCCCCAAAACTTCCGCAGCTGCCCGAATAATATCTAGCGCTGTTGTAGCTGGTCGTATTAAAGTTGCGAGTGAAAGACAATCAGCCCTCTCGTTTAGCCGTTCGGAATTCTCCTCTGCCTCTCGTCACATTCGCCTCGCAGCTGTCAATCAACCCCCCCAGTTACTTTCAGGCGACCTTCTCTGGTAAGACACCACTTCTTGCATTCTAACCAAGAACTGTCATATTCTTTTAACGTGGATTTCTTTTCGCCCCTGATCTTCGCGCTCATCATGCTCCCATTGTTCATTTCTCTTCGTGCAGCCGTAGCAGCATGAAGATGATGAAGGGCAAGCATGTGGTCATCACCGGCGGCTCCACTGGCATTGGTTTCGCCTGTGCCAAACGTTTCCTGAGAGAGGTAACATCTGATAGAGGATTGGATCGCAGGTTATTGTGGCCTTGGGCTTTGGGGGTTAAAGTGGAAATAACCTGACGTATTTTCATGAATTCTCCAGGGAGCCTCGGTTACCCTGATGGCTCGGAACGCGGCCAAGCTGGAAGAGGCAGCACGGGAGCTGCAGCAGTATACCAGGGAGTCTGCTCACAATGGAACCAATGGCTTTTTTCCTACTCCCAGAATCTTCACTCAGGTGAGCTTGAAGTGATCCCTCTGTAGCACCTTGTGAGCACCCATACTTCATAGAGTATTTTCTTGAAAACGAAATTGTGGTTTGTCTGAATTTTTGTGCAGGCAGTGGATGTCTCTGATGCCAAGGCGGTGCAGGCAGCCATAGACGCAGCAGCAGCTGCGTGCCCCATAGATGTGCTGCTGTGCAACGCTGGAGTGGTGCGCACAGGCCATGTGGAGGACATTTCCGCACTGCAGGCCCAGGAGCAGGTCAACACGAACCTGCTGGGAAGCATCTACCCTGTGCAGGCTGCAGTGCCGCTTTTGAAGGAGAGGGTTGCACAAGGAGCGGAGCCAGGTGCCATTGTCTTCATGTGCTCACTCTCTGCTCTGGTGGGTACAATGTGCTGCTGTGACTCAAGATCATGTTCACTCATAGCATGACACTGAATCCAAGGTTTTGTTTTATCTATGTTACAGAGCTTCTGGTATGGTGCAGCAGTTTACACTGCTACCAAGTACGGGGTCCGAGGCTTTGCAGAAGGCCTTCGTCTTGAGCTGCTCCCATATGACATATCGGTTTCCGTTGTCTGCCCAGGCTTCACCGACACTCATCTGCTTGATGATGGTAAGTACCTACATCCCACATGCTTATTTCACCTTTTAAGGTGGGGCTATAAATATTCATGTATCCTGATGGTTGCTTCGGTCGACACTGTTTTTTCCAGCCGAAGCATCTGGACAGTACCTCACCAAACTGATGGAGGTGGCATCGATGTATGACCGCAACAAGATAGAGAACCCCGACATTGTGGCAGAGAAAACACTGGCGGCTGTTCGATCCGGAGAATTCCTCGTGACAACGTCATCCAGCTTCCTTCCTTTCTCACTTGCTTTGCTCTCTCGAGGGATTTTGCCATCCAAGTCGGTTGTTACTTGGGTCGCGGAGAGTCTTGCAAGCCCCTTTGTTAGACTCACATCACTTCCAGTAGGAGCAGGAATCGCTCATGGATTAAGGTCACTGCACAAGCACAAGCATGCGAAAAAAGAGTAGATGTGGGTGCATGTTCATGCTACCAATGGCAGCCCATAGGCTTGTGCTGTAGAAGACTCATTAGTGTATGCACAGTTATCAGTATAATTGTCCTTGATATTTTGGTCATGTATCCTGAATCCGTCCGTCCGTCCGCGTGGTACCACGCCTGACGAAATGCTAGTCGCAACCTTGTTCCGCTGGAAACTTGACCAATCAGGGCCAGGGGAACTAGCACCCTCGAAGGTTCAGGGACTACCATCTTCATTGCGGACCGGACCGGACCACCGCCATGTTTCTGCAATCATTTCAAGGCGTCATTAGGGATTTCGAATCTAGAGACTAGGGTGCACTAGAGTCATCCCTTCGTCTTGAGAGAGAGCTTCCACTTTGCCTGGACGCGAAAACCACCACAAGACGCGACCGCTGTCTTGTCTGGTTATTGAATCTGTACTGGTGGTTCGAATTCTCCACCGAAGGCGCTTGCCCTTGTAGGAGGTTTTCGCGTGTCTTGGTGTGGGAAGATGAAGGTCAAAAAGAAAAAGGGTTCGGATCCTGTAAGCGCTGTCCATCTCTGACCTCTTTTCCTGCCGGCCTCGATGTTTTAGTTTCTCCTGACAGATTCAATCTCTAAATTTCGCCGTATTTCAAATTCCAGTGTTCCTGGATTCAGATCCGCGGAGACGAGCTTCATTAGACTTGTCATGGCATGGATCTAACGAGTCCCTTAATCTTGTGTCTGGCTTGTTCCGTTTGCAGCCTCCGAGAGTGAAGGAAGTTATTGAATCCATTATCTCCGTTCCGTTACATGACATAGCGAAGCCTCTTTCGGAGTTCAAGTGGACTTATGACAAGGTAGGGCCTCTCGCTTCTTTGGGATTCTGGCGTTCAATGAGGATGATAGCTTTAGAAAAGCGAACGACCCATCGGTGCTCCCATACGCGCTCGTATACACGTTCGTCGGGACTTGGGTTTTTATTCGGGGAATTCCTCATCGGGTTTTTTTTTTTTCAGTGAACCCCCCACTATGTCTGTTCCCTGTTCACCTTTCTGTCATCCTTTACACGTTAAACTTTACCGCCAAATTGGCTCCACGCTTATTTTCTCGTCACGCGTCAATTCCTCTCTCTTTCCGCTTTCCGTTGTGCTTCTATTCATCGCATCGGAAACCTTTTGGCGTGTCTGCCTGGCAGGGCGACGTGCTGCACTGGGTAGACCTCTTGAACCACTTCGACGCCTTCCTCGAAGCTTCCGTGAAATCGCGCAAGGATTCGCAGTTAGAGGGCCGGTTCGCGGGCGTGGATCCGCCGTTCCCTCGGGATGCGGTGCTGCAGGTGCTGCGGGTGTCGCGCGTTATCCTCGAGAACTCCGTCAACAAGCACCTCTACGCGTCCGTTGAGGTATGCAGGCAATGTTTTATTGTAACACCGTCCCCTGATAACCTTCATGTTGCGAAACTTGACTATCCGAAATGCTGAGATGTGCTGTCTGTTACTTCCTCCTCCCCTCGCCCCCTCCCCCCTTCCCCCGCTCCCCTCTTCCGCTTCCGCTCTATTGCGTGGCCTTAACCACTCTCTTCGCCGCGACACGTCTTAAGGCTGCTCGCGAGCACGAATTTGGACGTGCTGTCAGCCTGCATCCAACCCCTCGCAGTGTACAGCAAGAAGCACACCTACCCATCTCCCCCTTTCCCTTCCCCTCCCTCCCCGCTCCCTCCCCCCTCCCCCATCCCCACCCCTCCCCTCCTCTCCTCCGCACAGCACGTGTGCACGCTGCTCGCGAGCACGGACCTGGACGTGCTGTCAGCGAGTCTCGAGCTGCTCTCAGTGTACGGCAAGAAGCCCTTCCAGCCAGGTCGCAGCACGCGCTGGCATGCGGATCCCGCCATCACAGCGCGCCTCTTCGCCCTCGCGCAGGCATGGGGCGGCAAGGAGGAGGGCCTTGGCATGCTGCCCTGCGCGCTCCAAGGGGGCCTGGACGCGTCCGCTCTGTCCCTGGGAGGGACGTTGCACTTCGAGTTTTATGCGGAGGGGCCTGCTGGAGTGGGGGCGGTGGGGCAGGGTCAGGGGCTGGGTGGGAGCGGTGGAGAGGGGTTAGAGGGTCAAGAGGACAAGGCTGGTGAGGCATCGGCTGGTGCTCCCTCCGCTTCGCCCTCTCCTGCTGCACCTGCCGCTGCTTCGACAGGTCTATCACCTGGTTTGAGGGTCATCCACGTGCCTGGGGTGCAAGAGCACGTGCAGCTGCAGGGAATCTCCGAGCTCGACTTTCTCCAGGGCCTGGTGGATCAATACTCCGTGCCCTCCGCCCTCCGCTTCTCCCTCCTCACCCGCCTCCGCTGCGCCTACTCCTTCCCGCTCCTCGACTCGCGCCGTCGCTTCCTCTGTGTGCGCCTGCTGGCCTTCCGAGTGCTGCTGCTCGCCACACCAGAGCCAGACGAGCTCACTGCTTTCTTTGCCAACGAGCCTGAGTTCGTCCCGGAGCTAATTTCGCTGCTCAATGCGGAGAGCCTGGTGCCTGAGGAGGTTCGGATGTACGCGCTGCTAGCCCTGGCTGCCATGGCGCAGGACCGGCCACGCCAGTCCACGGTCCTCAGTGCCATCAGCACTGGCGGGCACCGAGCCACCTTGCCAAGCCTGATGCAGAGGACCGTGGCTCAGCTTGGGAAACCAGGAGGCTGCTCGCCGAAATTTGTTGACGCGCTGTTGGTCCTCATTGCTGCGCTGGTATCCTCCTCGTCGGGTTGCACCGCTCTTCGGGAGGCAGGCTTGGTGCCGACCCTGCTGCCTTTGGTTCGGGACACCAAGCCTGAGCACATGAGTCTGGTGACATGGTCAGTGCAGATCCTAGAAGCCTTCATGGATTTCTCCAACCCTGCAGCAGCACTCTTTAGGGAATTGAACGGGCTAGACATGTGCGTGGACAGACTCAGGCTCGAGGTCGCTCGAGTTGAGCCCACTCTCCTGCCTGTTCAGGGTTTAGGGTCTAGCAAAACCCCAGCTGGTGGTGCAGCTGAGGGTGCTGGTGAGGGGACTGCTGGTGGGGGGAGTGGCAGTGGCTCGGCTGGTGCAGGAGCCACTGGTATGGATGAGGATCGCAAGGGCAAGGCTCCGATGGTGGAAGAGGAGGGTGCAGGAGGGGCAGCAGGCGTAGGGTCGAGCGGCGGCGCTGGTACTGCATCACCTGCTGCTGCTGGCGGATCCGCTACAGCGCCAGCAGTGCTGACCTACCGGCAGCGCAGCCTGATTAAAGCCCTGCTGCGCGTCATCTCTCTGGTCAGCTTCGCACCAGGCAGCACTGTCAGGCTCGCCTCAGCCTCCCCCGAGCAAGGGGGCATGGGACGGCTGCCGGACTGCCTGGCGGCCGTGTTTCGGCACGCGAAGGAGTTCGGAGGAGGCGTGTTTGCGCTGGCAGCGTCGGTGATGAGCGAGCAGATCCACCACGAGCCCACCAGCTTCGCTGTGCTGGATGCTGCCGGGCTGCCCAAGACGTTTGTGGACGCTGTCAAGGCTGGTGAGTGCGCTGTGTGTGGCTGTGTCCAGCTTGTTGTGTTTGTGCTTGTGCTTGTGCTCGTGCTTTACGCCATAGCACACAAGTAAATCATCCACAGACACAAGCACAGACAGAGGGGTGCTTTACGCCATAGTCTGACGCCATCTCCAACACACTGCTCATCATCTTTTTTTGAGGCGCCTCTAAGCTCCTGCGTTGCCCTTCTGGTTCCCCCGCACTCCCCCCTCCCCTCCCCTCCCTCCCTCCCTCCCTCCCTCCCCCTTTCTCCCTTCCTGCAGGTGTGCTGCTGTCGTCAGAAGCCATCTGTTCCATCCCCAACGCTCTCCTCGCCTTCTGTTTTCGTTTCGACCCCCACTTCTCTTATCCCCCTTAAATCCCTCCCTCCCCTCCTTTCCCCCTTCCCAGGCGTGTTACCGTCGTCAGAAGCCATCTGCGCCATCCCCAACGCTCTCCTCGCCTTCTGCCTCAACCAGCGCGGGCTACAGCTCGTCACAGACTCCCACGTGCTCGCCTGCCTGCCCGCCCTCTTCACCTCGCGCCAGTACGCGCGCCCCCTGGCGGGGGACACGGCGTCCGTGCTGGGATCCGGGCTGGACGAGCTCATGCGCCACCAGGTGAGCCTCCGCCAGCCCCTCATGGGCGCAGTTGTGGGCGCCCTTAGGGAGATTGCACGCATGGGGGGCCTGGAGGAGCGGAAGGGGAGGCGAGGGGGAAGGGGAGGGGGGGAGGGAGGGGACTCGTGGGAAGGGGAGATGCGGGGAGGAGGGGATGGTGGGGGGGAGGAGGGGGTGAGGGCGAAGGAGGATGATGCGGATAGCGGGAGGCCGGTGGGGAGTGGCGGGGGCGGGGAGGAGGGGGCAGCAGGAGTGGGGCAAGGAACAGGGGGAGGGACATCAGGGGCGGGTGCATGTGGTGCGGGTGCGTCAGGGGAAGGCGCACAAGGGCAAGGTAGCAGACAGGATGGGGAGGGTGACGCGGCTGTGCCCATGGAAACAGATGGGGGGAACCAGGGGGCAGAGGCAGAAGCAGCAGCAGCAGCGCCAGTCGCTGCAGCAGCCACAGGGGAGCAGCCACGGGTTGAGACCGAGGAGGGCCAGAGTGTGTCTCCAGGAACAGCAGGGGAGGCACTGGCTTCTGGCGTGGTTGCAGAAGAGCCGGCGGTAGAGACAGTGGGAGCTGGATTGGCGGTTCCTGGTTCGGAAGCAGTTATGGCCGAGGCAGAACCGGCAGAACCGGCAGAAGCAGGAGCAGCAGGAGAGGCAGCAGGAGCAGGAGCAGCTGGGTCGGCAGGTACTGGGGCAGCTGCTGCTACCACCGCTGTCACCACCACTGCCACCACCACAAGCAGCGTCAAGGAGACGCTCACCCCAGCAGAGCTAGAGGCGTTCCTCCCAGACTGCATCAGCAACATGGCTCGCCTGCTGGAAGCCGTTCTCTCCAACGAAACCAGCAGCCGCGTCTTCCTTGACCTCCGCGGCCTGGACGCACTCCTAGCACTCTACACACTGCCGCGCCTGCCGCTGCTCTTCGGCACGTCCCCTGCCGCCCAGGGGATCTCCATGACCATGAGGGCGTTCGGGCCCAGCCACGCCTCTGCTGTGTCCCGCGGGGTGGCGTCCACACTCAAGAAGCATGTCAAGTGTGCCGTCGCGTTTGTCACTACGTCCCTCTCGTCGTTCTCCCCTGCTACCGCACCTCCTGCCTCTGATGCTGTGGGTGCTGCTGCCACAGCCGCTTCAACAGTCCCTGCTGCTGCTGCCGCTGTACCAAGTGGTGCTGCTGCAGGAGCTTCAGGTGCAGGCTCATCTGCAGTAACAATCGGGCGGCGCCAGTTGTCTGACCTGGACGTGGAGTCACGGGAGTCGCTCCTGCGCGCCCTGGGAGTAGCAGAGAGCCTGCTCTCGCTCTCCGCCGTGCTAGTACGCGCCACTGCTCTCTCTGTCCCCGACCTCGCGTCGTCCAGCGGAGAGGTGTTCCGAGACGTGGCTGTGCTTCACAGAGAGGCGCTCTGGCAGCTCGCCGTGCTGGAGCACAAGGGAGTGCCGCCTCCTGCCCCCGCCGCCGCTTCTTCTGCTGCTGCTGCTGCAGCAGAGGCTGGGGGGAGTGTAGGGGGAGGAGGAGCAGGGGGAGGAGAGGGAGCAGGTGAGGGCGGAACGGCTGTTGGAGGGTCAGGGGCAGGGGGGGAAGCAGGGCAGGGTGTGGGCTCTGAGGGAGGAGCTGCACCAGGAGCGGCAGCTACAACTGCTGCCACCGCAGCTGCATCATCTGCTGCTGCACCATCCGCAGGACCTTCAGAGGCAGCTGAACCTGGCACAGCAGCAGTAGCTGGAGAAGGTGCAGCAGGGGGAGCAGCAGCGGCAATGCAGGTATTCCCAGGGGAGGCAGCAGATGATTTGGATTTGCTGATGATGGACGGTGACGTGGGCTCTGGCAGGGTCATGCGCAACGGCCCAGGCGCCCTCTGGCCCCGTGGAGAATTAGGGTTTCCGCACCGCAGCGGCAGCAGGCACCTCTCACGCGCCTCTCGCGTTGTGCCTGATGGTACAGGCCCTGATAATGGTCCTGAGGCAGGGGTGAGCGGCGCTGCTGATGCTTCTGCCGCTGCCGCTGGTTCAGCTGGTGTGGGGACCACAGATGCTGCGGGGAGGAAGAAGCCAGATGGTGCCGTACAGAAGGAGGTGCTTGGGCGGCTAGTAGTGGCCGTGCGTCTGTTTGAAGTAGCCGTTGGGAAGGCGATAGTTCCTTCTCGAAGGCGGGACGATGCTGTGGTGCTGACAGGGCATGCGAAGGTGGCCTCAGCAGCCCTCGCACAGACCTTCCAGGAGAATTTAGGTTTAGGGTTTGCCGGGTGCGACCCGGGGAGGAGCAGCAGTGTGGAGGCGTGCTCTAGTGAGGAGATACTGGATTGTCCGGCAGTGCGGTGTGTGTATCTGGGGAAGATTGTGGATGATATGTTTTCGCTGATAGTTGATCCGCGGCGGCACACGTGCAACAGCATGCTGCTGAGATTCTTCCACGCGCATGGGGCTGTGAAGCAGCTGTTTGCGTCGCTGCAGTGGGTGGTGCGGGTGATGTGGGCCGAGCAGGAGCGGCAGGTGAAGGAGCGGAAGGAGAAGGCTGAGGGGGGCGAGAAGGAGAAGGCAGAAAAGGAAGCGGGCAGTGTGGGAGTAGAGGTAGCAGGAGGTACAGTGGCTCAGATGGAAACGGATGGGTCAACCGATGCAGCAGCAGCAGCAGTAACGGGGGAGAAGAAGAGCGCAGGTGACGGCTCTAAGGATGGGGGCAACAAGGGCACGGGTTCTCTTGTGGGATCCGGTTCCTTTTCGCTGCCTCCGTGGCTGCACTCCCCTCTGCAGAGCTATTTCCGTCTCATGGACTGCCTCACCAACTCCCACCTCCTGCTCGCCCCCTCCTCCACCAGCATTTTCCTCACCCACCAGCTCTCCCGCTCAGTTGAACCCGCCCCAGCTAAGCCTGAGGACTTCCTTCGGGCCATGCAGTCGCAGGTGCTATCTATCATGCTGGACGTTTGGTCCCACCCGCTCTTCTCCCAGTCTGGTCTTGCTGTTATCTCCCCGGTGGTGACTCTGCTCACCCGTGTGCTTCAAGGGTTGAGTGAAACCGCTCCAGCAGCAGCAGGGGGTTCTGCTGCTGCTGCTGCTGCGGGTGCAGGGACTGGTGCAGGGGCAGGTGCAGGAGCGGGCGGAGCGGCAGCAGCAGGGGCAGGAACAGGGGCAGGGGCAGGTGGAGCGAGCGGCGCAGGGGGGCAGGGAGGTGCAGCAGTGTCCGCAGCTGCCCTGGCTGCTGCGGTGCTGGGAGGGCGGATGCCGCCTGGACCTGTACCCACTCCAGTAGATGAGGCTTTATTGGAGCTGATAGTAGAAATGGGGTTCCCTAGGGAGCGGGCAGAGGAGGCCTTGCGGCAGGTGGGGAACAATCTAGATCTCGCTATGGAGTGGCTCATTAGCCATGTGCCAGATGAGCCTCCCTCGGAAGAAGACGAGCTCGCCCGCGCGCTCGCTTTGTCTCTTTCTGGTAATGATGGGGACGGCGGAGGTGGGACTAGTGCGGGTGGGCAGCAGGGTGGGGAGGAGGGAGCAGGTAAGGCAGGAGAAGGGAAAGAGGGGGAGGAGAAAGGGAAGGGAAAAGAGAAGGAGAAGGAGGAGAAAGAGGAGGAGACGGGAGGAGAGAAGGAGGGGCGGAAGGAGGTGAGGGTGGAGGAGATGTTGGGGACGATAGTGCGGGTGTTGAGGGACGGGGGGGAGGGCGCTGTGTTTCCCATGACCGACCTCCTGCTCGCACTCTGCAGGCGCAACGCTGGCACAGACAGGGCTGCTGTCGTGACGTTTCTGGTGGGGCAGCTGAAAGAGTCCTGCGGGCAGGCGAAAGAATCCCCTAGCCGCGTCGAGAGTGAGAAGCAAGGCAGCAGCGAGGGAAAAGATTGCGGAGCAGAGAAAAGGGAGGAGGAGAAGGCTGCTGCTGCTGGTTTACCATCTTCGCTGCAGGCCTTGCAATCCGCCTTGGCGCACTGCTTGGCTGTGCTGCTCTCAGAAGACCTGCCCTGCTCGGACATAGCAGCCAAGGAGGGCCTCGCTGCAGTTGCTCTTCACATGCTCTCTGGGTACGTCTCGTCTGTCTGCCCCGACTACCACCCCCCGACTCTCCCTCTTGCTGCACTCGCCTCACCTCCCAGCAAGAGCCGGTCGCAGCAGCACGGCAGTGCAGGGGTGGCGGGTCAGCGGGTAGAGGGTAAAGCAGGTGCGGATGAGGTGACAGGGGGGAAAGGAGGGCAAGGGGGAGAGGGGCGTGAGGGGCTTGGGGAGGTGCCCAAGTGGGTGCCGTCTCTGTTCCTGGTGCTGGACTCCCTCGTGCAATGGAAGGTGCCTGGCACAGGGGTACGAGGGGAAGCAGGTACAGCAGTGGCAGCGGGAGCAGCGGGAGCATCAGGGGCAGCAGGGGCGACAGCAAGCACATGGGGAGCGGCAGCAGCAGATGCACCTATCTCCTTCGCGTCTATACTGGCAGGTGTTGCAGGTGGGGCAGGAGCAGCAGCAGCGGATCCAGGTGCAACCGCTGCAGCACCTTCCGAGCCAGCTGGTACTGGTGCAGCTGCTGCTGCCGGGGCGTCACAGGCTCCATCCGGGGCAGGTGTATCTGCCACGGCCGCCCCAGCAGCCAGCAAGGGCAAGGAGGCAGCAGAGGCAGAGAAGCGAGAGGGCAAGGAGGAGAACCGGTTCACAGAGATCGTGGGGCTGTCAACAGGGTACCTATCAGACGACGAGAAGGCCCAAGCCATGGCCCTCATCTGCCCTCTCATCCGCTGCCACCCCCCACCGTCTCTCTGCCAGGCTCTCCTCCACCTCGCCTCCCGCCTCTCCCGCTCGCACCCCGTCGCCCTCCTCTTTCTGGACCAGGGTGGGGTGGCGGCGCTTCTCGCCCTCCCGTTCTCTTCGATTTTCCCGGGGTTTGAGAGTCTCGTGTCGGCGGTGGTGCGGCATGTGCTAGAGGACCCGTTCACGCTGCTGCATGCTATGGAAGCGGAGATCAGGCACAGCCTCACCACGCTGGCAACTCAGCATGGGGGCCGTGTGTCCCCTCGTGTGTTCCTGGGCGCTATGAGTCCTCTTGTCGCCCGTGATCCGTCCGCGTTTCTGCAGGCGGTGGGGAATGTTTGTGAGGTGGAGAGCATTGGTGGGCGGCAGGTGGTGGTGCTGAAACGGGAGAAGGAGAAGGAGAGGGAGAAGAAGGAGAAGGAGGAAAAGGAGAAGGTGAGGGAGAAGGAGAAAGGGAAGGAGAAGGGGGTGGGAGAGAGGGAGCAGAGAGCAGGAGCAGCACCAGAAGCAGCAGCAGCTGCAACACCAGGGCAACCAAGCACCTCTGCTGCTCCAGCCCCAGCTCCAGGCCAGACCGCTCACCACCACTCCTCACCACTTGCAACCTCTCCGCAAACCTCTCCTCCGCCGCCCCATCCCCCTACTGGTCACTACAGCAAGTCAGCGGATGGCAAGGTGCTGACGTGGGTGTCTAAGTCAGGGCGGGTGCGTAAGGTCCCCTGGAGCTTCGCCTCTGTGGTTGACCAGCTCCTGACATACCTGCAGCAATTCCCGCCACCTGAAAAAGCACCTGTGAAAGCATCTGAAAAAGCACCTGGGAAGCTGCCTGAGGAGCATGGGGCAGCTGCAATGGAGGTTGGGGTTGGTGGTGGTCTGGGAGGGGAGGCAATGGAGGTGGACGCAGAGGGGGTTGAGAATAAAGCAGCTGAAAGAGGAGAGAAGGAAGGGGAGAAGGAGCCAGGGAAGGAGGAGAAAGAGAAGGCAAAGCAGCGGCAGCAGGAGGAGGAGGAGAAGGAGAGGGCGGAGTTTGCAATCTCGCGAACCACGCTGGTGCTGCGGCTGCTCACAGAGATCCTACTGGCCTATTCTGCTGCCAGCACTCTCGTGCTCCGCAGGGATGCAGAGTCTGCTGCAGGCACTTCAGCAGCAGCGGTGGGTGCAGGTTCGGGTGCATCAGCCGGGGTGGGCACGCCACAGCCGCACAGGGGAACCACGTCCCGTGCACACAAGCACACTCCAGACAAGCACGAACACAAATCCAAACCTGACTCCCACCAGCACCACCAGCACCACCAACTACAGCCTTCACCAGGTAAGCCTGACGCATCAGCAGGCGTCTCTGCATCGGCATGGGCATCTCGAGGGGGCATAGTGCACCACGTGTTACACGAGCTGCTGCCATACCTCAGCGACAAGCCCAGCACCGCATCAGCAGCAGCAGGAAGCACAGCAACAGCGCAGGGCGGGTCCTCCCACCCAGGGCACCACCGGCTGGGCACCCAGGCGTCTGCATTCCTCATTGCGCTGTGCGTGCGCTCGGGGGAGGGCCGGCGCCGCGTGCTCTCGGAGATTTCCAAGTCGCTGAGCCGGTTTGGGAAGGAGGATGGGGGGAGGACAGGAGAGGTGCGGCAGCAGGAAAAGGCAGGAGCAGCTTTGACAGGAGAAGCAGCTGCAGCAGGAGCAGGAGCAGCAGGTGGAGTAAGGGAAGGTGGGGCAGCAGTGGTTCCGGGTTCAGAAGCAGCTGCAGTTGCGGCTGTGAAGCTGCAAGTGCCCAACAAGCAGGTGAGGTCGTTCCTTGACCTCATGAACGCGCTGCTCTCCACGCAATCGTCCAATGGGAGCAATCCACCTGGCGGCCCGGGCAGCTCTGCACAAGGCTCCGCCTTCGCTGCAGAAATGGCCAAGACGGCTCTTGAAGTGGGCATGCTGCCAAACCTCCTGGAGACTCTGAGTGTAATTGATCTAAACCACCCAGATTCCCCGAAGCTGGTGAATTCGATCCTCAGGGCTCTGGAGGTGCTCACCCGAGCCTCAGCTTCGGAAGCTCGTGCCGAGCCTGGGAGAGGTCTGGCATCAGGGCAGCGTGTTTCAGTGGGTGTAACCAGGGCTGTAGGTTCGGGAAGGCAGGAAGCAGGCTCGGCAGGGGCTGGAGGGGTGCCGAGCCAAGCAGCAGCGGAAGGGGGTGCAGCAGTGGCAGAAACAGGTGCGGATAGGGGGACAGAAGAAGGAGGTGGGGCAGCAGGTGGGGCTGATACAGCCATGGATGATGCTGGGGGGGAGGGAGGGAGAGTAACAGCGTCTGGAGGTGAAGAGGCAGGAGCAGACGCTGGGAGTGGGAGGATGCGAGGGGGTGATGAGGAGGCGAGGCAGCAGGGAGGGGAGGAGACAGGTGGAGCAGGGGCGGAAGGGGGACGTGCAATGGAGCAGGATGAGAGGCATGGGGGGGAGGAGGAGGAGGAGGAAGGGGGGATGGCGCATGAAGCAGAGGCGATTATAAGAAGAGTAGAGGGCGGAGGGGGCATGAGAGGGCCCATGCAGCTGCGGTTCCAGATCCGAGAATTTGATGATATGGGCGCGGATGAGGATGGTGAGGAGGATGATGATGGGGATATGGAGGGAGAGGAGGATGGGGAGGACGACGACGATGGGGAGGATGATATTGAGGATGGGGATGAGGAGGATGAGGAGGAGGGGATGGAGGAGGGGGATGAGGAGGACGAGGATTTGGAAGAGGAGGAAGATGAGGAGGAGGATGATGATGATGAGGATGACGAGGATGAAGAGGATGAGGATGGGCATGGAGGGGAGGACAACGGGCATCTGCCCCCAGGTGGCATGGGCATGGGGGAAGACATGGAGGACCATGAGGAGGAGGAGGAGCGCGCAGCCCGGGCCTTGCGGCGCGACTTTGCACGTGGGCTGGCAGAGGAGGATGAGGAGGAGGAGGATGGGGATGAGGACGATGATGATATGGATGAGGATGAGGAGGAGGCTGATGAGGAGGATTTGGAGGACTGGGAGGAGGACGTCGGGAGGTTTATAGAGGTGAGGTGGCGGGACGATGTCACGGGAGCCAATCACGTGCATCTGCTCGCAGGCGGTGCAGATGTCGCCGGGTTGATGGACCTTCCGGGGTTTATGCAGCGGGATGTGTTGAATGATCCGCTGTATGCGGATATGAATGAGCCGGTGTGGGGGTGGGGGCGGCACTTAGCGAGTCACCAGCGCAGGGCTGCGGTGAGAAGCACGCTGCAGGGCCAGCAGCAGCTGGCGCAGGGGCAGGGCGCGGGGCAGGGGCAGGCTGGCCGGATGGGAGCAGGCCCCTTGCACGTACACCCACTGCTGGCTCGCCCATTCGCCCCTGGGGCAGCACCGACAGACGCTGCCTCCGCGTCTGCCCCTGCCCACGCCGCTGCAGCACCGGGATCACGGCTCTTCAACCTCCTGGCGGGGATGCAGGGGATGATGGGGGGAGTGGGCGGGCCGATGGGGGCTGGCGGGGGGGGAGGGCCAGGCATGGAAGTAGATGCGGCATTTGCGAGGGATGTGGCGTCTCTAATGATGGCGTATGAGAATCCTTTCCTGGAAGACATGCTGCAGGCCCGGGGCCTGCTTGACCCTCGTGGCGTGGGCGGCATGGGCGGCATCATGGGCGGCATGGGCGGCGTGGGCGGCATGGGGATAGGGCATCCGTCGGGAGTGGAGTTTGATCCGGGGAGGGCAAGGGCGATGGGGGTGAGTGGGCTGGGGCCGGTGGTGGGAGGGGCGGCGGGGCGAGGGGAGTTTGGGAGGGTGAATCGGTGGACGGATGATGGGCTGCCGCAGCCTGCCGGGACGGGCGCTGCTGTTGCTCAGGCGCTGGAAAGTGCTTTCCTGCAGTCCATGCAAGGGTTGCGCGAGGCAGGGAGGGAGGGAGGAGAGGCGGGGGGCCAGAGAGGTGGTGGTGCGGGGAGGAATGGGGAGAGGCAGCAGGGGAGGGGGACGGGAGGAGAGGAGCAGCAGCGGCAGCAGGGGGCGGGGCAGGAGGAGGGGCAGAGGGAGCAGGAGAGGGAGGTGAGGCAAGAAGGTGGTAGTGGGGCGGCAGGGGCAGGAGGAAGTGGTGGGGCAACTGCAGGAGCAGCAGCAGAAGCTGCTGCGGCAGAAGGAGCAGCAGCAGGAGCAGCTGGAGCAGGAGCAGCAGCAGGAGAGCAGGCAGGTGCCAACACCACTCAGACTGGTACAGGAACAGGAGCAGAGGCAGAAGCAACAGCAGCAGCAGCAGGGACGGAATCAGGTAGAGGAGCAGAGGAGGAGGGCATTGCAGCAGGAGACGTGCAGATGGGCGAGAGAGGGAGTGAGAGGGAGAGGGAGGCAGAGGCAGAGGTGGAAGTGGCAAGTCAGGACAGTGGGGGGAGTGGGTTCACGGCTGGGGAGAGCCTGAGGAGCCTGGAGGTGGAGGTGGGGAGCATAGACGGGCGGGATGACATGCTGCTGCCTGGTGCCGCTGCTGGTGCTGCCCTGCCTGCTGCTCCTGCTGCCGCCGCTGCTGCTGTTCTTGTTGCTCCTCCCCCTCCCCCTCTTCCTCCTGCTATAGCTGGGCTTTCTGCTGCTACAACTGGGTTTTCTGCTATGGCAGCTGGCCTTTCTGCTGCTACAGCTGAGTTTTCTGCTGCTACAGCCGGGCTTTCTGCTGCTACGACTGGGCTTTCTTCTGCTGCAGCGGCTACAGCTGCTGCTCCAGCTGTGCCGGGCGCAGAAGGAGAGGCAGTGTCTGCTGCAGCAGCTGCTGTGCCTGCTGGTGATGCTGCTGGCAGGGACGCAGAGCAGCAGGTCGGAGAGGGAGGCACACCAACGCAGGCACTGGCAGTTGCTGGGGCAACGGCAGGAGAGACGGCACAAGGAGCAGCAGTGGTAGACGCTGCAGGGGTGAGTGCTATGGAAATGGGAGAGCCAATCTCAGCTGCTGAGGGGGGGATTACTCCCTCCCTTGCTGCTGCTGGTGATGCTGCAGCAGCGGAAGCAGCAGCAGGAGTGGCAGAAGCAGGAGAAACGGTTACAGTGACCGAAGTTGAAGGGGAAGCAGCTCCTGCTAGTGCTGGCGCCATGATTTCTGATGCTGCTGCTGCCACTGCTCCCACAGCTCCGGCGACCGATGCTGCAGCAGCTGGGGCGTCAGGTGCTGCTTCAGGTGCTACAGCAGGTGATACATCAGGTGCTGCGGCAGCAGGTGCTCCAGGTGGTGCAGCAGGCACGAGCACAGGTGGAGCAGCAGCAGCAGCAGCAGCAGACGAGGAGGAGGATCTTCCAGAGATCGACCCAACCTTCCTGGAAGCTCTACCGGAGGACCTAAGGGCAGAGGTACTAGCCTCCTTCCACGTGGAGCGAGCTGCCAGGCAGGCCCGCCAGAGACGCGCCCAGCTTCAGGCCGCACAGCCACAGGGGCAGGCGGGGGGAGGCGCGGCAGGGGGAGGAGCAGGGGGAGCGGAGGGCGCCGGGGGCGCAGGGGGAGCAGGGGGAGCAAGGGGAGTGGGTGGGGCGGGAGCAGGAGGAGGAGCAGCAGCAGGGTTGGGAGGGGAGGACACGGGGGAGCTGGATCCGGAATTCTTAGCAGCGCTGCCGCCGGACATTCAGGCGGAGGTGCTGGCGCAGCAGCAGGCACAGCGGCTCATGGCGGCAGCAGCAGCAGCAGGTGCGGATGGGCATCCTGTGGACATGGATAGTGCGTCTATCATTGCCACATTCCCTGAGGAGCTGCGAGCAGAGGTCCTGCTGACCTCATCGGAAGCAGTGCTGGCATCGCTCCCGCCCGCCCTGCTGGCAGAAGCCCAGCTGCTGAGAGAGCGAGCCATGCAGCAGCAGTACTCTGTTAGGCACCAGCACCCCGCACACCCCCACCACGCCATCTTCGGCGGTCCCATCCGCCGCTCTCCCGCTGTTGCTGGCGGTACCACCGCCCACCGCCGCCCGCCGCACCCGTTCGCTGTGGCTGCTGGGGAGGGCGGTGTGGGAGAATTCACCAGGGGGTTCATTGCCGCGGGGATGGGGAGGAGGGAGAGGGAGAGCGCAGGGGCTGGGGCGGGGACGGGGGCGGGGGGAAGTAAAGGTGGTGGGGAAGGGGGAGAGGAGGAGAAGGCGCCTGTGGTGGATGAGAGGGCGCTCAAGGCGCTCATTCGCCTCCTGCGCATCTCCCAGGTGGGTTTCTGTGATTGCTACCCCCCACATTCACAATCTGTGACACTGCAAGGTTGCCTTCCTTGATAGTAATTACCATTTTTCCTCTTGTCTTTCTCATCCCAACTTTTTTTACCCCTTTCACCCCACCTCTCCCACCCGCCCCCCCTTTTCCCCCACCAGCCGCTGCAAAAGGCCCTGCTGCCGCGTCTACTGACCAACCTCGCCTCCCACGCCACCACCCGTGCAGCCCTCGTGCGCATCCTGCTAGATCTGCTGCGCCCCGATGCCGATCCAACGGACCAGCACCCCACAGGGCAGCATCCAACGGACCAGAATGCAGCAGCCGTGCCAGGTGCTGCAGCATCTGCAGCGGAAGGCAGTCAGGCTGCACCACCTGCAGCACCTGAAACGCCTGCAGCACTCGGAGCGGCTGCAGCTGTTGAGGGTGTGGGTGAGGGTGGGGTAGCAGCAGACGGCGCACCACCACACCAGCTGTACTGCTGCCAGTCCAACGTGGTGTATGCTCGACCGCAGTGCCCCAACAGTGAGTTTCTCGCCTTGCATGCTGTAGACTCAATGGCTCAAGGGCTCAAGGGTGTGCGTGAGGGTGCGCGTGCGGGTGGGGTAGCAGCAGACGGTGCCCCACCACACCAGCTGTACTGCTGCTAGTCCAACGTGGTGTATGCTCGACCGCAGCGCCCCAACAGTGAGTCGCTTGCCTTGCGGGCTCAAGACGTAAGGGTTAGACGGCTGGGCACTTCTTGCTGGGCTTCTTCCTATGCCTGAACCACCCTCATTTCCATCTCCTTGCAACCCGTTCTTCCCAATGCTCTTCTTCCCCCTTCCCTTCCCTTGTAGGCATTCCTCCCCTCGTCTCTCGCCGTGTGCTGGAGCTGCTGGTGTACCTGTCGCGCCACTCCATGGCTGCCACGCAGCTGCTGCTGCTCTTCCCCTCCGCGCTCACTCGCTTGGCTCAGCAGCAGCGGGAGGAGCGGGAGCGGGCAAAGGAACGCAAGGGCAAGGCGAAGGTGGCGGAAATAACAGAGGATTCTGCAGGGGGAGTGGCAGGAGGAGCAGCAGGAGGAGCAGCAGGAGGAGCGGCTAAAGCAGAGGAGTCGGTGGAGACGGGTGTTGTGGGCAGGGGAACGAAGGGGAAGAGAAAAGAGGGTGTTGATGGGGAGGCGGAGGAGGAAGGGGGAGAAGGGGGAGAAGGGGAGGTGCCGTTTGTGCTGATGCTGCATCTGTTGAGACAGCCTCTGTACCTGCGTAGCTCGCCCCACTTGGAACAGGTCCGTGCAACGCCGCTTGTCTAGGTCCGTGCAACGCCACATGTCTAGGTCCGTGCAGGGCAGTGCAGCTGCTGAGTCTCATGGAGGTGGTAGTTGGCACAGCAGCAGAGTCAACTTTGTCTTATGGAGGGGTCAGCCCTCTTGCTGTTGCTCATCTCTCCTCCCCCCTTTCCCCCCGTTACCCCCATGCGTGTGTTTGTGTATGCCCTGCAGCTGCTGGGTCTCATGGAGGTGGTAGCTCGGGCAGCAGCAGAGGAGGCTCTCAATGCTGCCGCTGCTGCTGCTGCTGCTGCCACACCTGCCAATGTTGCTGCTGCCACGCCTGCCGCTACTGCTGCCACTGCAACGCCAGCTATCGCTGACGGTACTGCCACTGCTGCCGCTGGTGCGGCTGTCCCTGCCGATGCTGCTAGACCTGAGGGGCAAGTAGCAGGAGAATCGCCAGCAGCAGCAGCAAGTGCAGCAGTGGAGAATGCATCCGCAGCAGCAGCAGGAGCAACAGGAACAACAGGAGCAGCAGGAGGAGCAGGGGTGGCAGGAGATGGTGCTTCAGGCCCTGCCGAGGCAGCGGCAGAGGCTCGGATGGAGGGTGGTTCAGGTCCGGGGACTGCCGAGGCTGGATCTGCGGGTGGGGATGTAGAGATGGGAGAGAGGGAGAGAGAAGACGGAGGGGAGGGGCAAGCAGGGCAGGAGGGGCAGGAGGGGCAGGAGGGGCAGGAGGGCAGAGAGCAACTAAGTGAAACCCAAGAAGGAGCTCCAGCAGCTGCGGCAGAGACTGCAGCAGCGGCAACAACAGCAGCTGCAACAGCCGATGCTGCTGCTCTTTTAACTGGAACAGATACTGCTACTGCTCCCTCGGCTGCTGCTACCATCCCACCCGCTTCCACACCCACATCCCCTCCCACCAGCACGGCACAACCCCCTGCCCCCGCTGCTCCACCCGCTCCCCCAGTGCCCATCCCAGTGACAGTCTTCCTCCGCATTCCCCACCCTGACCTCCGCATTCTCTCCCAGCTGCTCGCCCAGGAGGGCCTCTCAGACGCCTCCTACTCGCGTGCTGTGGCTGTGCTGAGGCTGGTTACTGCTGTGGTTCCCAAGTACCGCGCACTGTTTGTTGCTGACCTGGCAGCGGCGGCACGCCAGCTCAGCTCGCCGGCCACGCGGGAGTTGCTAGAGGTGGTGGAGGGGGCGGATGGTGGGGAGGGTGGGGGAGAGGAGGGAGCAGGTGCAGGAGCAGGAACAGGGGCAGCAACGGAGAGTGAGAGAGCGTCTATGGAAGGGCAGGAAGCAGCAGCACCTGCAGCACCATCAGCGCTAGCTGCTGTAAGCGGCAAGCCATGGGGGCTGACGAGAGCAGGAGCAGCCACTCTCCGCGTCCTCAAGACCCTCACCTCGCTCCTCTCACAACCCGCCTCCTCCCTCCCACCCGCCTGGGATGGCGACTCCCCCTCAGGACCGGCATCCGAGGCAGAATGCCAGGCTGTCATTGCAGACCTGGTCACGTCGCTCCACCCTCTCTGGCAAGTCCTATCCGAGTGCTGTGGCAAGCTTGAGGCTCGGTACAAGAAACACCCGGCCCTGTCCGCTTCGGCCGGACCTGCAGGTTCGGCGGCGGAGGGTGCGGCAGGCGTGGGAGGAGGGGCGGCAGGGGGAGGTGCTGTGCCGCCGCTGCCATCAGCAGCACAGCAACTGTTACCATTCGTGGAGTCGTTCTTCGTGTTGTGTGACAAGACAAGCAGCAAGGGGAAAGGTGCTGCTGCTGGGGGAGCTGCTGCTGCCTCTGATTCGACTCCTGCTGCTGCGGATGCTCCAGCTGCTGCTCCTTCTGCCCCTGCTCCTGGCTCCAGTACTGCAGCAGCAGCAGCAGCAACACAAGAGGCTGCTGCTGCCACCACCACCACATTGGCACCCATTCCTTCCTCCTCCTCTATCACCTCCATCCCCTCCTCCTCCTCGCCGTCCTCTGCTCTCCTGCGCTTCACAGAGCGCCACCGGCGCCTGCTCAACGCGTTCGTACGCGGCAACCCAGCGCTTCTAGAGCGGTCCTTTGCAGTGCTGCTCAAGTGGGCGTGGGTGCTGGACTTTGACAACAAGCGCGCTTACTTCAGGGCGAGGATGAGGCAGCTGCATGAGCAACCGCATTACGGGACTCTGAGGATTACGGTCAGACGGCCGTACATTCTTGAAGACTCGTACAACCAGGTGAGAGAAGAATTTGAGTGCATAGACGTCTTAGAACCAGGCATGCTTCACGTGGGCGTGGGTGCTGGACTTTGATAACAAGCGCGCTTACTTCAGGGTGAGGATGAGACAGCTGCATGAGCAGCCACACTATGGCACACTGCGGATCACGGTCCGACGGCCGTATATCCTTGAAGACTCGTACAACCAGGTGAGAGGATCTGAATGTTGAGGCAATCTTGGGGGTGGCTGAACGTGCACTTCCAGGGGGGGGAGGGCATTGATGCAGGGGCTGAGCAGCGTTGGGGGAACTCTATTTATCTCCCCAAACCACCTCTGCCTGCCTACCCCCCCCTCTTCCTTTCCCCCTTTTTTCCCCGGCTACGCATGCGCACAGCAGAGGAGCTGCAGGGGCGGCTGAATGTGCACTTCCAGGGGGAGGAGGGGATCGACGCAGGAGTTGAGCAGCATTGGGGGCACACGATATATCTCCGCAAACCACCTCTGCCTTCCTAACCTTCCCTTCCCTATCCCACTTCCCCCCATCCTCGGTTCCCCCCCGCTTTCCCCAGCTCCGTATGCGCACAGCGGAGGAGCTACGAGGGAGGCTGAACGTGCACTTCCAGGGGGAGGAGGGCATCGACGCAGGGGGGATGAAAAGGCAGCCTTGGAAGCACCTGATCCATCTCCTCAAACCCCCTTTGCCTTCCTACACCCCTTCTCCCTCTCCCTCTTCCCCTCCCTCCCAACAGCTGCGCATGCGCACAGCAGAGGAGCTGAGGGGGAGGCTGAACGTGCACTTCCAGGGAGAGGAGGGCATCGACGCAGGGGGGGTGACGCGCGAGTGGTACCAACAGCTGTCGCGTGTGGTGTTTGACAAGGGCGCTCTGCTCTTCACCACTGTCGGCAACGACACCTCCTTCCAGCCCAACCCTAATAGTGTGCTGCAGCCGGGTCATCTCTCCTACTTCAAATTCGTCGGCCGCGTGGTGAGTGCTGCCTCATGCTGCTGCTACATACATGCTGCTTCCACATGTGCTGCTACATATGTGATTCTCCTGGTTTCCCCTTCTGTTGACAAGACAACCACTTTTTTAGCAAGAGGGCTGGGGACCATTTTATTGCTCTTCGAACCCCTTCACACACCCACCACTCCCGCAATGCCTGTGTGCAGGTGGCCAAGGCATTATATGATGGACAGCTGCTGGACATGCACTGCATTCGCTCTTTCTACAAGCACATCCTGGGCAGCAAGGTCACTCGATTGCTACCAAACCCTCCATCCCTCTCCCTCCGTCCCCCCGCCTCCTCTTTCCCTTGGGCTCCCCTCCAATGCCTGTGTGCAGGTGGCAAAGGCACTGTACGATGGGCAGCTATTAGACGTGCACTTCACACGGTCGTTCTACAAGCACATCCTGGGCGCTGAGGTCGATTTGGTCCTCTACAACCCCCTTTTTCCCGTGAACCCCAACCCAACTCCTTTCTGTCACCAGGTGGCAAAGGCATTGTACGATGGGCAGCTATTAGACGTGCACTTCACGCGGTCGTTCTACAAGCACATCCTGGGCGTGAAGGTCACGTTCCATGACATAGAGGCCATCGACCCGGACTATTACAAGAACCTGCAGTGGATGCTCGAGGTGAGGGGGAGAGTGAGGGATTGCATTTGCGTGTGTGGCTCTGCGCATGGGGGAAGTGTGGCTCTGCGCATGGGGGAAGTGTGGCTCTGCGCAGGGGGAAGTGTGGCTCTGCGGATCCCCCTTATCCCTTCACCCCCCACCCCACTGCTCACCAAAGTGACATCCTGGACCTCACGTTCAGCATGGACACTTGTGTTCACCGTGCCGTCGAATCCTCTATGCACTCACTCCTTTCTCTCCCTTCTCCCTCCCCACGTTGCCACCCCTCAAATCTCACCAGAACGACATCATCAACATGTTGGACGTTCTACATGTGCGCGTTTGTCCCCGGTGCCCTCATGTGTTCTCTCTGCTTTAACCCCCTTTTCTCCCCTCTCTTCCCTCCTCCCCTCCTCTCTCTCTCCTTCAGAACGACATCAGTGCCATCCTGGACCTCACGTTCAGCATGGCCATGTTTGGCACTCGTGCACTCATATATCCTCTGTGCTCTCCCCCATCTTTTCTTCCTCCTAACTCACCAGAACGACATCAGTGACATCCTGGACCTCACGTTCAGCATGGACGCGGATGAGGAGAAGCGCATTCTGTACGAGCGCACTGAGGTGAGACCGAGGGGCGCTGCTGTTTGCTTGGGCGCGCTGAGGTGAGACAGGTTGGTGGCTAGCGTGGGGGCAGATGGGACATCAGTGGCGTCCTGGACCTCACATTCAGCATGGATGCGGACGAGGAGAAGCGCATTCTGTACGAGCGCACTGAGGTGAGCCGGGGGGATGACTAGCAGAGGGGCAAAGTAGAGGAGAGCAGTGATGAGGAGAAGCGCGTTCTGTACGAGCGCACTGATGTGACACTGACTTGGGCTGTACACCGCTGTCAACCATTGTCCACCACTGACCACCACTGTTCACACCTCAGAGGAGAACAAGCACTCGCATGATGGCCGCCCGTTAATGCCTTCCCCATCCCATTGCCCTGCCTCTCTGCCAACCCTTTTCTCCCTCCAACAGGTAACCGACCATGAGCTCATCCCAGGGGGTCGCAACATACGAGTGACGGAGGAGAACAAGCATGAGTATGTGGACGCTGTGGCCGACTACCGCATGACGGCTGCCATTCGCCCGCAGATCGCCGCATTCATGGAGGGATTCACGGAGCTCATACCCAAGGACCTCATCGCCATGTTCAACGACAAGGAGCTGGAGCTGCTCATTTCTGGACTGCCTGAGATTGACAGTACGTGTTTCCTTTGTTGCTCTGTCGGCACTAGTGAGGGCAGTGAGTGCAGCTGTGGGGGCGTTCATGGAGGGCTTCACCGAGTTGATTCCCAAGGACCCATCGCCATGTTCAACGACAAGGAGCTGGAGCTCCTGATTTTGGGGCTACCGGAGATTGACAGTGAGTGCTTGGCTTCTTCCTCTGTGGGCTCTAGTGAGGGCAGTGAGTGTGGGTGTGTGGGAGCCTTCATGGAGGGACGGAGCTCATACCCAAGGATCTCATCGCCATGTTCAGTGATAAGGGCGTGTAACTTTTTCCGTTTTAGGTACATGTCCGGACGGAGCCCAAAAACTGTCCGAACGGAGCTCCTTCCGGACGGTTGGGTGATGGTGTTCGGACGATGAAGCGTCCGTACCACAATTGTGACACTTTTTTGCAGTTTCGAAATTTGAGTTTTGAGCGAAGAAGTAACGCGCATAACCTCCCTCGCCAGCACATCGCTCAGCTCGCAAGCATGCAGTTTGGGCTCGGTAATGTTTGAGGTTTCCAACAACCCACTTCGTCCTCTTGCTCGCGTTACTGTGAGTACAACACACATACTGAAAGTTGCCAAAATTATGCCTCGCGCGCCAATGAGGTTGCAGGAGTTCCGGACGGTCCGAAAATGCTGTCCGGACGGTCTCAGCAGCGTAGAACGGACGATGAACTGACAGAAAAGTGTCAGATTTTGTACGGACCGTTGCGACGTCGCGAGGGGCCTTGCGAGGTTTTTCACGAATCCTAGCGAAACGTATAACCCTACAAAAGTCCGGACGGGGCTTCCGTCCGGACGATGAAAAGTGAAAAATTTACACGCCCTAAGGAGCTGGAGCTCCTGATTTCGGGGCTGCCTGAGATTGACAGTGAGTGCTCTACGTGCTGGGATGTGCCCCGGCCTGAGATTGGCTGACGGGATTCGTTAGGGGAGTTTTCTGGTCTGGGATGTCGCAAAACTGGAACAACAAAGAGCCTCTCTCCGCATCCCTTCATCCAACTTTCTCATTATCTCTCACTTCTCCTGGCCCCCCATTCTCCCACCAGTTGACGACCTGCGCAGCAACACAGACTACACGGGGTACACGGTAGGGTCACCACAGATCCAGTGGTTCTGGGACGTGGTGGCTCATCTCTCACACTGCACCGCTCCCCTCTCTATTCTCCCTTCCCCCCTTCTCTCCCCACCAGTTGACGACCTGCGCAGCAACACAGACTACACGGGGTACACAGCAGGGTCACCACAGATCCAGTGGTTCTGGGACGTGGTGGCTCATCTCTCCAAGGAGGACCGTGCTCGCCTGCTGCAATTCGTCACTGGCACGTCCAAGGTGAGCGCGAAGGCTGGAAGAGAGCAGGTACATGGAGGGTGGGATGAGAGCAGGGTCGCCTCAGATCCAGTGGTTCTGGGACGTGGTGGCGCACCTCTCCAAAGCGGACCGTGCTCGCCTGCCGCAGTTCGTCACTGCCACGTCCAAGGTGAGATGCGCAGAGAGGCATGTTAATTGGGGAGCAAACAGGGAAAGGGAGGAGACGCATCCGAGGTAACACGGCTCCCATGTTATGTTCGTTCGTTTTGCAAGGCGCGGGCAGAGCAGTGGCGCGGGCAAAGCAGTGGCGCTTTGAAGGCGACATCGCACTCGCGTAACTTGTCCCTCCTGCACTTGGTCAACTTCCCTCTTGTTGCACGCCCACCCCTCCTGGCAGGTTCCGCTGGAGGGATTCAAGGCGCTGCAAGGGCTGTCGGGGCAGCAACGCTTCCAGATCCACAAGGCGTATGGCGACAACAAGAGGTTGCCCTCCGCTCACACATGGTGCGTGCATTACCTCCCGCTCTCCTCATCCCTCCATGTAACTCAGCTCGTCCACACTCCTAAATACCCCCTCCTTCCCCTCCCCCACCTCCCCCCCGCACCTGTTCTCCCATTCTCCCAAGATTTAAAGTGTATGCACTGTCATACATGTTTCTTTCAAGTACCTCTTCTTGTAGTTGTTTCTTGGTGTTGTTTATACCGTTGTGCTACTTTCGTAAGCAGCGCATACCCCCTCGTTCCCTTCTCTTGTGACAGTTTCAACCAATTGGACCTGCCGGAATACAGCACCAAGGAGCAGTTACAGGAACGACTACTGTTGGCCATTCACGAAGCCAGTGAGGGCTTTGGCTTCGGCTAAGGGGCGAATTAGCTTTGCATTAAATGGTGTTCCTGTGGAGGCGTGACCTCGGTAAATGTAGAAAATATATAGCATTTCTTTGTCACGAAACAGCATCTCATTCAGGAACATTGGAAATGGAGGGATCCATTCTATGAACAGCTGGATTCCTGTAGTACGTTATACAACCAACTGGTTGACGATGTACCCTTTGAACACGCAAGTAACATACCTGTTCCTTGTAACGGATAGTTGTCTTTTAGTGAGATCCGCCATGTCAGCAATTCCAGCTGTCGTTATGCCAGGGCAGCCACATCGGATAGATCTTTGCCACGCGGAATCTTCTCAACACAGATAGGCACAGAAATGTGGATATGGAAACTCGTGGTTGCGTGTGACATCGCGGCTGACGTGTCAATCGAGCCCCCTTTTGCGCCATTCGAAGCGATTCGCATTGCACACGCGGCATTCGCAAGACTTCTTTCGCAACTCTCGCCTCGGTTGCGAATCTAAACGACATTTCGCTTGTTGTCGCACTTTCCTCCGTCCACCACCAATCCTCCTCGACAGCCATGGCTGCTTCCCAGCCACTCGCTGCTGTAGTGGACTCCCAGCCAGCTGTGTCACAGCAACTCCACGAATTCCGATTCCGGATTCCTGATGGGTGGAGAGAGTTGGGTGGGATTTGGAGTCAGTGGAGATTATCTTGGAACAGACCAGACACATTCAGGCCAGCATCGTCCCCCATAAATAGCCAGAAGTATCATTTCCCGGGTAATCTGAACGGCGTTTCTTCGCATTTACAGAGCAGCTGCTGGTCTCCTGCTTCCTGCGACTTCCACCTCTCATCCATTTCTCAGACATCCTTTGAGAATGGCTGCTACCGTCGCTACCTCCTCCAAGGTGGTCGTCGCGCCCCGCGCGGCCCTTTCCCAGGGCAGCAGCGCTGGCTCCAGCTCTGTCAGGGCGTCCGCTGGCATCAGGTCCTTCAACGGCCTGGTCGCTGGTAACAAGGACAACCAGAAGTTCGCCAACATTTTCGCCGTTGAGCACGACATCCAGTCCGCCGTCGCCTCGCACGTCGCCAAGGCGGGCAAGGGCACCCGCGGTGTGGTGACCATGGCAAAGAAGAGCGTGGGTTCGCTGACGGAGGCGGACCTCAAGGGCAAGCGCGTGTTCGTGCGCGCGGACCTGAACGTGCCGCTCGATGCGGACTTCAATATCACTGACGACACGCGTATCCGTGCCGCCGTGCCCACCATCAAGTACCTCATGGAGAAGGGCGCTAAGGTCCTCCTCACCAGCCACCTGGTAAGTCACACAAGCTTTTAAACATGACATTGTCCAGTTATGGCTGCAAAGAGATGCCTAGTTGCTGGGTACACTTTCAACATTAACTACCAAAAATTGTCTGCTTCCATTTCGTTGTATGTATCGAATTTCTGTTCGCAATATTCCTAGTGTTCATTCTTTTCCATCCGTCATTTTTCCTTTCCGTTGCTTTTTCCAGGGTCGCCCGAAGGGTGTGACTGAGAAGTTCCGCCTCAACCCGCTCGTGAACCGTCTGTCGGAGCTGCTGGGCATCAAGGTCGTCAAGACCAACGACTGCATCGGCGAGGAGGTCGAGAAGGCCATCGCCGCGCTCCCCAACGGCGGCGTCGTTCTCCTCGAGAACGTGCGCTTCTACCCCGAGGAGGAGAAGAACGTCAAGGAGTTCGCCGAGAAGCTCGCCGCCAACGCCGACCTCTACGTCAACGACGCGTTCGGCACGGCGCACAGGGCGCACGCCTCCACCGCCGGAGTGACGGAGTTCCTCAAGCCCTCCGTCGCCGGGTTCCTCCTCCAGAAGGAGCTTGACTACCTCGATGGCGCCGTCACCAGCCCCACCCGCCCCTTCGCCGCCATCGTCGGTGGCTCCAAGGTGTCGTCTAAGATCGGCGTGATTGAGTCCCTCCTCGCCAAGTGCGACATTCTGCTGCTGGGCGGTGGAATGATCTTCACCTTCTACCGCGCACTCGGGTACAAGACCGGCGCGTCGCTGGTGGAGGAGGACAAGGTGGAGCTCGCGACGAGCCTGATCAAGAAGGCCGAGGAGAAGGGCGTGAAGCTGCTGCTGCCCACCGATGTCGTCATCGCCGACAAGTTCGCCCCTGACGCCAACTCCCAGGTTCGTTGCCCAAACAGCTCTCTTTTACCTTTCTTGGTCACTCAAATGTTTTTTTTCCCCCCTGGGTTGGCTATCATATAATCCGGGATTCTCTCCTTCATATTTGTACTTCGGTACACACATTGGGGCCTCCAATTCCATCAATAAGTGGGTCATTTCAATAAGCTTCGGTTTTCACATCTGCATTGCATAAAGAACTATAACTGATCACAATGTCTACTCTCTCCTTCCTTCCTCACTACAGATCGTGTCGGCCAAGGACATCCCCGAGGGCTGGATGGGTCTCGACATTGGCCCTGACTCCGTCAAGACGTTCAACGAGGCGCTCGACACCTCCAAGACCGTCATCTGGAACGGCCCCATGGGCGTGTTCGAGTTCGACAAGTTCGCCGTCGGTACCGAGGCTGTCGCGAACAAGCTCGCGGATTTGAGCGGCAAGGGCGTGATCACCATCATTGGTGGCGGTGATTCCGTGGCGGCTGTTGAGAAGGTGGGAGTGGCTGAGAAGATGAGCCATATCTCCACTGGTGGCGGTGCCTCCCTGGAGCTTCTCGAGGGCAAGGTGTTGCCAGGTGTCGCTGCTCTCAACGACGCCTAGATGCTCGTAAATAGTTATTTTTGACCTTCTCACAGTTTTGTACAATTTTCGCATTCAAATGAAAACGAATTATTCATATCATGTGCCACGTCTGTAATCAGTCAGAACCAGACCATGCGCCAAGTGCATCGAATCTTGGATGTGCCACAGGAGGCAAGAAGAGAAGGGAACGGCTCTGGGAGAATTCTACAAATGAAAATGTGTCTAAAGAAGCTGCAAGAGTGGATACTGCACATTTAGCTGGCAGGTACCATTTCTGCTGTCAAATGAGATAAATTCTTGACATCACCTGTAGGAGGATTTCTGAATCGTCACTGGCCGTCGGAGTAGCCTTACATACACTAAGATGGGAAACGTGAAGGTGTACCAAATGGTATTCAACTTGTGAGCTGGATGGTCATTGGGAAACCACAAAGAAGGGAACAGCTTATATGAAAACTTTACCATCAGACACGTGCTCTGAAGGCAAAGTAATTGCCATTGATAGTTGTGCCTTTCAAAACGAAATATCCATGAGCTTCTGTGTACTTCAGCTCTCTGGTTTGGTGATATTATCAAGAACTCCAGATCCTGATCAAAAGAGTCAGGTCAGGGGGGTTTGCACAGTCGGGAAAGTCGAGGCTGGGAAGTTGACGAGAAAGCATGGGCGACGGTTCACGAAGCAATGCAGCGACAGAAGTGGGCAGTCATGTTGCTCGTTCCCCCACGCGATCTGGTTACCTCCTTACTTCATTCATCCGTCGTCGCATCCAATTCGGTCAGAACGAAGCCTGTCGGGACTCGGAAAATGTCCCGGTCGTCCAGTACGGTTTTCAGAGACCATGGAGTGGTTCCTGCACTAAACAAAGCGGTGGATGCGCGGAAATCGTGTTCAAGTGAATGCATGGGTCACTGATATCCCCCCACCAACAATGCTCTTTCGAATCTGTTGCTTGTCCAACAAGGAACATCCATGGCTCCCTAGATTCTGCAGATTCAGTTGTAACCCAGTCATGCCGAAGGAACATCTGAGAACAAAGGCCCAGTCTACGACGTGTTTGTGGTTGTGATATTCTCATTATCTTTTTTTCTCGTTAGGCGAATCCTGGTTGCCGTCATACAGGCAAATCCAGGTTTTAGGTCAAACAGGTCGTCAGCACCGACTAGCTATGGGAATGTTCAAGTCGTTTCTCTCCTTCTGTGCTGGGTCTACCTTCGGGATCTACGTCGCGCAGACGTACAACTTACCTCCGCTGAGGGTCGTAGTGGACCGTGCGATTGCAGTGGGAAAGCAACTGGAAGACGCATATAGGAAGCGAGACCAGGGTCAAGATCCGGATCAAAGGAACGACAAAAATTAGGATGTTACGTGCCGTTTCTTAGCGCTCATAGTTGTTCCTGCTAACCGGTTCCGCCTCTCGCGCTCCAGTCCGTCCTGCTAGTAGCTGCTGCTCTCAGTAAATGTAGTGCCTGGCCGATTGTAGGAGCAAAGCCCGAGTGCATTGTGCTCGTGCTTGTATATCTTATATAACTCATATTTTTTACTACAAATATCCCTACCCCTGGAGAAAAACAAATCATCAACCTTCCATCCACCAGCATCTCACTCACCTTCTCCTTGGTCTTTCTCCAGCCTTCATGTCCCCATCCATTCTTGGGTTTCTGGTCACTGCTTAGGAGTCTGTTGATTGTCATATTTGATCTCCGTTACTGCATTTAACGGCTCCTGCCTTCTCTTTGGTTGCAAACCGCCTACTCAGATTTCATTGCAAAATGTGAACAAAGTTCTTACCGTACTAAAAGTTGACTTCATTAGAAATTGATGGTAGCCAGTGGTTGTGTACATTAAATAAAATTAATAACCAAGTGGTGAACATGCTACATGGTGGTGTGAACAAGAAGAAGCCACCTTTATGGCGCACGCACCTAGTGCGCTAATCATGCAGCTGCTTGCCCTGTGTGTGTCTACGCTCACAGCTTGCAATGCTGCTTTATTCTAAAACTTCACCGACTCACTCACCCCTCTTGTCCTTCCTCCTGCCTTTATTGAGCCTGCACAGTGTCAGTGCGTGCCACAGTAGGCAGCTTAGAGTGCCACCTCCACGTGCACATCCTCCTCTCAGGATCGTAATGCCAGAACTTGTTCACCATGAACCGGTTCTTCTTCGCATCCTTCCCCGCAATCCAGTTGTTGTGCAGGATGGTGCATCCGTGCTTCAGGCAGTTCCCAAGCACATCCTCATGGTCCCAGTAGTTGTGAACAGCGCCATTCGGGTACACCTTGCGGTCGAGGAAAATGGTTCGCAGGCCGTTTTGCCACCGGCACTCCTCCTTTCCAGCCACCAGGTTCTCCCCCTTCACTCCGCACAGAATGTCGTAAAAGCTCGGCTGCTCGGACAGCTTAGTCGTGGCGGCATGCGCTGTGATCGCCTCGAACGCCTCAATGGTCTTGGGATCAGACCTAGCGAAGTAGAACCCTGAGTTGATCCGCCGGATCCCCGTGCCTGGAATCGACCCGTTGGGCTCGTTGCTCTGGATTGGGAAGGTGCCCGGGCCGTAGCTGAGGAGGTCTGGGAGAGGGTCGGAGAACCAGACGATGTCCACGTCGGTCCAGAGCACGGAGTAGCCCTGCTTGAGCACCTTGAGCACGGAGCGCGACTTGAGCTTGGTGAACTGCCGGAAGCACTGGCTGCCGAAGACACAGTCCTTGGAGTTGAGTCCCTGGTACCCCACACTCACCTGCACGGACGGAAGGGAGGGAAGGAAAGGCAAGGAAGGATGGGGGTTAGGAAAAACGAAGGAGGGAAACGACAGGGCGATGGGCAGACAGTCGGTACTGTGCGGGACGAGATCAGGTAGGGAAAGGAAGAAAAGCGAGAGGGGGTGGATCTGGGCGGCACTGTGCGCTCACCTGCTCGTGGTACACTGCGAGCCCCTGCGAGAAGGCGAATCGGTACAAGTCCTCGTCGAGCGCGGCAACCACGAGGTTATCCGCGAGACCCAGCCCGCGCAGGCGGCACACGAAGCTCATGAGCATCTCCGCGTACCCCATGGTCACCGCCACGAGGATCACCACCTTCAGCCCGCCCACCTCGCGCGCCACCTGTGGAAGCAGCTGCGCCGACGTGTGCGGCAGCCCCACCGCGGATCCCGGCGTGGGAACGGCCTGGATCGAGTAATCCGCCTTCTTATCGACGGACACGCTGCCGCAGGTCCATCTGCGGCCGGACGGATCGATCTTGGGGTCCGACTGGCTGATATCGACGAAGTTAGAGTATTCGCACTGGCAGGTCGCGGGGCGCAGGCGGCGCTGCAGGCACATGTTGTTGACGGCCGGCTCGAAGCAGGAAGACATTTTCCACGGCACGTGAAGCGCTGTCCCGAGCTGGTTGGAGTAAGAGCCGTGGGTTTGCGCGAGGTGGATGTTTGCGAAGAGCTCCCAGCTGCTCTTCTTCCGCGTGCTCCAGAAGTTCTTCCCCGCGAGTGCCGCCGCGCCGTTCTTCGTCTCCGCGGATTCCGTCACGTGCGAGTAGGAGTGCGCCACGTGGATGGACGTCACCGCGTCGCTCGCGTCGACGACTTCGCGAAGGCCCGATGCGACGATCTCGTGCGTGAACCAGTTGTCGTACTTGCCGCGCCCGAACGCGAAGGGCGGCATGATACCCGTGTGCAGCTGCACGGGGGAGTTATTCCACACCCAGAAATCCACCCCGCCATAAGTATGCAGCGACCCCTTGGTCCGCGCGTACTCGGCAATTTCCTTCTCGAGCGCCGCGGGGCCGCGGCTCCGCGCATTCGCCCACATGGAGGGGAAGAAGGTGTACGGGAAATCCTCCGCCACGTCCCACCGCGCCGCGGTCATCACCCAATGCGGGAACGCCTTGTGAACCTTGTTGATAGCATCGAGGACGTTTTTAAGGAGGATGATATCGCCGTTGATGATCATCGACAGGTCCGTGTCCGCCGCCTGCGCGCGCGCCACGATACTGTGAAACTGCGGCAGGCCGTAGTAGTTAGTATCGATAGCGGACTCCACGGAGACCTGCTTCGGGAAGCGACGCGCGAGCTCGGTGAAGGTCGAGTCGTTCCCTAGAAGGACGATCTTCGGCGACGGCGTGAGGCGCAGCCAGGAGCGCAGCGCGCGGAGCTGGTTGTCCGGCTGCGGGTCCTTGGGATCGAGAATCGACGAGTAGGGCTTCGGCGAGCAGAAAATGGTGAGAGACGGAGCCGCCGCTACCGGAGTGTCTTGCGCAGCAGGCGCCGAGACAAGACTGCCGAAGATGCTGCTGAAGGATCGGGCTTTGCTCGGACTTTTGGTGCGCTTGCTGGCCGCCGCCGCGATCATCTCTGCTTCCGCTTGCTTTTGCTTCTTCGCGAACGCGGATTTGCCGTTTGACGAAGATGACTTTGAGTTCGGCGAATTGCGCTTGAAGAGGGTAACCCGGCTTTGCTTCGCCACGAGTACGCCATCCTCGTTGGTCGCGAATCCTGAGTAGGAGAGGCGCTGCTCGCAGGAAACGAGCGTCGCGGCGGAGATCAGGAGGAGGAGCGCCGTGACCGAGGCTCTTGCTGGTGGCATTTGCCACTGCCGCATATCGGTCGCCATGCCGATACTACGTGCGAACTTGCGTAGACACAGAAAAGGCACAACCTTTACCAGTAGGGAGAAAGATAGTTCTCTGAGTCACGAGCACTGGAATGAAAGGAAATATTAGGTTGAGCGCTAAGCGGCGAAATGCTGGAGGACCTTTGCTGATTAGAATCTCCAAATGCTGGTAGTTCGCCCCTTTCGCTTCTTTGTAGCAGTAAATGATCTGAGATGCTTCAGCCTGAAGCTCCAGATTGACTTATAGTAGTGAGTGCGCACAGGTTTAGTCGCCGAGTGGGCTGGATTTGGGTGACAACTGATTGATGAGGTCAGCATGGAGCTACCCCCGCCAATGGCTAGTTGGTGGGTGGGAGTGAGGGGAGGAGCTTGCCCCCAATGTGAGGCAGACATGCGGCGCGGGAATACGCATGCACGACACGGGACTGTGAACACCCTGGTTAGCTGTCTGGGGACGCCTGGTGGCTCGAGGGGGGGAGGAAATTGTTTTGTTGAGTTATCTACGGCTGTCATGCTCGGGACTGCAAAATTCAACGGGTTGGATTTTGGCTAGGAAGAATGCTTTGAGGCGCTTCGGAGAGTATGGAAACAGCACAGCCACACTTCTTGCGAACCTGTGCCGACATGTGTGCGCGAGTGGTGGGTGTGGCTGTGACCGACAGTTTAGACGACAACATCACGAGGAGGGCAAAATTTCCCCCGCCCATACGTCCGCGAAGAGTCAAAGCTGTCTTTGCGAAAGACAATACGTCTCGCAAATTTGGAAGGCGACGTAGCTGACGGTCTACAATGCCGGCGAGAATCCTTGTTTCGTTGGATTCACGGAGTATGGCGAGGTTACACCCGTCAGGTGAGAGAGCTCGGCTGTGAACAGCTGGGATCAAGGGGCACGGAAGGCTTGGAAGAACCTCATTTACATCAACCAGTGATGGATATGGGGAGATTTGTACTTCCGATTGAAGAAGTGTAAGCTTCGGTCGGGTATAAAATGAATGGGATAAAATGTGGCACTTTGTCTCTAACTGCACGTGTAAGACATATAGTTTCGTTCGTATACTGCTTCTTTTATCCTTCACAATATCCTGATCAGCTTGACAAGTCGATTAAAAAAAATTGAACTTACCTCGTACAAAGTTCCAGTACGTCAAAATGAGTTGAAAGTTAGCACAGCACACCCTAAGAGCGTGTTCCTACGGGCCCCTATCAGGCCAACCTAGTATCAGGCTTGCACGAATCACTGACATTTCGGCTTAAGCTGACTGCTTAAAACCAGGGTGCACATTCAACGCGGTTCGGCTTGAGATGTTGGGAAGGGGGTTTGGAGAAAAACAGTGATTGGCTCACGAGGGGCGACAAAAAAATGATTCCGCTAGAGCTTCGGGCATTTCGTAGGTGGCGGGAGGGGGTGAAATGGCGGGAGTGGGTGAAACCGAATGGCGGGAGGGATGAAACAGATTGGCGGGAGGGGGGGGAAACGAAATTGCGGGGGAGGGGGGAAACAAAATTGCGGGGGAGGGGGGAAACGAATTTCGACGGGGAGGGGGAAATGAAATTGCGGGGGCGTGGGGAAACGAAATTGCGGGGGAGGGGGGAAACGAATGATGCACATTCAGCTGAATGTGCACCCCGGTTGAGTTTTTTGGTGGCTTTGCAGAGTGCGAGCGAAAATGCTGATGTGGCATGAAACAATGGGGTACGGAACTGTAGTTCTTCTGTCTCGGTTTGAAACAAAATCAGGGAACCAGTCAACTGAATCAATCCGCACGAATTTGGTGCAGCAGCCCCATACTCGACAATACACAGCTGCATTCTCGCATTTTCAGGGTGTTGGATTGACGTGGAATTCTGTTGTGCCACGTCTGAAACTTCACGCGCGGGAACTCAAGTCGCACAATATTAGATTCTTTGTTCATGAAATCAGTGAGTTATAACGAAAATCTCGAGTCTTGCTGAAGCTGATATCAGGTTGGCCTGACTAGAGGCCGTAGGAACACGCTCTAAGAAGAGAGGTGCAATAGGTTGCGGAGAACATTGTACCCGCGAAAATTACACTATCCTTACATCTAATATACCTGTAGGTCCCCAATCCTTCCTGATTTAGAGAGAATCAACTTGACAAACATAACCGATGCTTGTTACAGAGAATCAAACTGGTCCTGAAAGAATAGTACTCTAAACTGAACCTATCAGCTCTATAACCCCATGAGTCTCTCTACCTTCCCCTTCTCTGCATCCCTCCTTGACCTTGCCTGCCTCCCCCCCGTCCCGCTCCACCACTTCTCCCCCAACCAGCATTTCTAGACTCCTCTTCCCCAATTCCTCTCCTCCCTCTCCCAGAGTCCTGCCGCCTTCCACCCCGTGCTGGCCCTCCACCCATTGCTCTTCTCCTCCTCCTCGCAAATTTCTCCAAGTTCCCGCAACACAGCAGTCAGAGCGTCACATACAGAGAGTGAGATTAGTCTCAGGGTCAGAGACTCAGAGGGCACGGTGGATGGTTTGGCGGCGGCACACCTCGCACAGGCAGTGAGAGACTCTTGTTGCAACAGAACAGTGTGAGAGAGTGAGAGGGCACGAGGGTGGGAGATCCAGAGGGTCAGAGGGCACGATGAATGGTTTGGCGGCGCCACACCTCGCGCAGGCAGTGAGAGGCGCTTGTCGCGACACAGCAGAGTGGGAGAGGATGCGAGGGTGCGAGGGGTGCGATGCGAGACTCAGTCTCTGAGATCAGAGGGCGCGGTGGATGGTTTGGCGGCGCCACACCTCGCGCAGGCAGTGAGCGAAGTGAGAGATTCTTGTCGCGGCACAGCAGTCAGACTGTGAGGGGGTGCGAGTCTCGGGTCACACGGCACGATGGATGGTTTGTGGTGTCTCACTTTTCACAGACGGTCAACCCTCATACTTCCCGACTACTTGATCTCAGGGGTGGCAGACTGTGAGAGGGTGTGAGTCTCGGATCAGAGAGCACGGTGGATGGTTTGCCGCCGGCACACCTCGCGCAGGCGGTTCAGCAGCTTCTCAGGCGTCAGCGGCTTGCTCAGGAACTCGTCAAAGCCCTTCTGCGCGCATTTCACCATGTTGCCATCTGGGGAAGAGAGAGGAGAGGGCAGGAAAAGGTTGGGAAGCGAGGGCGAAGTGTCTTAAGCAGCCTGCTCAGGAACTCGTCACAGCCCTTCTGAGCGCATTTCACCATGTTGCCATCTGCGGGGGAGAGGGGAAAAGAGGGGGGCGGAAGGTGAGGACGCCAGGGGTGGGTGCGCCGGGCCGGTGGGACAGAGAAGAATGGACAGAGATGTGTGTGGCGGGGTGCCACCAACACTCAATTCACCTCACACACCCCCGCGTTAAGACCCCAAAAAAGCGCTCTCACCTGAGACATGAGCTGTCACAGCAAAGATGAGAGTGGCCTGCCGTCGCGGCTCTGCCAGCTCCTCCCACTCTCTGAACTGCTCCACCGCCTTGATCCCATCCATGACAGGCATGTTCAGGTCCATCAGCACCAGGTCAAACTGCGGCGCCACCTCTCACTCTCTCCACACACAACCCAACCACGCATTAAGCCCCCGGAAAGCCACTCTCTCACCTAAAACGTTGGCAGTGACAGCAAAGATGAGAGTGGCCTGCCGCCGTGGTTCCGCTAAATCCTCCCACTCTCTGAACTGCTCCACCGCCTTGATCCCATCCATGACAGGCATGTTCAGGTCCATCAGCACCAGGTCAAACTGCGGTGTTTGTGTGTGCCTCTGTGTCTCTTTTTTTCCCCACACACAACCCACTGTCTCTCACCTGAGACATTGGCAGTGACGGCGAATATGAGCGTGGCCTGCCGTCGCGGCTCTGCCAGCTCCTCCCACTCTCGGAACTGCTCGACTGCCTTGATCCCATCCATGACAGGCATGTTCAGGTCCATCAGCACCAGGTCAAACTGCGGGGCCACCTCTGCGCCCTCCTCTGCGCCCCCTGCGGCCGCCACTGCTGCCTCCTGCGCCTGCAGCTCCAGGTCGGTGCCGCCCCGCATGAGGTCAAGAGCGTCACGGCCGTTGCGTGTGAGCGTGACGCGACAAGAGAGGAGTTCGAGAAGTTGGCGGCTGATGGTGCAGTTGACTATGTCGTCTTCAACTACCAGCACCTGGGGGGGGGAGGGTTTGAAGGGGGGGCCAGGGGAGGGAAGGAAGCAGTGGGGAGAACGGGATGACCTGGCAGCTTGAGGAGCTGGCGGCTGATGGTGCAGTTGACTATGTCGTCTTCAACTACCAGGACCTGGGGGGAAGGTGAAGGGGAGAGCAGGGGAAGAGGGAGTCGGGAGCGCAAGAAGGAAATTGGAGAGGGGTGGAGAGAGGTGGAGAGGGGGTGTGGTGCCTCCTGTCCCCCTGCAGCCTCCTGCGCCTGCAGCTCCAGGTCTGTGCCGCCCCGCATGAGGTCGAGGGCATCGCGGCCGTTGTGTGTGAGTGTGACACGGCAGGATAGAAGTTCCAGGAGCTGGCGGCTGATGGTGCAGTTGACCATGTCGTCCTCTACCACTAGGATCTGGGGGGGGAAGGGGAAGGGGAGAGCAGCGTAGAAGAGGGTAAACGAGAGAGGCGAGAAGAGCGGTGGAGAGGGGTGGAGAGGGGTGGAGAGGGGTGGAGAGGGGTGGAGAGGGGTGGAGAGGGAGTGTGGAGCCGTGTGCACTGTGGACTCAACACTCAACCATAAAGATTTGTGCCACTCGACATTGAACCCTGCACGCACCTTGAAGCCGCGAATAAGCTTCTTGTCCTCCTCAGGAAGCGACTCCAGGAACGCCGACCCCCCCGTGAACGACTTGGCTCCCCGCGCTCCCCCCAGCTGGGTGGACGCCGTCAGAGGCAGCGGGCTCCATGGCTTGGACACCGTCAGCACTCCGCCGCCCACTCCGCCGCCCGCTGCTGCCCCTCCTCCTCTATCCCCCCCTCTCTCTCCTCCTCGTGCTGCTCGGTCGCCGCCTCGAGGGGAGAGGGAGAGGCCAAAACCGGCAGAGGAAGCGCCATTGGCTTCAAGAAAGAGGGTCTTGGTGGGCCCGCCTGCGCTCCCCCCTCGGCTCAACCCCACCCGTTCTCTCCTCTCACCCTTCTCTCCCCTCTCCCCCCTCTCTCCTCTCTCGCCTCTCTCGCCCCTCTCTCCCCTTTCTCCTTTCTCCCCCCGCTCGCCTTTTTCTGCCGAGGTTCCTCCGCCACCCCCCCCGCCTCTGCCCCCTTTAAGGCGCTCGTGGGATTTCGGCACGCTTCTCGAGCGATTGTATTGGCTGGGATCGGGCACGGGCAGGTGGAAAAGTTTCTCCCGAGAAATTTTCGAAGCGGTTGCTGACCGTTTGTAAGGAGGGGCGTTTATGCTCCGATCCACCACACTCCCACTATCGTCCTCATCCTCGTCCCCTTCTTCCTCCTCATCCTCCCCCTCCTCTTCCTCCTCTTCCTCTTCCTCTTCCTCATCCTCCTCCTCCTCATCATCGTCATCATCTAACACTTTCCGAAGCGTTTCTGCTGTAGGTCCGTCCAGCACCGAACCAACGCCCGAACCTGCACCCGATCCTGCTTTCTTCTTCACCTTCTGCCCCGTGTCAAAAAACGACCCCGACCCTCCTCCCGCACCGCCCCTCCCGTCCCGTAAATCCACCCCTCGCCCCTCCATCCCCCTCCCATCCAGCCCTCCACTTCCCCCCATAGCCCGATCCAAAACAGCAGCGCGACGTGCAGCAGCAGAGGCAGAGGAGGAGGAGGAAGCAGTGGCACCTACACCAGATAACCCCTTCCCCATGCCCATTCCGCCCATCCCCATGCCCATCCCGCCCATGCCCATCCCCACGCCCATGCCCATGCCCATGCCCATGCCAAGGCGGGTGGAGGAGCCGTGGGAGGCTGATGCTGCTGCTGCTGATGCCTGTCGCTCCATCTCAACTCGCATCTTCACAATCTGCTGCACCTCCTCGTTGGAGTCCAGACTGCTGTTGTGGGGGAGGCGCGTGAGGGAGGGTGGGGGAGGGGAATGGGGCAAATCAGGTGAAGGGACGTTAAGTTTGGAGACGTCTCAAAGCACCATGATAACTGCAAACAACACCGCACAGCACTGCACCACGACACACAGCACCGTACCTGTTCTGCTGGCTGGACTCCTTGGAAAGCCCGTCCATCTCACTATTGTATTCCCACAGGTTGTTCAACAGCCGCCGAGCATACGCCCCCTTCTCCTCATTCCCCTCCTTCACCGTCCCCAGGTGCTGCCCCCACGCCTTCTCCCCCTTCCGCCCCCCCACGCCCTCCCCTCCGCTCCCCCCTCCCCCTGCGCCTCCCCCCGCCCCTCCCCCTCCTCCGCCCCCTCCCCCGCCCCCTCCTCCCCCCCCACCCCAGTTCTTCCCAGCGCCTCCTCCAGCTAGGTCCAGGCGCATGGTCTCAAGCTTCCTTCTGAATTCTTCCATTTCCGAAGGGGTGCGGAACGGTAGAGAGGAGAACGCAGAGAGTAGTTCCGCCCCTTCCCCTCCCCCACCTGCCCCTAGCACCCCGCCGCCTCCCCCTCCTCCGCCTCCCCCCAACCCCTTCCCGCTGCTGCCCAATCCGCCCCCGCTGCCGCTGCTGCCTCCGCCACCTCCCCCTCCTCCACTCCCACCCAGCACTCCTGCTGCTCCCCCTCCACTGGTGTTGGGGCGGCGGCGTAATGACGACTCCAGGTCTTTAATCTCTAGTCCTAAACCCAGGCCCATACCTACTCTGTGTAAACTATCCTTTGAAGTCTCTAGTCCTAGTCCCATGTGCAAACGCGTGAGAGGGGAAATATCCCTATCCCTGTCCCTATCTCTATCTCTATCCCTGTCTCTCTCCCTCTCTCTATCTCTATTCCGTGGTAAAGACAAGCTACTGATTACACTACCGCCACCACCCCCACCACCCACACCCACTCCCCCAGGACCCCCTAAATCATCGGAAATCAGCCCGCCCCCACCCAAACCACCAGTACTTAAAGTCCCACCGCCCAACCCTCCGCCACTTAAACCACCGCCACTCAAACCACCCACACTTAGACTTCCCCCGCTCAAACCTCCCCCGCCTAAACCTCCCCCGCTTAAACCTCCCCCACTCAAGCCGCCGGCACTTAAGCCGCCCGCGCTTAGGCTGCTGCCGCCCATGCCGCCCGGGCGGCGCTTGAGGGCGGCGGCGATGGTGTGGGGGCTGGAGGGGGACTCCATGGGGGAGAGCAGCGTGGACGGGGACATGGTGAGATCGGATGACCAGTTGTCCAACGACTGGGGGGGGAAGGAGGGGGTTGGAGGGGGTGAAGAGAGACAAGAGGAGGGGGTGAAGAGAGACAAGAGGAGGGGGTGAAGAGAGACAAGAGGAGGGGGTGAAGAGAGACAAGAGGAGGGGGTGAAGAGAGACAAGAGGAGGGGGTGAAGAGAGACAAGAGGAGGGGGTGAAGAGAGACAAGAGGAGGGGGTGAAGAGAGACAAGAGGAGGGGGTGAAGAGAGACAAGAGGAGGGGGGGATGGACGGATCCATATAATGATGATCGAGTGGGGGCTGGAGGCTGATGCGAATGGGTTGACGGTAAAGGGACGATGAAAGAAGATAAGAGGAGAGGAGCGGTAGGTAAGGAGAGTGGTCGAGGGGAAAGGAAGCGAGAAGAGGGGAGAGGGAAGGAGCACTCACCAGAGGGGCTGAGGAGTCGTCAGTGACAAACTCGATCCATGCAAACCACCTGATGGCATGGGGGGCATGGGGTCATGATACGAGGCATGGGGGGCAGAGGGTCATGATACGAGGCATGGGGGGCAGAGGGTCATGATACGAGGCATGGGGGGCAGAGGGTCATGATACGAGGCATGGGGGGCAGAGGGTCATGATACGAGGCATGGGGGGCAGAGGGTCATGATACGAGGCATGGGGGGCAGAGGGTCATGATACGAGGCATGGGGTCATGATACGAGGCATGGGGTCATGATACGAGGCATGGGGGGCAGAGGGTCATGGTATGAGGCATAGGGTATGGAGCATAAGGGAAGCGTGCATGGGTACATAATCGAAGGAGCATGGGTGCATGGGTAGTCAGACAGACATCGGGGAAACCCCCATGACAGCAAGCATACATTCACGACTCACCTTGCCCCCACTCACACCACACCACACCACACCACACCACACCACACCACACCACACCACACCACACCACACCGCACCACACCACACCGCAAGGCACCACACCACACCACACATCACACACAATCACCTCGCGCCCAGAGCCCTCCCAGTGGCCTGCACCGTCGCGTAGCTCCTGTTCCGCCGCAACCGCCGATAAAAGACGCACTGGCCGCCCGCACTGCCGCCCGGGCTGCTACCCAGCGAATCCCCAACGCCCACCCCTCTGGAACTCCCAGCCGACCCGGATCGGAACAGACGTGAAGCAGCAGAGGCGGTGGGCGGCGTGAGGGAGAGGGGCGGCGACCGGCGGTCGTCTAGCAAGCGGCGGTCTTCTGTCAAGCGGCGGTCGTCTATCATGCGCTGGATGCGTGGCAGGTCGTCTGCATGGCACGCTGCAAAGGCATGCTCTCCCACCAGCTCTGCCTGGCGCCACCCTAGCGTGGCGCGCACACTGGGAGACACGTAGCACAGCCGCCACTGAGAGGGGGGCAGAAGAAGAAGATAGAGGTGGGGAAAGGGGAAGGGGTTTATGCAAGTGGATGCGGGGGTTGGGTGAGAAGAGAGGAAGGGGAAGAAACTGGAAGAATGGTTGGAAACAGGCCTGCAACCATCCCAAAATACCATGCAAAGCACCGCATGGCACCACCTTGCACCGCACCACACCGCACAGCACAGCACGAGCGTCGAACCCCATTCTGACTCACTTGCCACATTAGCATCGTCCTATATGCCAACCACTGCTTACATTTGTCCTATCTGCCACGTAGACAGTCCATGGTGACGTGGCAGAGAGGAGCAGCATGTCCGTGACCAGCGAGAGATCTAGGCCGTCCACTGGAGATAGGGGATCATCTGATGGCCAGGAGTCCACCCCACCACCTCTGGAAAGCAGGTACGCACGGGGAAAAGTGAGGAAGGAACAAAGCAATTTCTGAATTGTGCCTCATGCAGCATTCCCTGCGACTAACGTGTGTAGCTGCTTTACAAAAACAGCTATATTACCTACGTAAGTCTTACTCGCTATAAGTTCATACTCGCTACAGCAACACTCACAGGCGGGGCTTGCCAGGGATGGCAGTGGCAGCCGGGGCAGAGAGCCTGGTGGCGTCCGCGCCTATGGGCGAGCAGCACAGCGCGCCGAGCTCGCTACTCTAGAGGCCCCTCAAAAGACACTCACAGGCGGGGCTTGCCGGGGATGGCAGTGGCAGCCGGGGCAGAGAGCCTGGTGGCGTCCGCGCCTATGGGCGAGCAGCACAGCGCGCCGAGCTTGGTGCCCAGCATCACCAGCTCCTCCAGACAGCGGATCTCGCACTCCAATAGCCTGGGGGGAGGAGGACAGAGAGATTGAGAACGGTTGGAGTGGACTAAGAAGGGGTGAGATCGCACAGCGCGCCGAGCTTGGTGCCCAGCATCACCATCTCCTGCAGACACCTGATTTCGCAAGACACCAAAGGAGCAGTTTTATCTAAGAACCGAGTGAACATAAACACCTGGCTTACTTAAGAGCCGTGCTTACTTAAGAACCGGGCCTTTGGTGCCGGAGGAGATTAACTCGCTGCGCTGCGCGTCCAGCTCGTGGAACCACTGGCGGTACGTCCTTAATCTCTCCGCCTCGAAGCTCCCCCCCGGCGCCGCGCCATTGCTTAGCAACGACGGCTGCGCGCCAAGCGATTGTGAGCTACTTCCGCCACCCCCGCCAGACCCCGCACCTGCGCCACTTGCGCCACTCCCCCCACCACCGCCACTCCCCCCACCTGCGCCACCTAAGCCATTCGCCATCTTACCGCCACCACTCATACTGCTATTGCTAATGCTATTGATATTCCCGCCACCAGGCATGGGACTTATGCTGCCTATGCTGCCACCGCCCATGCCACCACCAGTGTTGCTGCTGCTTCCGCCGATGCCCCCCCCCATACCAGCGCCTCCGCTGGAAAACCCGCCGGTTCCTGTTCCGCTTCCCCCCAGCCCTCCTCCGCCTCCCCCTGCCCCTGTCCCTCCCACTCCCCCTCCCCCATGAGCTCCGCCCGTTCCCCCAGTGCCGCTTCCGCTCTGCGATCCCCCTCCCCCCGCGCCTTTGCCAGCCTTGAGTCCTGGAAGGTTCTCCGAAGCTGCTCCCCCGGCGTTCTCCCCTCCTGCCGACTTCGCAGAGGCCATTGCGGAGGGCTTCCCGCCGGGAGTTGCGCCGGAATTCCCGCCGCGATGAGCGGAAGAAGTGAAGTGAGGCGCAGCCGGGGTGCTGGAAATTCTCTCAGAAGCTTCCACCGACATGACTGCCGTAGGGTAACCCGGTTACGACATGGGAGCCCGTTTATGGTAGCCGCGAGTGCTGATTGGCGAGCAACGGTAAAGCCTCACGGTAACGAAATTAAAGCGCCAATTATTAATCCCTGGTTGCGAATTTGAGAAGAAAAATGCGGTCGTGTGCTGGAAGCATGTCAGCTAAGCATTGTCGCGTGCTGGAAGCTTAGTCATCGAAACATTGTCTGGAAGCATTGTCAGGTAAGCATCTGTGCGGCGTATCAAGAAGCTGCGCATCTCGCGGTGAGCATCGCACGGTGGAGAATCTCCGCGTGCGCATCTAACGGCGAGCCGACAGTACATGGCAGTAGTGTCGGCCGTCAATGCGTCCACTCCCGTTGAGTATTGCCTGTGTGAGGCTGTTTGCAGGAGGGAAGCAGTACGGCAAAAACAGTCCGGTGAAAGCAGTAACCAGCTGCGGAGACCTAAAAGGAGCTTCTGCGGCAGTCGTGTCGGCCGTCAATGCGTCCACTTCCGTTGAGCACTGTTGATGTGAGGTTGTTTGCAGTGGCAGGCGAGAAGCAGTACGGCGAAAAGCAGTCTAGCGAAAGCAGTAACCAGCTGGGAGGAACCAAAACAGCTTCTGTCGTTTGACATTTATTCCGTGAGCAGAACGCGAAAAGAGGCCATTTCTCTGCTTCCATGCCAAACAACCATGCGTCAACGAAACATTAGTCGTATACTCTAATCCCGCTCAGTGCATAGCTGCGATATTACGAAAATAAAAGTTGATTAGAGCCTCATTAAATATCTCGAGCCGCTGACTACGAGCTCGGGACAACCTAACAGCACCAACTCGGAGTCATCAGTTGGATGGAAAACCTAAAAACTGAAATGCTGACGGAAATTGAGGTGGATAGGTGAGTGCGTTAGGCGGCTAGGGTGAGTTGGGCAGTTTGCCGTAACCCTAACGGACGGCAGGTGAAGCTGAGTCCATAGAAAATCTTTGCGGGGAAGATACGTTTGGGTTTTTTTGTTCGCTGCGCTGATTTCGAATATTTCAAGTTGTCGGTGGCGTGGCGAATGAATTTCTGTATCGAGTACAGAAAGTGTGGTGAGGGAAAACCCGTAGAAGCATTCGAAGTACCTCATTACACAGCAGAAACACAGTGCTACTACAGTGCACATGTCTAGAAAATCGTTTGGTGGTGTGGCATTCCTTTCCTACACATCCTTCACTCCCCAAACCATGTGCCACTTTTGACATGTCTAGAAAATCGTTTCCTGCACACCCCTCGCTTCCCAAACGATGTGAGCTGGGTCCACTTGAGCCCAGACACCCCCTCCCTCAGCGCAGCCCAGACACCCCCTCCCCCAGCGCAGCCCAGACACCCCCTCCCCCAGCGCAGCCCAGACACCCCCTCCCCCAGCGCAGCCCAGACACCCCCTCCCCCAGCGCAGCACACACCCTCAGCAGTACTGGAAGCACTTGGAGGGAAGCTGCAGAGGGGTGCGAGGCACATGTGGCGCAGCAGTGTAGCATTCCTTCCCTACCCGCCCCTGCCTCCCCTCCCCACACCATGTGCCTTAAAGCCCTCTTGAGGTAAGGCACTCCCTCGCCCAGCACAGCACACAGCGGCACCACTGGCACTGGCAGACCCAACTCCCTTACTCCCACACACACCTTCCTTCCCACACCATGTGGCTTAACGCCCTCTTAAACTTCGGCACCCCCTCCCCCAGCACAGCACACAGCGGCACCACTGGCACTGGCAGATCCAATCCCTTCATTTCCTCCCTCACCTCTCACCCCCATACCAAGCGCCTTAGAACCCCCTTGATCTCAGGCACCCCCTCCACCAGAATTGCACACAGCGGCACCACCGGCACTGGCAACAACACATCCACCCCTTCACCTCCGCCTCTCAGCCGCCTTCTCAGCTCAGTCAAATTGCCCTCTGCAGCATCCTCGTCCATCTTATTGGCGGCAATGAGAGCAGGGCGCAGGGACAACCCTGGCTGATACCGCTCCAGCTCACTCACCAGCACCTGCAGCTGCTGCCAGGGAGGGAGGGCCCCTGCCGACACTGAACTACGTTCGGTAGCACTAGGTTCGGTAGTGGTAGGTTCGGTTGCGCTAGCTTCACATGCGCCAGGCTCGCTCGCATGAGGTTCACTTGAAACAGTACTGGTATTGGAGCCGCTCATATCGAGGACGTAGACAATCACTTTAGTGCGCTCCACATGCCTTAGAAAGGACAGCCCCAGCCCCCTGTCCCTGTGTGCGCCGCCTATCAGGCCCGGGATATCTGCCACTGTGAATCCCATCTCTCCTTCCAAATCCCACTTCGACCCCCTCTCTCCACTCCCTCCTGCAAATCCCCTATCTTCTCCCCACACAATCTCATCCCCCTCCTCTTCCTCCCCCCTCTCTCCGTTCCACGCGTCGTCACCCCTCGCCTCTCCCTCCCCCATTGCTTTCCCTCCCCCACCCCCGTCCTCTCCCTCCCACGCACTCTCTCCCCCGCCCATCACAGAACCCAGCTGCGGGTGCAGAGTGGTGAAGGGATGCCAGCCCACTCTAGGCTTGGCGCGGGACAGGGCGCGCAGGAGGGAGCTCTTACCCGCATTCGGCAGCCCCACCAACCCCACATCCGCCACTGTTTTGAGCTCTAATGCCACCACCGCCCTGCTCCCTGGGCTACCCTTCTCATGCCCTAAGCCAGACTCTGCCACTGCCGCTGCTGCTGCCCCTGCACCGCCCTGCACCGCCCTGCTCCTTGCATTGCCCTTCCCGTGCGACGAATCCAATTCTTCTTCCGTCTCCATCTCCCACGGTTTCACTCGTCCCATGGAGGCATTCCCCCTACCGCCCGGCCCTCCAACCGCCACTGTCACGCTCTGCCCTTCCTCCACCAGATCGGCCACCAACACACCTCGCTCCTGCGCCCTCTTATGTGCCATCCCATGGGATTGTAACCCACTGTCATTCTCACTCCCCTCATCCCAATCGCTCCCATTGCCCCCTTCATCGGCCCGAGCTCGCCTCTGCCCGTACCTCTCCTCACCCCACTGCTGCAGCAGCTGCTGCCAGTACGAGTCTCTGTTCACTCTTCTGCTCACCTTCCTCTCCTCCCCCTCCCCTTCTCCCTCTCCATCCCCCTCTCCCTCCACTTCCTTCCCCTCCATTCGCTCCCCCATCCGTTCCTCCTCCTGATCCGCCTTGGAGGACTCAAACAGAGCCGCCCACCAGGGGGGAGAGGCAGGCATGCTGCTGCTACCAGCAGCAGCTGTTAGTGCAGAAACAGCAGCAGCAACGGGAGCACTGGCAGCACTGGCATCACCAGCATCACCAGCAGCGCCACCACCACCAGATTCATCCCCAATACCCCCCAGGACAACTTCCCCTTCCAGCAAATACACCGCAGTCCCCACAGGCACCCTCACCTCCCTTTCCACCCCTTTCGCCCCCACCCGCTTCTTACTCGATCCATGCCCGCCCGCGCCCCCCTTCACTGTCCTATCAACATTCCCCAGATGCCTCACAGCCGCCGAGGCAGTGAAAGTGACCCCCCCACCCTCGCCCCCGTTGCCCCCGTCGCGGTCCCCGTGCCGCGCGTGCCGCGACTTGCGGAAGGAGGAGCACCCGCTGCCCCCGCGCCCGCCTTCCACGCGCACGCGCAGGCGATCGATGAAGGGGCGGTCGCGGGGAGGGTCGGGCTTTGATGATTTCCTCTTGCTGCTGCTGCTGTTGGTGGTGCTGGTGGCGGTGGGGGTGGAGCTGAAGCTTCGGCTGCCCCCGCGCCCGCCCTCCACGCGCACGCGCAGGCGATCGATGAAGGGGCGGTCGCGGGGTGGATCGGGATTCGATTTCTTTGACTTGCCACTGCTCGTGGTGGTGGTGGTGGTGGTGGTGGTGGTGGTGGTGGTGGTGGTGGTGGTGGTGGTGGTGGTGGTGGTGGTGGTGGTGGTGGTGGTGGTGGTGGTGGTGGTGGTGGTGGTGGTGTTAGGGCTAGTGTTGCTGCTGGCGGTGCTGCTGATGCTTCTGCTACAGCTGGCGCTGCTGCCACTCCAAGCAGCCGACCTGAAACTATGCCCATGGCAGATACCCTGACTGGTGTTGCTGCCGGTGGCGCTGCTGCTGCTTCTGCTGCTGCTGGTGCTGCTGCTGATGCTTCTTCTGCAGCTGAGGCTGCTGCCACTACTGGCAGCGGAGCTGACACTATGCCCATGGAAAAGGCCTGGACTGTTCATCAGGTGTGGTGCAAGTGCGGGAAAACCGCTGTGGCTAGGTGCATGTGCGGGAAAAAGGGCGGAGAGGGAGTGGGTGGGGGTGTGCGTGTGGCTGAAAACGGGGCTGCTGGTAGGGAGGTAGGCAATATGGGGGGGGAAGAAGAAGAGAAAGGAGATGGAGGAGGAACTAGAAGGTTGGGGTGGAGTGGGGAGAACGGGAGGGTAGACTAGAGGACAGACGAGGGGAGGGGGGAGGAAATGGTGGGATATGGATAGGTAAGAGAGACAGAGGAGACGGAAAGAGCAGGAGAGTAGACTAAAACGAGGAGAGAACAACAGAAAGTTTGAAGCAACGAGCACTCTCCTGGCTGCAAAAGTGGCAAGTATGAAACAAAGAACCGGATTGTGATTCAGCTTTAACTGTGATTGTCATTGATACAGCAAAGTCCCCCCAAACAAGGAAGTGCAAGCAAGCACAGCTAGAGATGAATCGGACAAGCAACAATCTGTGTCAGAATCTTCAGAATCTACGGTGCTGAAAACACAACGGTGCTAATGCTCCTCCTTTCCGAATCCATGAACAATGCTAATCTGCATCAGAAAGAGAGAGACCCACACAGGAGGATATATGCAGAGCGCACACAAAGTCACATACAAACCATGCATGCACGTACGCACAGATCCACACATACAGTCACGTACGTACACACGCACACACAGAGGCATACACAGGGGCACACACAGTCACACCAAGACGGTTGATCAGATGCAGATAGAGAGAGCCAGTGCATGCGGGAGCAACAGGCAACAAGCTGCTGGAAAGATGGCTTACGGTAACAAGGGGTGCTGTAAAGTGGACGCTGCTTAACAAGGAGTGTTGTAGGGTGGACGCTGCTCAACAAGGAGTGCTGTAGGGTGGACGCTGCTCAACAAGGAGTGCTGTAGGGTGAACGCTGCTCAACAAGGAGTGCTGTAGGGTGGACGCTGCTCAACAAGGAGTGCTGTAGGGTGGACGCTGCTCAACAAGGAGTGCTGTAGGGTGGACGCTGCTCAACAAGGAGTGCTGTAGGGTGGACGCTGCTCAACAAGGAGTGCTGTAGGGTGGACGCTGCTCAACAAGGAGTGCTGTAGGGTGGACGCTGCTCAACAAGGAGTGCTGTAGGGTAAACGCTGCTTACCTCTTGGGGGAAGGGAGGGTTGCGAGCGTACTTGGATCCGCCGTACACCCATGGCACTGCGGTGGGGAGGGGGCGGGGGGGCAGAGACGAGGGCGGATTGGGGGGACGGCGGAGGGGGAAGGGAGGAGGGCGTGGGGCGAAGGGAGGGTTGCGAGCATACTTGGATCCGCCATACACCCATGGCACTGCGGTGGGGAGGAGGGAAGGGAGGGAGCAGGAGGGACGGGGGGAGGGGGGGAGGAAGGAGAGGGCGTGACGTGGGGAGAAGAGAGGGTTGCGTTGCGAGCGTACTTGGATCCGCCATACACCCACACCCATGGCACTGCGGTGGGGAGAGGGAGGTTCATAGGGGATGGAGAACGGGGTGAGGGGGGAGTAGAAGCGGAGAGAATGGGAGGAGAGCCCATGGGGAGAAGAGAGGGTTGCGTTGCGAGCGTACTTGAATCCGCCATACACCCACACCCATGGCACTGCGGTGGGGAGGGGACAAGGAATGGGGGCACGGGGAACGGGCGGGCGGGAACGGGGAGGGGGAAATGGGGGGACGGGATGCAGGTTGGCCTTGAGCTTGCGATTTGTGATGAGCGATTCTTGAACGCCTTAAACGCCATATGCCGCTGAACCATGGCTAACTCACTCACCGAGGTACGGGTCAGGATGTAGGTTCCCCTTGAGCTTGTGACCTGTGATGAGCGATCCTTGAGCTTACTTCGGGTTCAGGCACATCAAGGCTGCCCTCGTGCCATGGCTCACTCACCGAGGTACGGGTCGGGGTGCTGGTTCTCCTTGAGCTTCGCCTCTCCCGCTGCCAGCAAACGGTCAATCCGATCCGGATCGCTCTGGCCGGGGGGAGTGGCGGAGAGGGGAAGGCGGAAATGGGGGAGGGAGGGAACGATAAGGAGGAGAAGGCGGAAAAAAGGGAAGGTGGCCTTCTTAGAAAGAGGTATAGAATGCACGGAGAGAGGAATGAGATGGAAACAAGGGATTCGGCATGAGCCGCGACCCTCAACTTCAGAGACCTCTCAATCGCACTGCATGCGTGCGAGCGTGCGTGCATGCGTGCGTGCGTGCGTGCGTGCGTGCGTGCGTGCGTGCGTGCGTGCGTGCGTGCGTGCGTGCGTGCGTGCGTGCGTGCTTGCGTGCTTGCGTGCGTGCGAGCGTGCGGAACATGCGTCGCCATGGACAAATGCACCAATCTGTCCGGCCGCCTCACCTCATGTCGATTCGCCTCGAACAGCGCGCGGAGCTTGTCGGCCTGCCACGCGACATCAGCGCGAAAGCAATAGCAACGCGCAATGGCGCGCATGCAATAGCGCGTACGCAATATCACGCGCGAGCACAGTGCGATCGTCGCGGAAAAACATTCGCACGCAAATACGGAAAGATCGTTAGTTGAAGGTAGTTTAGAAGCAGATCCTTGACGAGCTTAGTAACGAAACGACGTCTGAGCACTCGCCTCGTCGTAGTAGATGTCGCGAAAAATCGCCCAGCTGAGCGTGTTCTTGAGCGATCGGCGGTACAGCTGCCTCGCGCGCTGCTGCTGCAGCTCCCGTCGCAGGGTCGCGGCCGTGGCGGCGAAGCTCATGGCGGAATGTGGAGGCGGAACGGGGGTGCGGAGGGAGCGGAGAGTGGGGAGCGGAGACGGAGGGCGGCGGCGGAGGGAGGAAGCGGAAGGAACCTAATACCGACACGGAGTTGAGACATTGCTAGAATGTTGCCTAGAGCTTGGAAGGGAAGAGAATCCTCGATATTCTCGTATTCGGTAGAACCAGCTTGAATAGAACCGCGAACATTTCCATTTACAAACTCTGCGGTGTACTTGCGCTAAGATACTTTCTAGCTTCGGTGACCTGCCTCCGCGCGAGCCAATCAGCGGTCACCTCCACCAATCTCCTCGCCGCCTCTCCCTAGGTTCACCAAGCCACAATAACCACAAGGCTTCTCCTCTCTTGCCTCCCTTCCCACAGAGGAGGCCGAACCTCCATTTCACTCCACCTATCCTCTCCTGTTTTCCATCCCAGACCAGACAGCAACACTCACCTCTCCAGTCGTCTTTCCTCTCCGTCCTACTGTTGCTTCTCACCGAAGGCTTGGTCCTGGTCGCCAGAATTCTTTCAACTCACTTGTTCCTCTCTTCTCTACGATATTTTATGGCTGCCAGAGCTCCAAGCGCAGCCATTGCCCTTCTCCGCTCATCAGCGATCCCGCATTTCCTCTCCCCACGGCCTTTGCTAGCTGCGGCTCATCTCTCTCATCCTCTCGGGGTGTTGAATCCCGTGCCTCGTCCCTTATCTTCTGCGTCTCCACTCCCATCACGCAACCTCTTTCGTTTGAGCACCAGTGCAACAACCTTCTCGTCGTTTCAACCCCGAGCTACACCCCAGAGTTCACGGCTATCCCTCGCTCGTTCCTCCCTAGCTTTCTCGTCTAGCCTCGCGCGGTTCGCGACTCTCAGAACTAGCAACGAGTCACATTCACCATCGTCTCTTTCGGTGCTCAGCCGTGAGAAGGCTGTTTTCCGCGCGATGGGGAGCATAGCGACGGAGAATGGAGCGGCGGGTGCGGCGGAGGAGCAGATGGATGCGGTGCAGCAGCGACTCATGTTCGACGACGAGTACGTCACAAACCACTGTAACGATGTGTCTTATGAGTCGACCCAAAAGGTGACTTGGACTCTACTCAACAGTAATAGCGTTTTTTAGTTGATTCAAAAGCAGATGGATGCGGTGCAGCAGCGACTCATGTTCGACGACGAGTACGTCACAAGCCACCGATGCTGATTATCCACGCCTTCCGACTTACGATGCTCCCAACCCTGCATGAAACGTTTGTTAGGTGATGACCACTAGGAGTTGATCATTAAGGTGTTGACTACTTAACGGGTCTCCTGCATTGACTATTCATAATATTTTTATCCTTCCGGTGCCTGCCGTCGCAGATGCATTCTCGTAGATGAAAACGACAAGGTGGTGGGTCACGCCAATAAGTACACCTGTAAGTAATGAGTAACCTTGGGATAAGTTCCAGCATTGGACGCAATTTCATCTTCAGCCAAACACGAACATGTCATTCGTTCTCTCGCCGGGCTATCACGGCCTATCGCGGAGAATGTTGGCGAACACGCATGGCTTCAGTGTTTTCTGAGATGACTTAAAAGCACCTCATTTCATAACTTTCCTTACAGGCCACATTATGGAGAACATCAATAAAGGGACCGCACGCCACCGTGCCTTCAGCGTCTTCCTTTTCGACTCCCAGCACCGCCTGCTGCTCCAGGTACTGAAAAAACGAAATTATGGAGTGCATTAGAAATACATTTTTTCAGCAGAACTGCAAATGTAGCCTAGCCTGTACAGGTGTAACGAAGTATTAGGTCTACAGAAGTTCAGTGGCTGTGTGCATATATGCTGCCTGTTCCGTCAGACACACATAACATTGAATGTGATCCTGCTACATGGTTGCAATGGAATCCCCCTCGTAACCCTATTCTATCCCTCCCCGCAGCAACGTGCAGCGTGCAAGGTGACGTTCCCCCTGGTGTGGACCAACACGTGCTGCAGCCACCCACTGTACCGCCCGGAGGAGATGGAGGAGGAAAACGCGCAGGGAGTGCGGGTGGCAGCGCGGCGCAAGCTGGAGGACGAGCTGGGGATCGACCCGGACACGGTGGATGTGTTAGCCTTCACGTGCCTGGGCCGCATGCACTATAAGGCCCCTTCTGACGGGAAATGGGGCGAGCATGAGAGTGAGTGCACTGGGCAATGTTTACATGTCAATCTGTATCATGTGTCGGTCTTCACGTGCCTTGGCCGCATGCGCTACAAGGCTCTTGTTGATGGGAAATGGGGCGAGCATGAGAGTGAGTGCATGCTTTGAGCGTTGGTTACAGGGCATTCCACATCATGCATTGGCCCTCCTCGTTAATGTGGTGGGATCTTTTCCTCTGTGGAGCCTGGATGTGATGCAAGTGACCTGTTGTTCTCCCATCTGTTGCCACATTCTCACATTTCCAGGACCTGGAATTCATCATTAGGTTGTACATTATGTCATGTGTCCTTCCTGCCCCCATCTTGTTCATGCAGTTGACTACCTCCTTGTACTCAAGGCTGACTTGAAGGCCACTCCTAACCCTAACGAGGTGGCTGCTGTAAGATTCGTGGATCGAGAGGAGTTGAAGGAGCTGGTGCGCAAGGCTGACAATAAGGAGGATGGAGTGGTGCTGTCGCCGTGGTTCCGTCTTGTGGTGGACCGGTTCCTGCCTGCCTGGTGGGACCATCTAGATGCAGGCACGCTTTCAGAGGTGGTTGATATGGAGAAGATCCATCACTTGTAATGACCGCAATGTAGTCGCTATAAGGAATCTCTTATTTAATATGCGGTAGGTGTATACCTATATTACAAGGCCTAGTACCAATACAGTTCACAATTTGTACATTTTCAAAAGTGTTACACTTTCTAAAATGGTATTTTTATGATGAACAATGGTTATTTGGTCCAAGAATTTGTCAGACAGGATCTCCCGCCTGAAGGCGTCAGCAACACGCGCCAAGCTAGTCCTGTGCTAGTGCGAAATCAGTTTCACCGCCACCGTCACTTCTGAAAAGAATTCGCGATTAGCTTGCTCGCTCTCTGGTTTAGTGGCTTCGAGGCAGTGCGGCGCATGCTGCGAGTGCCATGGCGGATTGGGATCTCGACCCTGCTGCGTTGTTCGGCGACAAAGACAACGACGATGACGAAATCCCTCAAGTACGCGAGTAGATGGTAACCGACTAGCGACGGCTTGCGGCTTGCGCGTTCAGTTAACGTGTCTAGTAGCGCGTTGAAGTCGACGATTCAGCAGGGTCCGAGCGATGCTGCATTCAGCCGCTCCTCTTAAGCTGAATGCCAAGATTAGCTCAGATTCGTCGCACTCTTCGTCGTTTTGCTGCAACATCATCCTAGCCTGACGCAACAGATGTTATATACTTCCAGGGGATGATCTTTACCCGTGACAATCTTCAAGCATGTTATTCGCTTAGAGTGTTCTTAACCACCTTACATATTTCTCACAGCCTCCCCCTACCCTGATTTCGTGCCTGTCAGGACTATTCCGACGGCAAGGAACTGGTAGTGTTCCTCATAGATGCAGGGCCGGATATGTTCCTGCCTTACCACAGCGATGAGGTGTGTCGATATGCTGACTACCTTTCAAATGTATCTCTGAGGCGCCTCAAAAGTGGTCTTTTTCATAGATGCAGGACCGAACATTTTCCCGACTTACCACGACGACCAGAGTGTGTGTATGTTCGTTGAATGTTTTTCACTTTTATGCTGATCAGCTGAATGAATGTTAAAATTCCAACTTCGTCCTGTTTCACTCGCATTGATGACATTTTTAGCCAACCAAATCTCCAGCCTTTCCCTGATCTTTTCGCATAACATCCATGGCATTGTATTTCATGCAGGAAGAGGTTAAGGCAGGAGCTAGCTTAGGTACTCAAACCAGTGCGGCCAGCTCAGAGAGGCAGAGAGGAGGGGAGGAGGGCACGGGAGGTGCCGGCGAGAGGACGTATTTCGAGGAGGTGGTGCGAGCGCTGGTGGGCGACCTGAAGACAAGAATCATTTCCCGGGAGAGCGACCTCGTCTCGATTGCTTTCTTCAACACGGTAGGTGGATCTTTACATTCGACTTAACATTCTCCCCGCTGTTGGGTGACCTGAAAACGAGGATCATCTCTCGGGAGAGCTACCTCGTCTCCATTGCTTTCTTCAACACGGTAGGTGGTTGAATTCTTTGAATCGACTCACATGTCAGCTCGCTGGTGGGTGTCCTGAATGCTTTCTTGGGAGAGCGACCTTCTATCCATAACTTTCTTCAAGACTGTTCACATCACATGCATCTAGTTGCTTGTTCATTCTCTCTTTTTCTTTCTTTCTTTCTTTTGTTGTTCCAGACATTATCTGTGTCCGACTCCGCTGTGTGATGCAAATTCTTTGACACAAAATTATCTCATTTTGCTGGTTCTGTTCTCAAATGGCAGCGCACGAAGCAAAATGTACAATCGGCAGAGGGCGTGTTTGTGTTTCAGGACAACCAGCAGACGTCAGCACAGCTCATCAGAGACTTTTCCAACCTTCCAGGTACCCTTCTGAACCGATCCAAACCCACTGAATACCTCACCGGTTTCTTCGATTGTAGCCCCATGCATTCGGCAAACAGGCTGTCCTTGCACTGCAGCCGGTTCCCTCCAGTGATCCGGCATTTCTTTGCAACAGGGGACCTGCCTCTGAAACTAGCTTTGTGCAAAAAAATTGGCCCCACTCCTTTGACTCTGTTCGCCTGTTAACGAAACGATTACGGTGCAACCCATGCCATCATTATTCAGTTCTCACCCACCAACATCTGCTTATCTTCTGATTTCCGCTTACCGCCCTGCCATTCTGCCGTGCTGCCAACTTCCAGAGACATTTGAGAAAGATATTGGGTCGGGAAACTGGTTGAGGGGGAAGGTGAAGCCCCACGACAACCCAATGTGCGTCTCCCATTAGGTTACTGGTTCTACCAATGTTCAGTGCAAATGGTATCGTGATGCTGTGCTTTTCTTTACTGTACTGCCTTTGGGTTGTCTTCTACCATCGGGTTGTCTTTGCCATCAGATTAACGCGGTTTGTTGTGCAGTTAGCTCGGCTTGAAGGCATTCAGTGCGTTTCTCGTTGCAACGCGCTCTTCCAACGTGTCTTGATTCGTGAGTTTCCATCTCTTTCTTCATTTGTTCTCCCTTGTGTGCGTGCATGCATGTGTGGGGGAGCATCTCTGACAACGTGTAGCTCAAATGCCCTGTAGGCCCTCTCAACTCTTAGCCACCGTCCTCTCAACTCTTAGCCACCGTCCTCTCAACTCTTAGCCACCGTCCTCTCAACTCTTAGCCACCGTCCTCTCAACTCTTAGCCACCGTCCTCTCAACTCTTGCACTCTGATCTTTTACTCTATGCATAACCAGGGGCTTTCTGGCCATCTGCATCTCATATGCCCTGAAGCCTTCTGTTGGACCACTTTATCCACTCTCACCTTCGTCCTCTACAACCTCTGCACACCCCGTGCACTGAAGTGACCTTTTTTTTTTCGGCCATATTTCCTCTTTGCTCTCCTGAATTTTTTCTTTCCTTCCGTCAGGTGGGTCGTGCAAGGGCTTCTGCGCACTGGGTACGTCCCATCCGTTTCCCCCTCCCCTGGTATCTATCATTGTACAGATTATTCTCGAGTTGCTGTAGTTTCAATCAACCCTCAAGAAAACATTCCTGTCCATTTCCTTCTGTCCCGTATCCCTCCTCCTGTCCCGTATCCCTGCCTCTCGTCTTTTCTGTCACTGTTACTGCTCCTTTTAGCCCGTGAGCCTGTGTATTCTGTGTACACCTTACCCTCTGTCATTCTCGTTTTGCAGCACTTGCATTATCTCACGGAAAATAGGAGTGTTGCGTTATCTTACAAAGCACTTGTCTCACGTGGTCACATGTGTAAACGGGAATCCCTTTTCAGAATTTTCAAGAGCATAGATTCACTCACATGGTGGCTGCATTAACAATGCACCAGTATCACGAGGACATATGATATCCCAAAAACAGCTAGGGTTGCATCATCTCAAACAGCCGTGTCGAGTGTGCGAAGGAGGTGCTTGCATACAAATGACGACTACCCATTGGGGGGACCATTCCCGTTTCTCGTTTCAGGTGGTCATATGTACAAATGTGCTTGTCTGCCTCCCTTCTCCTCTGCCAAGCCCCAGCTCGACGGCACAGGAGGTGCTGAAGAACGTGCTGCCATTCACCAATGACGATCACCCACTGGTTTGGGGGCATCCATGTTCCAGATGTTCGAGTGTGTGAGTACGCGAGTGTGCTCCTCTGTCTCCGCTTTCCTTTCTCCACCCCCGCTCGACATCGCAGGAGGTGCTGAAGAACGTGCTGCTCTTCACCAATGACGATGATCCCTCTGGGGCCATACAGGTTCCCTGTTTCAGAGGGTCCCATCCCATGTGTAACTGTGATTCTTCCCCGTCCCTGTCCATTTCCCACCATCAGATCCACGTCTCCGGAGGTGCTGAAGAACGGGCTTCTCTTCACCAACGACGGTGACCCCTTTGGAGCCATCTTCGTTGCAGGTGGTCACGTGTATGACTAGGTGAATGTGCTCTCGTCTGCCTCCCTCTCCTCTGCCCACCATCAGCTCCACGTCACAGGAGGTGCTGAAGAACGTGCTGCTCTTTACCAATGACGATGACCCCTTTGGAGCGATCACCAACGAGGGAGTGCGGAGCGACATGCGGCGCACCACCATACAGAAGGCCAAGGTGACTTCGCCTCTTTCTACCATTGCCCGTTGTTGCTGTGTGGCCCTCTCCGACGAGGCGCCGCCGGTGTTTTTATCAGCGACTCGTGGTAATTTCCTTCCAACCCTCGAGAGTGACTTGTTGTCTGAATCAACCCAATAGTATCTCTGACTCAATCCAAAAGTGACTTGTTCTTTCCGTCCAAATCCTGTTGTCTCTCTACGCTTCCACCTTTCCCCCGGGCCCTGCTGCAGGATGCACGGGGACTGGGCATTCAGATTGACCTCTTTCCTCTCAGCCGCCCGGGGGAGAAGTTCAACTCCAACATCTTCTATGCGGTGAGCTCAGTCCCCGCCCATGTGAATCATCCAAGACGGGCAATACACTGTGTGTGGCCCCGTGTGCCTTCTGTGTCTCCGCAAACTCAATTCTATGTGCTCCAGCTCTATCCATGAACTCAGTTCCCACCTATGTGTCAGGATGGCCGAGTTGGTCTAAGGCGCCAGTTTCAGGTACTGGTCCGAAAGGGCGTGGGTTCAAATCCCACTCCTGACATAGTTGCCATAGCTTTTTCCTTTCTCCCCAATCGAGTGCTTTTCGTCTCATCCCGTCCGTCTTCTAGACGTGCAACACATCCTGCCGGCCGATTTAGCTTGACAAACCCTTCCCTTCCATCCATCACTTTCGTTTTCTCTCCCTACCCATGCGTCAGGACATGCAAGGTGTTGATGATTCACAGCGAGTGGGCTTCCAACCAGAGGAGCACAGGCGAGTGCCTTCACATTCACTCTAGGAAGTGCGTCCTCTGTGGTACTTACTGGTGCATGCTAGCGCCTGCTCCATGCAGCCACGCTCTCTCGCTGCACTCGCAATGAGCAGCTTCCAACCAGAGGAGCACAGGCGAGTGCCTTCACATTCACTCTAGGTAGTGCGTCCTCTGTGGTAATTACTGGTGCGTGCTAGCGCCTGCTCCATGCAGCCACGCTCTCTCACTGCACTCGCAATGAGCAGCTTCCAACCAGAGGAGCACAGGCGAGTGCCTTTTGAGACTCAAAAGCCACTTTAGTACACTCACTCTAGGTAGTGCGTCCTCTGTGGTTCTTCCGTCCTGGTGCATGTTAGCGTCTGTTTTGAGTCGACTCAAAATAGAGGAGCACAGGCGAGTGCCTTCACTCTAGGCTGCACGTCCTCTGTGGTACTCCCTTCCTGGTGCATGCTAGTGCCCAATCCATGCTGTCACTGTCCCCAGAGGAGCACAGGCGAGTGCATGCACATTCACTCTAGATAGTGCGTCCTCTGTGGTACTTCCTTCCTGGTGCATGTTAGCTGAGTTGTGCCCTCAGAAACTGCCTATTCTCCCACTCCTTCCATACACTATCAGACTCGATAACTGAATTCACTCTCTTCGACCTCCCTCTGCTTTCTCTCCCCATGGCACCACCACCACCAGGCTGAGCGACCTGCAGCAGCGGCTGCACAAAAAGGTGTATTGCAGGCGAATGGTGAAGCAGCAAGCCATGGTCTCCTTGCCTGTCTTTTTCATCTCTCTCCATGGCACCACCACCATCAGGCTGAGCGACCTGCAGCAGCGGCTGCGCAAGAAGGTGTATCGCAGGCAAATGGTGAAGCAATTCATGCTCTCATGATGTGCCTGGTCTTCCCCTCTGCCTCTCCTGTCTATCTCTCCCCACGCCTCACCAGGCTGAGCGACCTGCAGCAGCGGCTGCGCAAGAAGGTGTATCGGCGGCGCATGGTGAAGCGAATCATGTTCGGCGTGCTGCCTCACCTCCACATCGCCCTCTCCTCCTATGCTCTCATCCGCCCTGCCAAGATCCGTGCGTCATCCCCTCCTGATGCCGTATTGTGCTGCCCGTCTCATGTTCCGCGTCTCTCTGAACGACCATTTTCTTCAGCATATCCCTTTTGACCCTGCTTAGTAGGCAATCCATCCTCCCAGCCTCTTCTCGCTCCTGCCTCACCTCCACATCGCCCTTTCCTCCTATGCGCTCATCCGCCCTGCCAAGATCTGTGCGACATCTTCTTTATGCGTCATGCCTTGCCTCGCTCTGAACCCTGGCGCACTCCCCTGTTCAACTAGCAATCAATCTTCCCAGCCTCTTCTCACTGCTACCCCACCTCCACAACTACCTCTCCTCCTGAGATTTCATCTGCCCCGCCATGATCCGAGCATTGCCTAGCATCAACCCCTTGCCTTGACTTAGCTTCCTTAGCGCCCTTCGCTCGGCGGCCCACTCAACTCATCTTCTAGCTTTGAAAGGGCCGTGTTGGGCCTTTAGGGCCAACTGCCACGGAACCTTGGTTCCCTTGTCCCTCGCAGTGTGTTCAGGGGAGCAGGTGTACTTAGTGTGTTCAGGGGAGCAGGTGTACTGAGTGTGTTCAGGGGAGCAGGTGTACTGAGTGTGTTCAGGGGAGCAGGTGTACTGAGTGTGTTCAGGGGAGCAGGTGTACTGAGTGTGTTCAGGGGAGCAGGTGTACTGAGTGTGTTCAGGGGAGCAGGTGTACTGGGTGTGTTCAGGGGAGCAGGTGTACTGAGTGTGTTCAGGGGAGCAGGTGTACTGAGTGTGTTCAGGGGAGCAGGTGTACTGAGTGTGTTTGTAGGCAACAACAATCAGGTTCTGAGACGTCTCGAAATTCATTTTTTCGCCCCTTGCTGCTGCTGTGAGTGCAGAGAAGCAAGTGTATGTGAGGGCGGTGGACAATCGCACTGTGAAGGTGGGTGAGAGGAGGAGGGAAGAGTAGGGGGCAGAGGAGAGGTGCATGGGGGGAAGGGGTGGGAAGGGAGCAGAGGCGAGGTATGAAGGGGGAGGGGGAGGGAAGGGTGGAGTGGTGAAGTGCACTGGGGCGGGGGCAGAATTAAAATAGATCCGAGATTATTGTGGGTTGAGGTGAAATGTGCAAGGGAATCATTGTATCACTAACTAGTGCGTGACTCCCTATGCATGAGCTTGCATGCATCCATTTGCGTGCATGGTATCGGCATGCATGGGTCTGCATGCATCCATGCCACTGTGCGGGCACGCATGCTTGCAGGTGGAGACAGCCCTGGTGTGTCAGGACACGGGGGCAGTTCTCCACGGCCCATTCTTGAGGCGCCTCAGATATACCTGCCTCACAGTGTGTGCACACATGTGCACCCTTTGCTATGCACGCACACACACACACACACACACACACACATACACACACACACATACACACACACACACATACACACACACACACATACACACACACACACATTCACACACATATACACACACACATACACACACACACATACACACACACACACACATGCAGGTGGAGACAGCCCTGGTGTGTCAGGACACGGGGGCAGTTCTCCACGGCCCGCTGCCGCGTTACCAGCCCATTCCAGGCGGGTATGTTCGGGAAGGTAGCTTCGGATATGCATCGCCCAGATGTTCAAACATCCTCTCTACATCTGCCTTTGTCATCATCCAACATTTCTTCCACAGCCTTGCACCCTCCTTGCACCCTCCTTGCACCCTCCTAGCACCATTCTACTCCAGTGTCTGCATGTCTGTGTTCGACCCACTCCTTCCCTTCCTGCCAGGTTGCGCATTGTGACGGCGAATGAAGAGGCGGACCAGGTGAAGGCGGTGTGTCCGCACGACCTGCCGCTGCTGTTGCTCTAAGCAGTGTTTTCCCCACCTGCTCTGTTGCACAGGTGGACCAGGTGAAGGGGGTGTCTCCGCACGACCTGCTGCTGCGCGTCTCTGTGTGACTGATTCCCTCCCTTGCGCCGTCTCTGTATGCTTCTGTGTGATTAAACCGCTCGTTTGCAGCACGCGCATCATCATGGCAAAGGCGGAGGTGGACCAGGTGAAGGCGGTGTCCCCCCACGACCTGCTGTTGCTGGGCTTTAAGCCGCTCCACTGCCTCAAAGACTACCACAACCTGCAGCCGTCCACCTTCCTCTTCCCAGACGAGGAGGTGAGTTGAGCAACCTGGCTTTTGAGTCGACTCAAAAGTCATGAACCCGTCGAACCTGGCAGAGATTCGAGGCGTCTCAATCCACAACAACAACCTGTTACTGCAGGGCTTCAATCAAGCCCCTCTAGTGTCTCAAGCACCTCTACATCACAACCTTCAGCCGTGCACCTTCCTCTTCCCACGTTGGCTATGAGTCGACTCAAAAGTCAACCTGTTACTGCAGGGTTTCAATCAAGCCCCTCTAGTGTCTCAAGCACCGTCACAACCTTCAGCCGTGCACCTTCCTCTTCCCACGCGAAGATGTGGGCATGGCAACCGAGGAGTTGCTTTTGAGAGTCCTTTAGGGAGTCTTAATTGCCCCTCTAGGACCAGCATAACCTGCACCCAAATGCACTCTTTCCAGATGAGGATATTCCCATGCCATTTTGTTTCATGTGCATCTGATGTTGTGTTTTGCACATGCGTATGGGTGTGCGTTTGCGTGTGTGTGTGTGCGTGTGCGTCTGTGTGTGTGCGCGTGCTGTGCATTGCGTGTGTGCATGTGTGTGTGCATTGCGTGTGTGCATGCGTGTGTGCATGCGTGTGTACATGCCTGTGTACATGCCTGTGTGCATGCCTGTGTGCATGCGTGTGTGCATGCGTGTGTGCGTGCGTGTCTGCATGTGTATGTGTCCATCCCACCAGACCCTCTCTGGCAGCACGGCTGCATTCATTGCCCTGCACAACGCAATGCTGGACGCAAACAGGTGATTGGGAAGCGGGGGGACGAGCACATTCCAGGCACCTTGCTTTGCTTCTCCCAGTCCTTCCTTGCCTCACTTGCCTCTCTTGCCTCCCTTGCCTCGCTTGCCTCACTTGCCTCACTTGCCTCTCTTGCCTCGCTTGCCTCGCTTGCCTCACTTGCCTCGCTTGCCTCACTTGCCTCTCTTGCCTCGCTTGCCTCACTTGCCTCGCTTGCCTCGCTTGCCTCTCTTTCCAGACACCTGACTGGTTCCCCCACGTCCATGCCACCACACTCTCTCACTTCCTGCTTTCAGTCCTCATTGGTTACGTGCTCCCCCTCCTCCTCCTACCCCTCCTCCTCCTACCCCTCCTCCTCTCCAACCAGCTTTGCACTGGCATGTCGGGCCAAGATCGGCTTGCCACGCCTCATCCTCCCCCTCATCTCCCTCCCACACCCTCTTAACCCCAACACGACTTTTGAGACACCCTCTCAACCCCAACCCTCACATGCATCAATCAGCTTTGCACTGGCATGTTGGGCCAAGATCGGCTTGCCACGTCTTGTCGCCATTGTTCCCCAGGTGAGCTTAATCCCTTTTTCCTTGATTCCATCCCTTTCTCCTGATTCAATCCCCTTCTCCCTGATTCCATCCCCTTCTCCCTCATTCCATCCCCTTCTCCTTGATTCCATCCCCTTCTCCCTCATTCCATCCCCTTCTCCTTGATTCCATCCCCTTCTCCCTCATTCCATCCCCTTCTCCTTGATTCCATCCCCTTCTCCCTCATTCCATCCCCTTCTCCCTCATTCCATCCCCTTCTCCCTCATTCCATCCCCTTCTCCTTGATTCCATCCCCTTCTCCCTCATTCCATTTCCTTCTCCCTCGTTCCATCCCCTTGACCCTCATTCCATCCCCTTCTCCTTGATTCCATCCCCTTCTCCCTCATTCCATCCCCTTGAGTTGCTCTCTAGCTGGTGGGCTGGTTGAAAGTTCATGATCGAGTGCTTGCGCACTTGTTCTCTTACCTTCGGGTGGTGTCTCACCCATCCTATCCGCGTGTTAATCCTCCCATCTTTGACCGGTGCAGCAAGAGAAGGTGGACGAGAGTGGCACGGAGGTGCAGCCGGCAGGGTGGCACATGATTCCTCTGCCCTTTTATGATGACCTCCGACCAGCCGAGAAGGTGAGAGCAGCTGAGCAGGTGACTTCTGAGAGGGAATGCTCCTTTCTTGTGCTATCTGCAGCAGGTGCAGCCGGCAGGGTGGCACATGATTCCTCTGCCCTTTTATGATGACCTCCGACTCGCCGAGCAGGTGAGATTTGAGAGGCCACATGAAATCCAACCAGGGGAGATTTGAGAGGCCACATGAAATCCAACCAGGGGAGATTTGAGAGGCCACATGAAATCCAACCAGGGGAGATTTGAGAGGCCACATGAAATCCAACCAGGGGAGATTTGAGAGGCCACATGAAATCCAACCAGGGGAGATTTGAGAGGCCACATGAAATCCAACCAGGGGAGATTTGAGAGGCCACATGAAATCCAACCAGGGGAGATTTGAGAGGCCACACGAAATCCAACCAGGGGAGATTTGAGAGGCCACACGAAATCCAACCAGGGGAGATTTGAGAGGCCACATGAAATCCAACCAGGGGAGATTTGAGAGGCCACATGAAATCCAACCAGGGGAGATTTGAGAGGCCACGTGAAATCCAACCAGGGGAGATTTGAGAGGCCACATGAAATCCAACCAGGGGAGATTTGAGAGGCCACATGAAATCCAACCAGGGGAGATTTGAGAGGCCACATGAAATCCAACCAGAGGAGATTTGAGAGGCCACATGAAATCCAACCAGGGGAGATTTGAGAGGCCACATGAAATCCAACCAGGGGAGATTTGAGAGGCCACATGAAATCCAACCAGGGGAGATTTGAGAGGCCACATGAAATCCAACCAGGGGAGATTTGAGAGGCCACACGAAATCCAACCAGGGGAGATTTGAGAGGCCACATGAAATCCAACCAGGGGAGATTTGAGAGGCCACATGAAATCCAACCAGGGGAGATTTGAGAGGCCACATGAAATCCAACCAGGGGAGATTTGAGAGGCCACATGAAATCCAACCAGGGGAGATTTGAGAGGCCACATGAAATCCAACCAGGGGAGATTTGAGAGGCCACATGAAATCCAACCAGGGGAGATTTGAGAGGCCACATGAAATCCAACCAGGGGAGATTTGAGAGGCCACATGAAATCCAACCAGGGGAGATTTGAGAGGCCACATGAAATCCAACCAGGGGAGATTTGAGAGGCCACATGAAATCCAACCAGGGGAGATTTGAGAGGCCACATGAAATCCAACCAGGGGAGATTTGAGAGGCCACATGAAATCCAACCAGGGGAGATTTGAGAGGCCACATGAAATCCAACCAGAGGAGATTTGAGAGGCCACATGAAATCCAACCAGGGGAGATTTGAGAGGCCACATGAAATCCAACCAGGGGAGATTTGAGAGGCCACATGAAATCCAACCAGGGGAGATTTGAGAGGCCACATGAAATCCAACCAGGGGAGATTTGAGAGGCCACGTGAAATCCAACCAGGGGAGATTTGAGAGGCCACATGAAATCCAACCAGGGGAGATTTGAGAGGCCACATGAAATCCAACCAGGGGAGATTTGAGAGGCCACATGAAATCCAACCAGGGGAGATTTGAGAGGCCACATGAAATCCAACCAGGGGAGATTTGAGAGGCCACGTGAAATCCAACCAGGGGAGATTTGAGAGGCCACATGAAATCCAACCAGGGGAGATTTGAGAGGCCACATGAAATCCAACCAGGGGAGATTTGAGAGGCCACACGAAATCCAACCAGGGGAGATTTGAGAGGCCACACGAAATCCAACCAGGGGAGATTTGAGAGGCCACATGAAATCCAACCAGGGGAGATTTGAGAGGCCACATGAAATCCAACCAGGGGAGATTTGAGAGGCCACATGAAATCCAACCAGGGGAGATTTGAGAGGCCACATGAAATCCAACCAGGGGAGATTTGAGAGGCCACATGAAATCCAACCAGGGGAGATTTGAGAGGCCACATGAAATCCAACCAGAGGAGATTTGAGAGGCCACATGAAATCCAACCAGGGGAGATTTGAGAGGCCACATGAAATCCAACCAGGGGAGATTTGAGAGGCCACATGAAATCCAACCAGGGGAGATTTGAGAGGCCACATGAAATCCAACCAGGGGAGATTTGAGAGGCCACACGAAATCCAACCAGGGGAGATTTGAGAGGCCACATGAAATCCAACCAGGGGAGATTTGAGAGGCCACACGAAATCCAACCAGGGGAGATTTGAGAGGCCACATGAAATCCAACCAGGGGAGATTTGAGAGGCCACATGAAATCCAACCAGGGGAGATTTGAGAGGCCACATGAAATCCAACCAGGGGAGATTTGAGAGGCCACATGAAATCCAACCAGGGGAGATTTGAGAGGCCACATGAAATCCAACCAGGGGAGATTTGAGAGGCCACATGAAATCCAACCAGGGGAGATTTGAGAGGCCACATGAAATCCAACCAGGGGAGATTTGAGAGGCCACATGAAATCCAACCAGGGGAGATTTGAGAGGCCACATGAAATCCAACCAGGGGAGATTTGAGAGGCCACATGAAATCCAACCAGGGGAGATTTGAGAGGCCACATGAAATCCAACCAGAGGAGATTTGAGAGGCCACATGAAATCCAACCAGGGGAGATTTGAGAGGCCACATGAAATCCAACCAGGGGAGATTTGAGAGGCCACATGAAATCCAACCAGGGGAGATTTGAGAGGCCACCTGAAATCCAACCAGGGGAGATTTGAGAGGCCACATGAAATCCAACCAGGGGAGATTTGAGAGGCCACACGAAATCCAACCAGGGGAGATTTGAGAGGCCACATGAAATCCAACCAGGGGAGATTTGAGAGGCCACGTGAAATCCAACCAGGGGAGATTTGAGAGGCCACACGAAATCCAACCAGGGGAGATTTGAGAGGCCACATGAAATCCAACCAGGGGAGATTTGAGAGGCCACATGAAATCCAACCAGGGGAGATTTGAGAGGCCACATGAAATCCAACCAGGGGAGATTTGAGAGGCCACATGAAATCCAACCAGGGGAGATTTGAGAGGCCACATGAAATCCAACCAGGGGAGATTTGAGAGGCCACATGAAATCCAACCAGGGGAGATTTGAGAGGCCACATGAAATCCAACCAGGGGAGATTTGAGAGGCCACATGAAATCCAAGCAGGGGAGATTTGAGAGGCCACATGAAATCCAACCAGGGGAGATTTGAGAGGCCACGTGAAATCCAACCAGGGGAGATTTGAGAGGCCACATGAAATCCAACCAGGGGAGATTTGAGAGGCCACACGAAATCCAACCAGGGGAGATTTGAGAGGCCACATGAAATCCAACCAGGGGAGATTTGAGAGGCCACATGAAATCCAACCAGGGGAGATTTGAGAGGCCACGTGAAATCCAACCAGGGGAGATTTGAGAGGCCACAGGAAATCCAACCAGGGGAGATTTGAGAGGCCACATGAAATCCAACCAGGGGAGATTTGAGAGGCCACATGAAATCCAACCAGGGGAGATTTGAGAGGCCACATGAAATCCAACCAGGGGAGATTTGAGAGGCCACGTGAAATCCAACCAGGGGAGATTTGAGAGGCCACATGAAATCCAACCAGGGGAGATTTGAGAGGCCACATGAAATCCAACCAGGGGAGATTTGAGAGGCCACACGAAATCCAACCAGGGGAGATTTGAGAGGCCACACGAAATCCAACCAGGGGAGATTTGAGAGGCCACATGAAATCCAACCAGGGGAGATTTGAGAGGCCACATGAAATCCAACCAGGGGAGATTTGAGAGGCCACACGAAATCCAACCAGGGGAGATTTGAGAGGCCACACGAAATCCAACCAGGGGAGATTTGAGAGGCCACATGAAATCCAACCAGGGGAGATTTGAGAGGCCACATGAAATCCAACCAGAGGAGATTTGAGAGGCCACATGAAATCCAACCAGGGGAGATTTGAGAGGCCACATGAAATCCAACCAGGGGAGATTTGAGAGGCCACATGAAATCCAACCAGGGGAGATTTGAGAGGCCACATGAAATCCAACCAGGGGAGATTTGAGAGGCCACATGAAATCCAACCAGGGGAGATTTGAGAGGCCACATGAAATCCAACCAGGAAAGATTTGAGAGGCCACATGAAATCCAACCAGGGGAGATTTGAGAGGCCACATGAAATCCAACCAGGGGAGATTTGAGAGGCCACACGAAATCCAACCAGGGGAGATTTGAGAGGCCACATGAAATCCAACCAGGAAAGATTTGAGAGGCCACATGAAATCCAACCAGGGGAGATTTGAGAGGCCACATGAAATCCAACCAGGGGAGATTTGAGAGGCCACATGAAATCCAACCAGGGGAGATTTGAGAGGCCACATGAAATCCAACCAGGGGAGATTTGAGAGGCCACATGAAATCCAACCAGGGGAGATTTGAGAGGCCACATGAAATCCAACCAGGGGAGATTTGAGAGGCCACGTGAAATCCAACCAGGGGAGATTTGAGAGGCCACATGAAATCCAACCAGGGGAGATTTGAGAGGCCACATGAAATCCAACCAGGGGAGATTTGAGAGGCCACATGAAATCCAACCAGGGGAGATTTGAGAGGCCACATGAAATCCAACCAGGGGAGATTTGAGAGGCCACATGAAATCCAACCAGGGGAGATTTGAGAGGCCACATGAAATCCAACCAGGGGAGATTTGAGAGGCCACAAATCCAACCAGGGGAGATTTGAGAGGCCACATGAAATCCAACCAGGGGAGATTTGAGAGGCCACGTGAAATCCAACCAGGGGAGATTTGAGAGGCCACATGAAATCCAACCAGGGGAGATTTGAGAGGCCACACGAAATCCAACCAGTGGAGATTTGAGAGGCCACATGAAATCCAACCAGGGGAGATTTGAGAGGCCACATGAAATCCAACCAGGGGAGATTTGAGAGGCCACGTGAAATCCAACCAGGGGAGATTTGAGAGGCCACATGAAATCCAACCAGGGGAGATTTGAGAGGCCACATGAAATCCAACCAGGGGAGATTTGAGAGGCCACACGAAATCCAACCAGGGGAGATTTGAGAGGCCACACGAAATCCAACCAGGGGAGATTTGAGAGGCCACATGAAATCCAACCAGGGGAGATTTGAGAGGCCACATGAAATCCAACCAGGGGAGATTTGAGAGGCCACGTGAAATCCAACCAGGGGAGATTTGAGAGGCCACGTGAAATCCAACCAGGGGAGATTTGAGAGGCCACATGAAATCCAACCAGGGGAGATTTGAGAGGCCACATGAAATCCAACCAGGGGAGATTTGAGAGGCCACATGAAATCCAACCAGAGGAGATTTGAGAGGCCACATGAAATCCAACCAGGGGAGATTTGAGAGGCCACATGAAATCCAACCAGGGGAGATTTGAGAGGCCACATGAAATCCAACCAGGGGAGATTTGAGAGGCCACATGAAATCCAACCAGGGGAGATTTGAGAGGCCACGTGAAATCCAACCAGGGGAGATTTGAGAGGCCACATGAAATCCAACCAGGGGAGATTTGAGAGGCCACATGAAATCCAACCAGGGGAGATTTGAGAGGCCACATGAAATCCAACCAGGGGAGATTTGAGAGGCCACATGAAATCCAACCAGGGGAGATTTGAGAGGCCACATGAAATCCAACCAGGGGAGATTTGAGAGGCCACATGAAATCCAACCAGGGGAGATTTGAGAGGCCACATGAAATCCAACCAGGGGAGATTTGAGAGGCCACATGAAATCCAACCAGGGGAGATTTGAGAGGCCACGTGAAATCCAACCAGGGGAGATTTGAGAGGCCACATGAAATCCAACCAGGGGAGATTTGAGAGGCCACGTGAAATCCAACCAGGGGAGATTTGAGAGGCCACATGAAATCCAACCAGGGGAGATTTGAGAGGCCACATGAAATCCAACCAGGGGAGATTTGAGAGGCCACGTGAAATCCAACCAGGGGAGATTTGAGAGGCCACATGAAATCCAACCAGGGGAGATTTGAGAGGCCACATGAAATCCAACCAGGGGAGATTTGAGAGGCCACATGAAATCCAACCAGGGGAGATTTGAGAGGCCACGTGAAATCCAACCAGGGGAGATTTGAGAGGCCACATGAAATCCAACCAGGGGAGATTTGAGAGGCCACATGAAATCCAACCAGGGGAGATTTGAGAGGCCACATGAAATCCAACCAGGGGAGATTTGAGAGGCCACATGAAATCCAACCAGGGGAGATTTGAGAGGCCACGTGAAATCCAACCAGGGGAGATTTGAGAGGCCACATGAAATCCAACCAGGGGAGATTTGAGAGGCCACATGAAATCCAACCAGGGGAGATTTGAGAGGCCACATGAAATCCAACCAGGGGAGATTTGAGAGGCCACATGAAATCCAACCAGGGGAGATTTGAGAGGCCACGTGAAATCCAACCAGGGGAGATTTGAGAGGCCACATGAAATCCAACCAGGGGAGATTTGAGAGGCCACATGAAATCCAACCAGGGGAGATTTGAGAGGCCACATGAAATCCAACCAGGGGAGATTTGAGAGGCCACATGAAATCCAACCAGGGGAGATTTGAGAGGCCACGTGAAATCCAACCAGGGGAGATTTGAGAGGCCACATGAAATCCAACCAGGGGAGATTTGAGAGGCCACATGAAATCCAACCAGGGGAGATTTGAGAGGCCACATGAAATCCAACCAGGGGAGATTTGAGAGGCCACATGAAATCCAACCAGGGGAGATTTGAGAGGCCACGTGAAATCCAACCAGGGGAGATTTGAGAGGCCACATGAAATCCAACCAGGGGAGATTTGAGAGGCCACATGAAATCCAACCAGGGGAGATTTGAGAGGCCACATGAAATCCAACCAGGGGAGATTTGAGAGGCCACATGAAATCCAACCAGGGGAGATTTGAGAGGCCACATGAAATCCAACCAGGGGAGATTTGAGAGGCCACATGAAATCCAACCAGGGGAGATTTGAGAGGCCACATGAAATCCAACCAGGGGAGATTTGAGAGGCCACATGAAATCCAACCAGGGGAGATTTGAGAGGCCACGTGAAATCCAACCAGGGGAGATTTGAGAGGCCACATGAAATCCAACCAGGGGAGATTTGAGAGGCCACACGAAATCCAACCAGTGGAGATTTGAGAGGCCACATGAAATCCAACCAGGGGAGATTTGAGAGGCCACATGAAATCCAACCAGGGGAGATTTGAGAGGCCACGTGAAATCCAACCAGGGGAGATTTGAGAGGCCACATGAAATCCAACCAGGGGAGATTTGAGAGGCCACATGAAATCCAACCAGGGGAGATTTGAGAGGCCACACGAAATCCAACCAGGGGAGATTTGAGAGGCCACACGAAATCCAACCAGGGGAGATTTGAGAGGCCACATGAAATCCAACCAGGGGAGATTTGAGAGGCCACATGAAATCCAACCAGGGGAGATTTGAGAGGCCACGTGAAATCCAACCAGGGGAGATTTGAGAGGCCACGTGAAATCCAACCAGGGGAGATTTGAGAGGCCACATGAAATCCAACCAGGGGAGATTTGAGAGGCCACATGAAATCCAACCAGGGGAGATTTGAGAGGCCACATGAAATCCAACCAGAGGAGATTTGAGAGGCCACATGAAATCCAACCAGGGGAGATTTGAGAGGCCACATGAAATCCAACCAGGGGAGATTTGAGAGGCCACATGAAATCCAACCAGGGGAGATTTGAGAGGCCACATGAAATCCAACCAGGGGAGATTTGAGAGGCCACGTGAAATCCAACCAGGGGAGATTTGAGAGGCCACATGAAATCCAACCAGGGGAGATTTGAGAGGCCACATGAAATCCAACCAGGGGAGATTTGAGAGGCCACATGAAATCCAACCAGGGGAGATTTGAGAGGCCACATGAAATCCAACCAGGGGAGATTTGAGAGGCCACATGAAATCCAACCAGGGGAGATTTGAGAGGCCACATGAAATCCAACCAGGGGAGATTTGAGAGGCCACATGAAATCCAACCAGGGGAGATTTGAGAGGCCACATGAAATCCAACCAGGGGAGATTTGAGAGGCCACGTGAAATCCAACCAGGGGAGATTTGAGAGGCCACATGAAATCCAACCAGGGGAGATTTGAGAGGCCACGTGAAATCCAACCAGGGGAGATTTGAGAGGCCACATGAAATCCAACCAGGGGAGATTTGAGAGGCCACATGAAATCCAACCAGGGGAGATTTGAGAGGCCACGTGAAATCCAACCAGGGGAGATTTGAGAGGCCACATGAAATCCAACCAGGGGAGATTTGAGAGGCCACATGAAATCCAACCAGGGGAGATTTGAGAGGCCACATGAAATCCAACCAGGGGAGATTTGAGAGGCCACGTGAAATCCAACCAGGGGAGATTTGAGAGGCCACATGAAATCCAACCAGGGGAGATTTGAGAGGCCACATGAAATCCAACCAGGGGAGATTTGAGAGGCCACATGAAATCCAACCAGGGGAGATTTGAGAGGCCACATGAAATCCAACCAGGGGAGATTTGAGAGGCCACGTGAAATCCAACCAGGGGAGATTTGAGAGGCCACATGAAATCCAACCAGGGGAGATTTGAGAGGCCACATGAAATCCAACCAGGGGAGATTTGAGAGGCCACATGAAATCCAACCAGGGGAGATTTGAGAGGCCACATGAAATCCAACCAGGGGAGATTTGAGAGGCCACATGAAATCCAACCAGGGGAGATTTGAGAGGCCACATGAAATCCAACCAGGGGAGATTTGAGAGGCCACATGAAATCCAACCAGGGGAGATTTGAGAGGCCACATGAAATCCAACCAGGGGAGATTTGAGAGGCCACATGAAATCCAACCAGGGGAGATTTGAGAGGCCACATGAAATCCAACCAGGGGAGATTTGAGAGGCCACATGAAATCCAACCAGGGGAGATTTGAGAGGCCACGTGAAATCCAACCAGGGGAGATTTGAGAGGCCACATGAAATCGAACCAGGGGAGATTTGAGAGGCCACATGAAATCCAACCAGGGGAGATTTGAGAGGCCACATGAAATCCAACCAGGGGAGATTTGAGAGGCCACATGAAATCCAACCAGGGGAGGCAGGTGAGAGGGAATGTTTGTTTCCTGTGCTATTCGAAGCAGGTGCAGGCAGCAGGGTGGCACATGGTCCCCTACCATTCATATGATGACATTCATATGATGACATTCATATGATGACATTCATATGATGACATTCATATGATGACATTCATATGATGACATTCATATGATGACATTCATATGATGACATTCATATGATGACATTCATATGATGTCATTCATATGATGACATTCATATGATGACATTCATATGATGACATTCGACCAGCCGAAAAGGTGAGAGCAGTGGAGCAGGTGGGAGGGGCAGAGAAGGTGAGGGTTTTTTGTGGTATCCGAACCAGGGGAGAGGGAATGTTTGTGTTTGTGCTATCCGAAGCAGGTGCAGCCAGGGAGGCACATAAACCCTCATGCAGACATCTCTATTTGAGTCAACTCAAAAGTCATAAACCTTCTTGCAGACATCTCCATGCCCCCATCTCCATGCCCCCATCTCTATGCGTTTATCTCCATGCCCATCTCCATGCCCATCTCCATGCTCATCTCCATGCCCATCTCCATGCCCATCTCCCCACTCCTCCCTCCGCCACTCCGTCTTGCCTCACCACGCCATCCCCCATTTCCCCCATTACGGCAACGCTTTCCCTCCACTGCACCCACAGTATGCCCGTTGGGTGCCAGACCAGGGTGCAAAGGGCGCTGGGGGGGAAGGGGAGCAGGAGGGCAGTGGAGGGGAGGTGGTATCTGCACCAAGGGCGGATGCGGAGCAGGTGGCAACTGCCACAACGCTCATGCGCTACATGCACCTCAAGGACTTCAGCCCACTCAACATCCTCAACCCTGGTGGGTCTGCGTATTTGCATGCATGCATGGGTGGGCAGAGCAGAGCAGCGCTCATGCGCTACACGCACCTCAAGGGCTTCACGCCTCTTGACATCCTCAACCCTGGTGCGTCCGTGGGTTTGTCAAAAGTCAAAGCAGCGTTCATGTGGCAGATGCACCTCAAGGAGTTGTCTTAGGTTGGCATTCTTATGACGGGCAGTGCAGCCCACATGCGGCTCATGCAGGCCAAGGATTTCACCCCGCCCAACATTCTCATCCCTGGTGGACCTCCTCTACCCTTCCTCCATGCCAGTCATCCAGACGCACTACTCCATGCTGGAGGCCATAGCGCTGGACCTGCCAGAGGTGCAGCCTGTGGTGGATACCACTCATACCCTCACACTCCTCTCCCTGCTTCCTGCTCCATCCTCCTTGCCCCTCCCTTCCTCCATGCCAGTCATCCAGACGCACTACTCCATGCTGGAGGCCATAGCCCTAGACCTGCCAGAGGTGCAGCCTGTGGTGGATACGACCTTGCCGGATTACAACATCTTCCAGCCCCCACTCTCCGACACCAACCAGCCTCCAAAAAAAGGGTGTGTTTTATTGCAATCTCTCGTCCCATGTGTGCGTATATGTGAGCGAGTCCAGATTTCAGATGTTTTACGGGGAGTAGTGACAAGGGAGGTTGAGGCTGACTGGTTTTTCCCTGTGGTTTGATGTTTCAATGGTTCATGTTTGTTCGCTTTCTTGCTTTTGTGTCTGTCATTATCTATACGTACAGGAAAGCTGCTCGTGCAACTGCGGCTTTAAGGCATTTCAAGGACGCAGTATATGGCCCGGGGCATGATGAGGAGGAGGCGCAAAGAACAGCTGCAGCTCGAGCCAAGGCAGATGCTGCTGAGAAGAAACGCAAGGCCACTTACGATGCCGCTACCGCCAAGGCCGGTGTTGTGGATTGGCGGGGTCTCGCTGAGAAAGGGAAGGTGAGTTAACAAGCTGCAAGTCTGGGGATGAGTGAGTTTGTTTTACTGATGGGTAGATGTATGACATGTGGGTGGTTGGGGGAAAGATGAGTATTGATGTGATTTGTTGTTATCCTGTATGCAGCTGGATACCTTGACAAACGAGGACCTGAAGGGATATCTCAGAATGTATAGCCTACCCCTCACTGGCCGGAAGGCAGAACTAGTGCAACGCATCAAAGAACATCTGGACCAGTAGGGATTTATATTTCTTTCGCATTGCACAATTTGCAACGCATTGTTTCTTATCGGGTACACGCTGAAAGTCGATTCAGTGAATCAGTGATCAAGGGTTCCCATCCCAAGGGTGCGGATTAGTTGGCATCCAATCGGAGCATTTTGTCTGCCCCCACGCAGGAGCCCGTTGGGCCACATATCGTCCAACAGCAAGTCTCGTTCCAACAACCTCAAGGACCCACTGCCCCTCGTGCAGTTTTGATTGATGCATTCTGTGCTGTGACGACACCGAGGTCTGATGCGACGGTGTCGGGTCCAGAATTGCGACGACGAATGCGACGTGACCCGCTGGCCCATTTTGGCGGTAGTGCGTGCACCAACCAATGCCCTGCCCAGGGCCAGCGATTCGGCGACCCTGGTTGTCGAAATACTTCGCTAATCAGTTACCTGTTCGCAATTATCAGGCTTGTGGCTGGCGACTTCCAAAATTACCCCTCAACTGGAGCTCTGCGACGTCGTGACTCGCGACTGGTTGGCCAATGCGGAAAGACAGTTGTGCGCCCCTTGCCAGCATATCCGCGACTAGCGTGTGATTTCGTCTGACTCCCCTGCTGTACAGCCAGACCGAAACCCGCCCTTGCGCTCAACACAGAGTGGTGAAAAGCGTTGCACCTCGGTTCTGGATGTATCTCATAGTTTGGAGATCTCTAGGGTTGGGAGAAGTTAGCAGCCTATCCTCCGAATCGGCCAATTTTTCTGGGTGTCGCTTATTGGCACTAGTTGCTTACCGACGTCGCGTGAAGCGGCCATTCTAGTTATCGTGATAGGATTATACCGTAGTTGGCGATCTTAGTCGGAAGCGCAGAATGGCTGGTTTTAAAATTACGTACGCGTAATGCACGTAGCTCGATGCATCTCCGCTTTATGACCTACTTTTTAGGTCGATTATGCACGCGATAAGACTAGGGACCTATTTAGCCATTACTATCGTCTAGGCAACCGTATTCTTTAGGCAGAGGATCATTCCAGGCATATTGTACGCAGGCAGCTTTGGGAGAGTACCAAATATCGAGCACGAAGTGAAACGAGCTGGAAGGGGAGCGCGCCCTAAGGGGAACGCGCAACCGCGCCTTCATGGAGTCTCCGCCGTCCCCGCCGTCCCCGCCGTCCCCATCCGACGCCCTTCTTCTCCGCCAGGGCGGTAAGCCTCTTCCGCCCGCCTCTCAATGCTTCCCCTGGCGCCCCCACCATTTCTCCGCGCGCCTCACTCCCCACGGTGCTTCCTCTCCTGGCGGAAGTTCCGCCGTCCCCCACGCGCGCGGAAACACACCTACGTGCTATGGCACGGTTGGCAGTCCTCTCCCCTTCGCACGAGTCCTCGAACTCATGGCCTGGCGCCGACGTGCGCGCAGCGGCAGCGTCGGCGGCGGAGGAGGATTAGGAGGAGTTGGTGGCGGCCGTCACGGTAGCCGGCCAGGCGGTGGGAGGACGCCGGTCAACAGTCAGCGGCGCCACGTGTCCGTCACAGGTTGGAAGCAGAATTCTTTTGACGGGGAGGAACTGGGTGAAAGCAGCAACGGTAAAGATGGCAGTAGCAGAGACAAGCTCCGCACGCGTAGCGCCAGGGAATGTGGCACGGGCAGCGGCAGGGATAGCGGCAGAGGTAGTGGCAGGGGTAGCGGCAGGAGTAGTAGCAGCAGTAGTTCCGGTAGCGAGAGCGCGTCGCCTCGTCACAGGACGTCGGGCGTTATAAAGGAGCCAGCAGGGAACACTATAACGGACACGAGCGCAGTTAGAGCGGACTTGAGTAAAAGGTTGGAGGCGTGCCGAACGCAGCAGGCGAGTCAAGGCAGCACGGATACGCGGGCTTTGGTTAGTGGCGCTGGGAAAGGGCGCGAGGAGGCGGGAGGCGCGGATAACCCGGAAGCGCAAGCCCGCGCAGTACAGGCGGAGGGGATGAGCGGAAAACCGGAGGATTTAGCGCAGCGTGCGCGGCTTGCGGAGGCGCAGGTGGACATGGCGGAGTTACAGGCGCAGGTGGTATGCGCGGAGCTGCAGTGGATACGGAGCGCCGTGGAGAGGCAAGAGGCGGGAGTAGCCGCCGTGCTGGCGGAACTGGCGGGGCTGCACCAGCGCGTGCACCGCGCGCGAAGGTGCGCGGAGGGGGGAGATGGCGGGGACGGGGCGCAGGAGTCTGGGGAAGGGAAGATGCGCGAGGTGCAGCAGGTTGAAGCTGCTGTAGCGTCTGCGGAGGCGCGGCTATGGCGGGTGGAGGCGGCTGCTGCTGATGCGCGCGCCTCACTCATTGCCCTGGGCGGCGAAGCGGGGGGATTGGGGGGATTGGCGGGAATTGGGGCCGGGGAAGGCGGCAATGTAGGTGGATTGTGTGGTGAGTGCTGGTGCGAGAGTGGGCTGGGTAACCGGCCAGTGGAAGGCGGGATTGGGGTTGGATGTGGTGGGGAGGTGTGTGGAGGGATGAGAGGGTGTGCGAGGCTTGAGGGGTACGGTGTGGGGGAGGTGGGTTTGAGCGCAGCAGAATTTGCTCTGGAGCTACAGAGACGGTTAGAGGAAGTGCAGAAAGAACTGGTAGCTAAGGGGCAGGGGCACAGAGTGGTGCAGGAGAAGGAGGGGCGTGGAGTGGTGGAGGGGCCAGCTGGGGGAGTCGGGGGAGCTGGGGTTTCGCCCTCAGTGGAAGGAAAAGGGGAGCAGCCAATGGTGGAGGGAACAGAGCGGGTGAAAGGGGCCGGGCAGGCGAGTGGTGGGGTTGAAACAGATGGATTTTCAGTTTGTGAAAAGGCTTGTGAGAAAGGGACAAAAGAGAGTAATTGTGAATTGTTGGTTGGGAAACAGTCAAGGTTGGAATTCACTGGGCGGGACGGAGAGGTGATGAAGCCAGAGGGAGAGGCATTATCAGGTGCCGGTGAATTGAGGTTTTGGGATAGAATAAGCGGGGAGAGCAAGCTGCTTTCGGGTGGGGAAGGGAATGGAGGTGTTCAGGGAGCTGCTGCTGATTTCGGCGGTGGGAAGGATATCCACGTGAACATTGGCCTCACAAGCTCAGCACCAATATTAGCATCACAAGCACGAGTCAACTCAACGCAAATGCACCAGAACCAGTTGTTTGGGAGTAAAGCACGCCAGTGGCAGCCGGTGTCAAGAACAGAGGACCAAGAAGAGGCCAAGATTCTTCGGGATGCAATGGAGTATCTTAAAAAGGAAGTAGAACGGGCACAGAAAGCAGCACCACCATTGGGTGCAATATGAGCTGGATTGGATATCAGGAAATTCTTATTGTGCTGTCTAGTGTAAATATGTTCTGTTTTGTGTTATTGCCCACTCCACCCTATTTCGAGTCAACACACCGTGCTTGTTTTGAAGCTTGACCTAAATTCGCGCCGGAATCGCCGGAGTGATTGCCACCCCACCCCCCCGAAGGTCGTCCGACTGTTGTTCACCGATGAGCCTTTAGCACGCAGCAGGCACGCGCCCTCGACCGACCTGGCGAAAAAGGGCAACCGTGGAGCCGACACACAAGGGCAAAAGGTAGACACAGGCCCACGTGGGAGATTCGCGTCGCGTCTGGAGCTGATTATACACGTCATTGTTGAACTTGTAGTGGTGTATGATCTGCGTTATTCCTGCCGCAATTTCCGTTCGGTGCTCTCGACCAGTGCAGGCCTGGCAAGCGACCGATAATTGGCGACGAAATCAGGGTTGAGACTGGAGCAACCTGCTAGTCGCAGAATCGCAGGCATCGTTGCCACCTGTCGTTCGGATAATCGCAGAGCGGAGAACGCAGATTGTGCTCAAATTGCAGCAACACACCAGCAGCACTGGCGGCTGCGCGGATTCATGATCTGGGATGAACCAAAAAACAGACTTAGACCAGACCAGAGAGCTCTTCACCACACCGTCTTCCTCAATGAGCAACAAGTATCTTATCAGCTTAGCTGAAAAAGAACCCACTCACCCCTCACTTGAATTTTGTGCCTCATCCATTGTTGAATTGAATATCACGTCCTCATTCTAGACGCTTGACGATCCTTCCTTGAAGATCCTTCCCCAGCTGGCTTCATCAAACCAAACACTAGCATCACGCGCTCTCGTCTACACACAGGACATCGATTTCCAGAGTTTTTTCCTTCTCCAAAAATTCGTCACGCCATGTTGCTAGTATATTCCTCCCTGGTCAGGCATAGTCCGCTTAGACTGTCGACACATGGCGAGACGCTCCCTCGCTCGCTGCCAAGGCAGAGGAGCTCCGGCGTCGTACTTCGTAGACGAGGATCAGTAGTCAGGGCTTCCCTTGCAGTGCAACCAGAGAGACGGAAAAGAGCTTCAGACTGTTACGCTATCTTGGGTTTGACTGCACAAGCAGGAGCAGATGAAATTCGGCAAGCTTACAGACGACTCGCACGCATTGTACGAAATCCACACGCTAACCACAGCTTCGAATTTGTTCTGCTTTTGGGCCCAATCCCTTGACTCCTCTCGCTTGCGCTCTGTGCAGTATCATCCTGACACTAACTCATCAGAGGACACAGTACCGATGTTTCTAGAAGTTCACGAAGCATACAAGGTCAGTCCCCATGGCATTCAACGACGAGTGTGTGTGTACATTCGCTCCTCTCGTCCTCCCTGCCTCTTCGCTCTTGCAATCAGCTCTTGGAATGGTCCTGAATGATAGTACTTGCCATTGCAGATTGCCTTGCGGCGTCAAGAGAGAGCCCAGGCAAAGGCTCTTCTTGAATCTCAGTCTCCACCAAAATCCTCCAGGCCACTCAAAACCGCTGGGAAACCACGCAGACGAGAAAACTGGGATGATATCTGGGACGACATTCTGGGGTCCACCACACAAAGGAAGACTCCAAAACGACAATAAGGGAGTTCAGAACCGCACTGAGTTCCACATGCCAAAAAGAGTCTCAGCGCTTGTACAGGTTGAACTGGTCACAAGGAAGTGACGCAGTTCATGCAACGTATACGCGTGTTGGAAGGCAATATCAATTATTGTAATATGTATTTTAGGCGTTAGTCGTTGGCTGGTGATGATGTATGCCATACCGTAAGACAATTTGAGCATGAGTTTTTATGGCAGGTTCATCCTCCGGCAATGGTCACACATCATCTCGAAATCTGGTGATCCTGTTTGCCTGCCAGTGCATCTGGTGGTGACAGCAAGGGGAAAGGGGAGGCGTGTCACATCGGGGCTAAAAGGCCCAAATAACGAATTCACTGTACGAACAGTCTCCAACACAAAATTTGAACACCCTGGTGAATGTAGCAGCTCTTCACCAGAGGTGACCCCTCTCTTTTTGAACACGCAGCCTGTTCCAACATGCTACGTCGTCTACAACAGGGCGACATGGCTAAGCTTCGCAAGAAAAACTTCCAGTCGCCTGCCATTCCAGTTTGACCCATTTTTCGCCCATCCAGTCACAATGACTCGTACTCCTCTACTCCAGTAGCCTACCCATTTTTCCCAGCTACACTACCCTTTCCGACGCACTGCGGCAGTTTCCAGTGAGAAGCGATTTCGCTAGCGACTATGCGCGGTGTTGTCCAATCAGAGGCGTCGTCCGTGCTGGGAGGGGGGCGCGTATCATTCTGTGTTCGAACAGCGCTGTTCGAGCGCGCAGCACATTTGGCAGCATGCCCGATGTGACAGGGCTGTTCGGATTGGCGAAACTTTTAGTTAGCGACGTCATTAGGGTGCCTACGAGGTCTGGCGAAGCATGTAACATTCGCCTGTTCGAACGAGAGGTCTTTTCGAACCCGGAGGTGACACGCCCTGAATGACCCATCATCCATGTTCTGGTAGAATGTGCAAATTGGTCACTTCAGTAATTTTGTTTGTGAAATACGTTGAAGGATGCTAACAATGTAGCTCATATTGTTCCAGTACTTGGAAAAGGTACATGATGAGAACATTGCTAACCAAATACCTTTGCTTATATCATAATGTAGGTGAGAAAGGTTGCCGGATTAGGCAAGATGACACGGCCCTTTTATATATACAATAGATATATTTATTCTTACTGTATGGGCATTACTGATTATCGTTTTTCAGTACGGTATGAGAAAGCATAGGAATCTGTGAATGTGGATATGGAGGAAAGAGCTATATATGGTATCATAGAATATGCAAGTGTAGGCATGTAGTGATGTCAATTTTTACTGCTCTTTTGTGATGGAGTCGCACGTCGCGACGCGAATCAAGAGCTAGACATCCCACTTCCTTCAGACTGAAATTTCTCAATTCCTCCCAGTGCCCTTGGTTCTGACCAGCAACCGAGCAGTAAATCAACCCGCGCGTGCTTGCCCAAACCAGTCTTCAATCCTGCCCGACCCACGTCGGGGCACGTCTTTGCCCAGAGCAGACACGTTTCAGAGTTCAGCCCGTGACTTCCGAAACACATCTACAGTGCCAGCGTCATTCTTGCCGCAATCTGGGGAACAGAAATTTCGGGTCTCTTTCAGTGTGCTGGCAGCTGGAATTGTGGTTTGTTCCCGTGACTGGAGGCGGCTCCGTTCTTCAGTCGACTGCGTGGGCTGGGCAGCTGAAACCAACCGGAAGTCGCTTGGTTGATGTGGCTCAGGGAAGTGCATGGATGTGCGACAGTCCACACGGCACGGAAGTGACACCGCCAGCCAGTCAAACTGGTTGCCAAGAGATGTGCTGAACGGTTGTACGTTGCTTGGAGCGTTTAGGAATGGTAATGAGTGGTGCGCCTAAGGACGAGGCCACATGGATAGGGCGAAGGCGAGAGCCAACTGATGAGGACGTCTGAAAGTGATCGGCTGATGTGGATGAAGTGGCACTGGTGGTGGCCTTGAAATAGCACCATCATCCATTGAACTCCGATCAATCCTGCTTCTTTCTATCAACTGAATTCTGATAAATCCTTGACATTTTTCAGAATCCTTGAAAATAATTGTGAGCGGACTAGAGTCCTAGTCAGCTTATCAACTCACACTCGCATACTAAACTGGTTCTGGGAGACTGGTATTAGCCCTACGCTGGTTACTCAACGACAATCTAATCCATCACTCCGTCTTAGTTCCACACTCCAGCGCTAGTTCGGTAGTCTAAGGCAACGTTACCTTAGCTCCAGAGCTATGGCTCTTTCCGCCTCGCCGCTCCTGTCCTCACCAGCGAAGATGCCATCTCAGTCCAGACTAAACGGACGGAGTCCCTTTAAATCATCCCCTCCAACTGCTCGACGATTGTTCGTAGAGGCTCGGATAACAGTAGCTCCGGAACGACGACGAGCCACGCCGAACTGCTTCACTGTGCTGGGAGTCCCTGCTAGTGCCGGAGCTGACGAGATTAGACAAGCGTACAGACGACTCGCGCGCATTGTAAGCACACTTACTCGAGTTTCTGAATTCTCCCTCGGTTACACTGCTCAATCACCTTTTTCAATAGCGAGTGCATCATAGTGAATGCTGACGCTTTTTTTCGTCAATTGTTTGCCTTGCAGTATCACCCCGATGCCAGTGGCGCTGACGACACGACATCCATGTTTCTGGAAATCCACACGGCTTATAAGGTAAGCGCGGACTGCTGCGTCTCAACAATTCAGCTCTATATTATGTGAATGTCCGAAGGAACAAGAGTTGTGTGAATCTTAAATTGGACGTACAGAGCATACACTAACCTTCTTTCATCTTTCCGTCCTGTTATCTGCAGTCCGCTCTCAAGCATCAAGAGAGACGACAGGCCAAAGCATCCATGGCGTCCACGTCAGAAGCAACCGTCAAGCCGTCTCCGTCCTCTAAAACCCCGCAAAGACCCGCCAGGAGAAGAGACGATTTCGACGACATTTGGGACCTCATGGGTGCGTCGCCTCGTCGGCAGGCCTCTCCGCGGAGACAAACCACGCCCAAACACGTTTAGCTTTTCAATGACAACACATGTTTTTACCTTGGTCGGAACGTCACCACGTCCACTGGCTTCAGAGCCTCTGTACAAACGCCATTTTGGGGACGTGGCCTCACTTAAGACGAGTTGCTAGCTAGCCGTAGAGTGCCGTGGTCCGTTCCAGCATACCAGTCCCGCTTGGAAAGGTTTCTTAGGTTACCTCCAAGGCCCTGCTTCCGCTTCCAACGGCTGTTGGGCGAGTTGTAACTTTGCGCAGGGTAAGGATAGGAGTAGGAAAAGGATACTTAGGAAAGAGTTTCTACACCTGGATAGTTCTACCAGGTATAGTTTCAGTGCAGTTACCTAAGCGATGCTCTTGTCTGTAAGCAAAATTAATATTCATTCATGTAATGTGGCCAACAGTTCCAAACGCGCACCTGCAATGCAAACCTACTTCCACATATAGACAGCGACATGGAGGCTGCGGTTGGGAACTCGCGCCGTACAGCAGCTGGCCGAGTGAGTGCATGAGCTGCAGTTAGGGCGTGTCCAGCGCGTACATTTACAGTTCATAAACCCATTCAGTTACCACATTTCCGATTGTAACACTGCATTTTACAAAAAGGTTGGACACGATCAGCTTCCGTTCACAAGACGGCACGCCCGCTGCGCGTACGACGAATCGTCTAACACACGTTACTGGAATCAGTGTGCGCGCGAACAAGGGTACAGCATTGCGTCCTGCCCGCTACAGTAATTTTCGTTCAAGCGTGGAATTTTCGCTTGTGCGTGAATTTCTGTGCGATGATAGACGAGGCAACCAGTTACCTCGTTTTCCACGAACTGTAGAAATTTGTGTGCAGAGGCTTGTGTCCGCGCGCTGGAAGGCCCAATCCTTCGGACTCGACTCACCTTATATTCGTTTTTTGGTACAGTGAGATTTTTTGAGCCGGGAAACGTGTGAAGGTACTAATATTCCCAAAATGTACGCGCTGGACACGCCCTTAGGGGAACATGCCAGCAGTTGGTCAGGTACACCAAACCAGCACATGCTCCGGAAATTAAGCAACCTCGTTATAGAGGGCCCATACCAGGAGCAGGAAGTACAGGTAGACATTACCTTTCCCAGTACGTGTAATTTCAGTGCTGTTACACTTGATTATTATGTTGTGAATAACCAGCTACACAACCCAACCTCATAACTAACATTTCAACTCCCTGCTGAGGGTAAAATTATTTGTTTCTTCCTAGCCCATCTTGTGCATTCCAAACTCAGAGTCGGATCAAACCATGCAGATTTACCTCCATATTTCACACAGATAAATGGCAAAAGAAGACGTATTGGGTCACACAAACAGGACATGCAGCTCAACATGCGCGGGTTGGATTGCCTCCACCCATGCCAAACACCTAGCATAGCTTCCAGCATAAGATAACCCAACTAAAATACTACCACAATCTAGTACCGGAAATCACTACACAATAGATGGTGCGTCCCCTACCCATGTGCATGACGCTCGCTGCCACCGAGTGCGGATACAATCCACGAGGGGAGCTTCACGCGAAGCGCGCTGCATCGGATTCACACTCGAGTCAAACGAGTCTGCCACCACCTCGGGAGGAATATCATCCGCCCCACTGCCCTCCGGCCTTGGTATCATCATCAGATCCTCCGGGGACCATTTGGGCGGCACGGTCACATGGAGCCGGACTAATCTCGGCCGTTGATCCATTGCAGTCAACGGCAGTGATAGCACACGCTGTGGCACATCCAAACCTCCATACGACATGTCCCCTGCTCCATTTCCCCCAGAAACTCCTGCTGCTGCTGCTGCAGTGCTGCTTCCTGTCTGCACGCGCTTTGCAATCCCATTGAAGTGATACAAGTCAAATTTCCTGCTGGCAGGTCGTCCCCCACTCGACCCCTCTCTCTTGAACCCTCCCTGGGATCGGTCCAGCTTCAGCAGAGCCTGCCACAGCTCGTTCCACACAATTACCCCCAACGCCGAAAGCGAGTCTATTGTTTCCGGAGGGAAATTTACCCTCAGCTCAGCCAGCATTGGTTGAAGTGACTCCACAGCAACAAACCCCCCTCCCCCGCTGGTATCAAAGCGGTCAAACACCTCTCTGACCCGCGACTCCTCTGCTTCCGCATCATTCTCCTCCTGTACTTCAGTCGAAAGCGCAAAGAGCACGGTGTAGTGCGATTCGCTGCCCACCACCCAGATGGGCAGCTTGGGATGTTTTAGTCGCTGCCCGACCTTGCAGAGGTTGAGGGACTCCAGGAGTGTGAGGAAGCCCACCTGGGCCTCTGAGGGAATGCCTTTAAGCGCCATGCCTCCTCCCAAGTCCATGGTACCATCAAATACGTTCGCCACTGCCTCACCACACAGCAGAAGGTTCACAATCTCCTGGAGAGGGTTCAGGCAGGGGTGTGAAGGAGAGGAGAAGCGTCAGTGATGGGGATGAGGTCGCATGACGAGAAGGCTTGAAAGAACTTGTTGATAGAATCGTGGGGGCTAGGCATGAGAATGGATAGTGAACTCAGTGTTGATCGGAGGGAGTGCGGGATGAAAGGAAGGGCTAGTGACTGAGCAGAGCTAACCAGTTTCCTAGCAGGGCCATGTGAGGCACGATGGCACCAACCTGTGAGGCATGGCCGAACGGGCGTGTGACAAGCGGTGGCTCTGGGTCGTCCCTGTCCTCTTGAACTCGCTCCTGTGAGGGGAGACAGCCCAGAGGGTAAAAGCAGAGAAGAAGCATGAGCATATCTGAGTTTTTTGGAAGAGGGGCAGAGTAAATAGGAGGTATAAATTTCTGAGCGAAGGTCAGCCTACCGAACCCTTGATATTACTTATGCTCATCCCCTTGACGAACAGGTGCATTCACTCACAAGTCCTCTGGAGAGCAGCGCTGAGAAGAGTAGCAGCAGTGCGCCAAAGTCGCTCTCAAAGACTGGAAACAGCCGGTGAAGCGCCTTCGCCACGTCAGCATGCGACGCCCCCGCCAGGTGTCGCACTCTGACTGCTCCTTGAAGTGATTTCACATCGCTGATTGGGCTGGTCAGTGGTTGTTGAGAGGCTGAAGTAGCCAAAGCAGCCAGCCTGTGTGGTGATACGGCAGCAATGACAACTCTCTGCCCTCTGCTTGGCACCCATAACGACTCTGCCATTGCCAACACCAGTGCCCTGCAGCAGGGGGAATAAAGGGGGACAGAGGAGCAATCCCTTGTGTTGTCAGAGAAGTGACCGCTTGTGTTGCCAACCAAAGCTGCCAGCCTGTGTGGTGATACGGCAGCAATGACGACTCTCTGCCCTCTGCTCGGCACCCATAATGACTCTGCCATCGCCAGCACCAGCGCTCTGTAGCGGAGGTAGATAAAGAATCATTATGAGGAGGGGGAGAATGGGGAAGAAGGGGGAGGGAACGGATAAAGAGGAAGGGGAGGAGGAAGAGGAAGGTAAATGGGTTTAGAATGAAGGTACGGATGGATGGCAGCAGCACAGATTTGAGAGAATGACACAGGGAGAGGCGACACAATACATAGCTGAGGTGAAGAGCTAAATGTTTACTCTTGGGAGAAACTTGACGAGCCAATCCCTCCATTGCTCATTGCGTACTGCTTACCTTCGTCTCTCAACCTGTGAGAAAATCAGAGCGGCCTCTCCTCCCTCGCCTTCTTCTCCCCCCTCCCCGTCTCCGTCCCTCACAGCTTCCAAGCCTGGCAGCGCAGCAGAGTCGCCTGAACCCTCCCCCTCTCCCTCTCCTGCCGCCACAGCAGCCATACCAGAGGCAGCACCAGGAACAATCCCAACCACACCACCACCAGTAGCAGCACCACCTGCACCACCTGTATCACCAGCAGAACCAGTAGCAGCAGCAGCAGAAGCAGAAGCAGAAGCTCTATGATACACTCTCCCTTGCACATCCAGGCCTGGCATCGAGTCATAAAACCTCATATCATCCTCTTCCCATCCTCCCTCGTCCGCCTTCCTCCCCTCCCCTGCCTGCCCCCCCTGCTGCCCAGCGCTCGCCCCCCCAGAAGCAGCACCACCGGCAGCAAGGGCGGCGGACGCGGAAGGCGGGCAGGAATCCGCGGGGTGCGCGGGCATGGGGGGGAAGAGGAGGTATTTGAGCAGCAGCGCCTGCACTGGCGCCAGCACCCCGCACGGCCCCCCCTCCCTCTGCACTAGCCCTAACGAAGTCGCCGGGTCGTCACTAAACCTGAGGCAGGAAGGACAGTCGTAGGGCAAGGGGGGGTGTAGAAAGCAAGGGAGAGAGGATACGGAAGGTGGGGAACGAGGGACTGGGAGGAACGATGCCGAGATGTTTTCACAGATCAATAGAAGGTAAATTGGAACTATACTGAAACTTCAATGTATTACCTGAAGCCCTGTCGGGACCACTGCGAGAGGGTAGCAGCAGGCGGGGACCGCCCAAACACCATGTCGAACAGCCGAAACGCGTCGTCCAATGGCAACTCCGCCAACCCCTGCTCAACCTCCCAACGCCTCTCCGCCTCCCTCCACCCCTCTCCACCCACCACAACCTCCCCACCACCCGCCGTACGAGCATTCCCAGACCCCCCCATGCCAGACCCCTCAGGTACAGCCAAGTTCGATTTCGATCCCTCAGCTTCCGTTGCGCTTCCCTCTGTAGTTTTCCCTCCGAAACTCGCGTCTTCGGTTCCTGGAACTCTCACGTCTCCTGCCTTGCCTTCTACTGACGCCTTCCCGCTAGTCTGCTCTGCCAGCGAATCGCATGCCTGATCCGCCATGTCAATGTCATGGACACGTGGCGGAATGGGATTGGCAGGAGCAGAGGCGGTCGTGGGAGCCTTATCTACACGTGGATCGGGCCTGACAGTAGTGCTCTGAGGACGGCTCGACGTGGCAAGAGCTGGAGCTCCCGAAGAGGCGACGGCTGATCCGATATTGGTTGATCCGATT